>CM056059.1:90756059-91223559 GCA_029574335.1 Rana kukunoris
TTTAACATTAAAGTCAATGGAAAACGCACATATGTGCGGTTTCATACGTATAAACCGTATGCGTTTTTCGTCTGCGCATGCGCATTTTAAAAACAAGAAAATCTTTATTTATTAAATGACACTAATTCCAAAAAGTATGCGTTTTTTTAATCAAAACCGGATGGAACTGTACGCACTTTTTGAACCGTATACGTTTTATAAACGCATACGTTTACGTACGGTTCAATCCGTTTCAGCCGCATACGTTTTTTCATATAAATCGTATGCGGCTGACGGACGGGAAAATCGTAGTGTGAACCCAGCCTTAGTCTGCCTTTAAAATGTCCACCTCCACTCCATTTATTATCCTAAATTAGATGCACCTGTTTGAGGTCATTAGCTGCATAAAGACACCTGTCCACCCCATACAATCAGTAAGAATCCAACTACTAACATGGCCAAGACCAAAGAGCTGTCCAAAGACACTAGAGACAAAATTGTACACCTCCACAAGGCTGGAAAGGGCTACGGGGAAATTGCCAAGCAGCTTGGTGAAAAAAGGTCCACTGTTGGAGCAATCATTAGAAAATGGAAGAAGCTAAACATGACTGTCAATCTCCCTCGGACTGGGGCTCCATGCAAAATCTCACCTCGTGGGGTGTCAATGATCCTAAGAAAGGTGAGAAATCAGCCCAGGACTACACGGGAGGAGCTGGTCAATGACCTGAAAAGAGCTGGGACCACCGTTTCCAAGGTTACTGTTGGTAATACACTAAGACGTCATGGTTTAAAATCATGCATGGCACGGAAGGTTCCCCTGCTTAAACCAGCACATGTCAAGGCCCGTCTTAAGTTTGCCAATGACCATTTGGATGATCCAGAGGAGTCATGGGAGAAAGTCATGTGGTCAGATGAGACCAAAATAGAACTTTTTGGTCATAATTCCACTAACCGTGTTTGGAGGAAGAAGAATGATGAGTACCATCCCAAGAACACCATCCCTACTGTGAAGCATGGGGGTGGTAGCATCATGCTTTGGGGGTGTTTTTCTGCACATGGGACATGGCGACTGCACTGTGTTAAGGAGAGGATGACCGGGGCCATGTATTGCGAGATTTTGGGCAACAACCTCCTTCCCTCAGTTAGAGCTTTGAAGATGGGTCGAGGCTGGGTCTTCCAACATGACAATGACCCGAAGCACACAGCCAGGATAACCAAGGAGTGGCTCTGTAAGAAGCATATCAAGGTTCTGGCGTGGCCTAGCCAGTCTCCAGACCTAAACCCAATAGAGAATCTTTGGAGGGAGCTCAAACTCCGTGTTTCTCAGCGACAGCCCAGAAACCTGACTGATCTAGAGAAGTTCTGTGTGGAGGAGTGGGCCAAAATCCCTCCTCCAGTGTGTGCAAACCTGGTGAAAAACTACAAGAAACGTTTGACCTCTGTAATTGCAAACAAAGGCTACTGTACCAAATATTAACATTGATTTTCTCAGGTGTTCAAATACTTCTTTGCAGCTGTATCATACAAATAAATAGTTAAAAAAATCATACATTGTGATTTCTGGAATTTTTTTTTTTTGATTATGTCTCTCACAGTGGACATGCACCTACGATAACAATTTCAGACCCCTCCATGATTTCCAAGTGGGAGAACTTGCAAAATAGCAGGGTGTTCAAATACTTATTTTCCGCACTGTATATACTGTGTGTGTGTGTGTGCATATGTATGTATGTGTGTGTGTGTGTGCATGTATGGATGCATGTGTGTATGCATATGCATGTGTGTGTGTATATGTATATACTGTATGTACTGTATGTGTGTGTATATGTATGTACTGTATGTATGTACTGTATGTGTGTGAGTGTGCATGTATGTGCATGTGTTTATCAGTGGCAGTGCGTCCATAAGGGCGCATGTGTGCCGATCCCTCTCCCCAGTCACTCCATCTATGCCACCCCCATATTTAGGTGTCCGACTCCTTTTCGGGCGCCTGAATCACAGGGGGGTGTTGAAGCACCTGATTAGAGCCATAGTCTCTAATAGGCTTCAAAATAGGTGAACCGCGAGCGCCATGCTGGGCGCTTACAGTCCACCCAGGTGTGTTAGAAAGGCGAATTAATATTCACTTTGCTAACACTGAACCACCTCTCCACCAATCGGGTGTGCGGGTCTGTTACCCATCACCTGATTGGCTGAAACAATAGGAGCGGCGATTGGACACTTATCAGGAGGAGAGGACGGGAGATGAGGACGGCAGGAGATGCATGGAGGACCCTGGCAGTCACCCGCAGCCCCACGAGACAGGGTAAGAGTCGGACGGGGCGAGGGGGGATTCACAGTGGTGGCATTCGATGGCACAGTTGCAGCATTTGATGGCACACTGGCAGCATTTAATGGGCACACCAGTATTTTCTGGGCACACTGGCGGCATTTGATGGGCACAGTGACAGAGTTTGATGGGCACCGTGGCGGCATTTGATGGCGCAGTGTTTAAATGGGCACAGTAGCAGCGTTTTGGCACAGTAGCAGCATTTGATGGAAACAGTGGCAGCGTTTGGCACAGTGGCAGAGTTTGGGCACAGTGGCAGCATTTGCTGGGCACAGTGGCGACATTTGATGGCAACAGTGGCGGCGTTTGATGGGCACAGTGGCGGCATTTGATGGGCACAGTGAGAGCTTTTGATTTGCACTGCAAATTATGTTTTTTTTAAGCATTTTTCCGTTTGCTTGCGCCCCCCTAAAAATTTTGAGTACCAGCTGCCACTGGTTTATATGTGTGTGCATATGTGCATTTATATATCTATATGTGTGTGTGTGTGTGTTTTCATATGTGTGTTTACATGTATGTATGCACATTTTATGTATGCACTTTTAATCCCGATCCCCTATTTGTGTACAATCAGAACCTATTTGTTTATTTTTTTTGCTTGTTCATAGTATCTTAAAAAATGCTATGCCTCCGAAAAGCGATCCATGCTTGGATCGTTTTTCAGAGACATTTGACAGCCGGTGAAGAGGCAACATGTTGCTTCCTGACTGCCTGTTTTAACCCCTTAAATACATCATCACTATGCTGCAACTGCATGCAATGCACACAGTTGCAAGGGGGTTGCAGTGTACATTCACCTAGGGGTATACTTCAAGGGTGCCCTGACTGGAAAAAGATTGCGAAACACCGACATAGAAGAATCGATCTCTCCATTTTCCTCCTGCAGCCGCTGAATGCCTGCGGGAGGGAGAGGAAAAAAAGGAAGGGGAACTGGAGAAATCGGTTCATTTATATGCAGCCGCCTACTTGCGACCGGGTCCTGTAACGCCACCGGGCTCGGAGAAAAGAGCCCTATCTGGGGGTCAGGGGGGGGCCCTTCCTGGTTTCTTGCATCGGGGCCCTGAAGGTTCTAGTTACGCCACTGCCAATGCCACAAGGTCAGTCACATGATTGGCCACTTTTTCAACTTCAAGTAGAAACCTTAGTTGCTATTTATTTTTAGATTATGTTTATTTTTATTTTAGGGTAACCTTTGATAATAGACTGTCTCTAGAATGGTGTAACTTACTCACCCTCGTACAGTAGGTTTGCAGATTTTGTAATCCTGTGTTGACCTGTCGTGACTATTTTCTTGCTTTGTATTCATTACAATTTCTTTGGGTTTCTAAATTATTTTATCCCCATAAACCAGCTGTGTCTTGCTGCAACAGGCAGCTGTTGTGTACATGTCTATTCTGCTCTACTGGAAAATGCACATTCTGAACTTCAACCAAGGTGGTCATCAGGGAGATTAGTGAGTCACTAAGATGGGGAAGGAGGTTGTATTGAGAACTCTTATACAACCTTATGCTGTCTTCTGTGCCTGAGGTTCTACTTTTTTGCTAGCCCCTGTGGCTGTCATTTCTTCAGCGGAAGTGACATATTCTTTTGAGGATTTACCTTAAAAAAAAAATCTTTGCAAAGGGACATATGATGGGAATAGACTGCAGGACATTTGGAATGACTTGGCCCACATGTGTCAAATACAAGGCCTGCTGGCTGAATTCAGCCACCAGGTCATTTCATGTGGCCCTTCACCTCTCCTGCAGATGTAGCACCCGCCTCATCTCCAGCCCACCTTGTAAGCAGTTGGCAGTAGTGGAGGACTCCAGCCCTCCTGTGGTCTTCCTCCAGACCCTGCACTTTCTGCTTCCCAGCTCCTACCTGGCACAGGGGGTGCACTGTGATGTAAGGAGGGTTTGGTGCTCTGGACATCTAGTCTTGCAGATACAATCGGCCATTTTAGTGTAACCATAATGCTTATACGGTCCATGATAAGAGTGAGGTTACCACCCCTGCTTTAGCCAGAAGTTTGTAAACACATGGCCATCGCCCCTGCATGAACTTGTTGGCTTCCCATATCATTCTCAAACCATTGGCATTAATATGAAGTGTGCCTGAGAAAGTTTGTGTCCATTCAGTCAAAAAAGCATTTGTGAGATCAGGTATGGCCATTTTGTGTCTTATCTTGCGATACATTTTCTCTCAAAATTCATTCAGCAAATGTGCAGACTGCAACACTTGAATTACACACAGCCACTGGGGGAGACTGTATACATCTGAGCATGAAATACCTTCATGAGAATATGGAAAAGTAGAAAATATAATGCAAACTCCACTGAGTACATTTTGCTATATTGCCCCAAAAATGAAATCCCTAACAAATCCACATTTTCCCTTTAAAGGGGTTGTAAAGGTTTGTTTTCTAGATATGTTCCTTTAAGCTAGTGCATTATTGGTTCACTTACCTTTTCCTTCGATTTCCCTTCTAAATGTTTTTTTTTTTTTTTTTGGTCTGAATTTCTCACTTCCGGTTTCTCCACAGTAAGCTTGCCCACATCATCTGAGCCGTTTTGGCTGGGGGTTAGTCAGCCAGAACAGCTTACTGAGGGGGAACAGGAAGTGAGAAATTCGGACAACGGAAAAAAAACATTTAGAAGGCAAATCGAAGGAAAAGGTAAGTGAACCAACAATGCACTAGCTTAAAGGAACCTATTTAGAAAATAAAAAACAAACCTTTTACAGCCCCTTTTAACTTGTATATGTTTGTCTTTTTATTATTGTGTCCGTTTTCATCTGTCTGGCTTTCCTGTATAGGTCACTTTTTAGCAATCCATAAATAGCTAGGTACATGGCCTGCATGTCCTTGCCCTTTACATCCTTAGTTGCTGGCACAGGAATTTTTCGTAATGATTTATTAGACTATTCAAAGCTGCATTCTTGCATACCTATATTTTCATATTCATGTGCTTACGTGTGTTCTCAAACAGCTGGAGGTGACCTGCCTTGTGGATAGAAACGCTTGTCTTATGGAGGGGAGTAATTATTACTTTAATCAGCAAAATGTGATCAGTGTTTTGTCTGGGTTAACGTTCTTGGTGGCTTAAAAAATTGTAGTCGGTAACTTTGTAAATCCAAAACTAAGAACGTTTTTGCCTTTAGTTATAGGTTGACAACTTTCTTATGGAAATTATGAATAGAGTTTTTTCTTGTCCGGTCTCCTGGTCTGGAGACTTTCTATTAACCCCCCCCCCCCCCCCCCCCCCCACCACCACCTTCCAGTGTTCTCTCCTGGTCAATTAATGTGATAGGGGGTTTTACTGACCAGAAGGGAGCCGTGGAATGGTAGTGAAAAATGTTTTACCTAAAGTGTATCTGTGGTCAAAATGTAAAATCATATATTGATTTCTACATTTTTATTTAAATTAAAGCGGATGGTTCACCATAAATAAATATTAAAAGCCAGCAGCAACAAATACTGCAGCTGCTGACTTTTAATATTAGGACACTTACCTGTCCTGGAGTCCAGCGGCGTCCGCAGCAGAGGATGAGCGATCGCTCTTCACCCTGCTGCTCCCCCCTCCATCCACGGCGAGGGAACCAGGAAGTGAAGCGCTCCGGCTTCACTGCCCGGTTCCCTACGGCGCATGCGCGAGTCGCGCTGCGCCCGCGATTGGCTCCCGCTGTGTGCTGGGAGCTGAGAGTTCCCAGCACACAACGGGAAAAGCCTGTCTTTTGCCCGAGACTGCGGGCCGGAAGTGGGTGCGGATACCTGTCTTTAGACAGGTATCTGCACCCCCCTCCCCCCTGAAAGGTGTCAAATGTGACACCGGAGGGGGGGAGGGTTCCGATCAGCGGATCTTCACTTTAGGGTGGAGATCCGCTTTAAATTATTTCTAGTCTACCTCTATTAATTTCAGTTATCTTGACTTTTTAAACTTACTTTGTGAAGCATAAGGCCCCATTCACACCCGAGCATAGCATTTTTGAGCATTTTTTCCGGCGTTTTGTAGCACATTTTAGCACGTATTTTTATTTTAGCCAATAGGAAAAAATTTCATCTCTTTCATCATTTGTTGCTATGTTTGTAGATTTTTTTTATTTTCTTCCTGGGTAAATATTCTATTTCACAGAACAGATTAAAGCGACAAAACGCCCGTAGAAACGCTTGTTGTCACAGTAGATGCTTGAATCGAGTGTTTCTATTAGTTTCTATGGGAATGCAAACGTTCTAAAACGCCCAAATCCGCCTAATTCGAGCGACAAAAAAAGGGTCCAGAACTTGTTTGAGCTTCAGGCGTTCGGCGTCAGGCGTTTTGGAGTGGAGATGTGAACCATCTCCATTGAGAACTATGGATTTTTTCCCCTCCAGCATTTTTTAGCTTCAGGCTTCAGGCTACAAAGCGATCATTTTCCGGCATTAAAAAAAAAAGACGTTTTTAAAAACGTCATTTAAAATGATCGTGTGTGGGCTTCACATCGTTTTTCATCTTCTGAAAAACGACAAAAAAAACAATTTGAGCATGCTGCATTTTTTAAAGTCGTTTTAAAAAATGTTGTTTTTTCGGTTGTAAAAAATTAATGTGTGTGTGGGCTAAAAGGACGTTAAAAAAAAACACGTTTTAAACCCGCGCATGCTCAGAACCAAGTTATGAGATGGGAGCTTGAATGGAACTTCCCCTTTAGAGTGCCGTCGTACGTGTTGTACGTCACCGTAGTTTGCTCATAATTTTTTTTAAACGATGGTGTGCGGGCAACATAGTTTTTAACCCCTTAAGGACCGCACGTACAGGCACATACGGCGGTCCCGGTGGCTGTAGGAGCGATCCATGCTGAGGGGGCGGCGGTTCGTTTTTGTCCGCCCCCTCCGGATCGCTCCCAGCCAATGCGCGCGCTCGCCTGCAGTGTGATTTCCTCCTCCTGTGTAAACACAGGAACAGGGAAGTGATGTGATCTCTGCTCTCTGTGTTTTTTTCAACTGCAGCTGAGGAGAGATCACATCACATAGTAAGTCTGCACTACACTACACTGACACCAGTACACGCAGGCACATTACCCCTTGCGAGCACCCCCCCTCCCCTCTGTCACAGTGTCACTGAATGCAGTAATCATATATGTATGATTACTGCATTTAGTAGCAGTGTGACAGGCAGTTAGTGTTAGGTTCAGGGTAGCCCCCGTACCCCCCTAATAAAGTTTTAACCCCTTGATTACCGCCCTAGTTAACCCTTTCACTCCCTATTGCCAGCGTCACTAAGCGATCATTTTTCTGATCGCTGTATTAGTGTCGCTGTTCCCGCTAGGTAGCTATTTTTTTTTTTTTTTATTGTGATTTTTTTTTTTTACTAAAGACATGTGGCTAAATAAATTTTGGCTTAAATGGTTGACTAAAATTTAGTTTATTTGATTTTTCTTATAACAAAAAGTAAAAAATATTGATTTTTTTTTCAAAAATGTCGCTCTATTTTTGTATATAGCGCAAAAAAATAAAAAATCGCAGAGGCGATCAAATACCACCAAAAGAAAGCTCTATTTGTGGGAAGAAAAGGACGCAAATTTTGTTTGGGAGCCACGTCGCACGACCGCGCAATTGTCTGTTAAAGCGACGCAGTGCCGAATTGTAAAAACCCCTTGGGTCATTTAGCACCGTATTGGTCCAGTCCTTAAGTGGTTAATGATGAAGTTGGAAAAACTTTGTTTTTCTACATGCTGAAAAACGATCGTGTGTACGCGGCATAAGAGCAGACAGGTAAGTGTTTAGGGGAATGTTTGGACTTTATAACCACTTTAAGTTAACATTTTATTATGGGTCCAATTAAAAAATCTGAAAAATTAATAGTTGCTGATACACTACAGATGTGCAAAATATATTTAATTAGCTTTTTATAGCATAGCTCTGGTAACCATTAAAGATGAATTTCAGGTATGGTAATTTTTACATTGGTCCAAACTAGACCAATGTAAGTATGTATGTGTCATACCTGTGGGATCTCCCTGGAAACTGGACATTACTGCAGTAGGCACCACTACTACTGTGATCTCCACTAGCTTCTGGGTCCTTTGCCAAGCAGCCGTCCCTTCTGTATCAGGTCGTTTTCTCAGCACAGGTGCCAATCGGGGAACACTTCACATTTTCTCATTGAATGCAAAGCGCTCTCTGATTGAACAGGGTGGAGAAGCGGGGCAGCGATTTACGTGTTTTTCACCTCATCCAGTCAGAGAACAATTTGCATTCATTGAGAAAATGGAAAGTGTTTTAAATGGCCCCTGTGCTGAGCAGTGGGGCAGCCGCTTGGCATAGGACTTACAAGCTAGTGGAGATCACAGTAGTAGTAGCATCTACTTAGGGGATTTCCGACTTCCAGGGGGACCCCACAGGTACAGTACATACATACTTAACATTGGTCCAAGCGGGACTACTGTAACTATGTAAAAATTGCTATAACCTGCGGTGTGTGCTGATTCTGCTGACTGGTATATTGTTTCCAGATATCTCTGTATGAGATATGCAGAAGAGGAGAGGTGTGTTCTGTAGCCCTTTGCTTCCAGTGATAAGGTCACAATGCCGCTCCTTGATTGAGTGTTGTCACCCTAAGACAGGAAGTGCTTTCTAGGTAAAATCCCTTGGTGAAAATTAAGAGATATATAGCCAGAAAAAATTATCACCATTTCTAAGGACTAGTGGTCTGCAGTATATTATATTTCTTCTTCCAGGGTTTAGACACTTTAGCCCTGGTTTACACTGGTGCGGCTTTGAAATCACGCTACTTCTGTGCTATTTTAAAGCTGCAGATCAATGCAATTTGCACCTCCAATTTCATTGAGGCTTGTGACTTAATTTTACAGTCCATGTAGGTCTCAATGAAATCAGAAAATAGTGCAGGAACCTTTTTCAAAGTCTGTGACATGAGTCCCAGCAATTTGAATGGTGCCATTGCTGGCAATGGAGTGCAACTTGTCATGCGATTTGGAACTATCAAACGTTTTTACTAGCCATAGGCGACGCTTAAAAAAGCCTTTAGGTAGAGCTTCTCAACCTGTGGGTCGTTTCACTGCAACGCTTTGGTTATTTTTTGGATTATATTTATACAATAAAGACATAGTTTTAAGCAGTGCGGCAGTCCAGGATTTTCTTCTATCTAATGGGTCGTGACCCTGTCGAATGCCGATTTGGCAGGGGTCGCCAAATCCAGGGCTGTTCCTGAAGCCCGTGCCGCTCTGCCAGCCTTTTCTCGGTTGCCCAACTGGGCTGTTCCTGGAGCCATTGGTCGCCCATTCAGTTCACGCAATGGCTGGAGGGCGGAGACTAGAGGTTCGTTGACTGGTGAGAAACGTGAAGTGGGAGGGGTTGGAGGAAACCCTATATCCTGATTTCGACATAGGTGTCACTGCTGCGAGACAACACAAAGTCGGAGACACGGTGAAGCCGGAGACACCGTGCGTAATGCTTCCTATGATTATAGTTGCCATTAAAAGTCCAACTACAGTTCTCGGATCAGCAGATGCCCTTGATCAAGAGCACCTAAGTTGGCTGATCAGAACTCCCCCCAGCACTGCCACTGATTCCACCTCCCCTTACAATCTAAAGTCCCTAACTCACAAGCATATACTACTAGGGCCAATTTAGACAGTGACAGTGGAGCATGCTGGTTCATCCATGTTGCTCCACTAGAGGTTCCTTTTTAGTGCTGGTTTTACTTGCATCCTTATAGCAGCCTACAAAACTGACTGTAATGAAGGAGCAGCGTCGGACGGGTGATCTGTCTATCAAAGTGCCCGGGTAAGGGGGAGGGGATATACTTGTCGGCGCGGTGGGGAAACACAGCTATTCAAATGCAAATGACAGCTGTAGATGTCAGCAGCGGCGGGAGGAGGGGGGGGATTGACTTGTTTTTGTCTTAGGGGACCATGGCTGAACTTTGAGGGACATGGCTGAACTTAGAGGGACACAAAGCTGCATTTGGGGACACGTGGCTGCATTTAAAAAAAAGTATCAGTATTCGGTATCGGCGAGTACATGAAAAAAAGTATCAGTACTTGTACTCGGTCCTAAAAAAGTGGTATCGGGACAACCCTACTGAAAATTAAGGGTAAACTGTGCCTGCGTGTTTTTTTCCTGAAACTTCACTCTTAAAGTTAGGGTGCGTGTTATACACCTGTGCGTGTTATACGCCGATAAATACGGTAGTTATTTTTACACTGTCGGTTATTTATTTTTTTAATCACTTTTTATTGTTATGACAGGGAATATAAATATCATCTATGATCACAATAGGCAGTGACAGGTACTCTTTATAACATTGGTATCCAACCTGCGGCCTTCCAGCTGTTGCAGAACTACAGGACCCATGAGGCATTGCAAGTAAAAGTCCCATGAGGCATTGCAAGGAAAGTCCCATGAGACATTGCAAGGCTGACTGTTGCAAGCATGATGGAACTTGGCTCCCAAAAGCAGAGGCTTTATGGGACTTGTAGCCCTGCAAGAGCTGGTACGCCACATGTTGGACCCCAGATGTCATTTCTGCCCTTAAAAGCATTCGATCAAACCAACATTAGTGTGATCAAATTTCCCTGTTTAAAAATCTCGCTGTTTACATCTGGGCAAATCAGAAGTGATGTATGCTCATCACTTCCAGTTTCCTATACTACAGAAGCAATCAGAGCTGGTCTCTGATTACCTCTATAGTAAGCTGGCGAAAGCGGTGCCTGGTCGTTCAAGTCCCTCGGTGGGATGGGAGAGCCCAAAAAAGATGTGGGGAGGGGTGGGACATCCCCTTGTAAAAGCAATCCAGCAGCTAAATGGCCGTTAGGAGTGCTTTTACAAGAAAGCTGACTTTTGGCTCCTAAAAAAAAAAAAATACCGGGATGATGCCTGCAGCTGCAGACATCATCCCAGTATAACCACTCAGTCTAGCAATGTACCGGTACGTAGCTAGAGCTGAAGTGGTTAATGCAGAAAGGCAGTAAGGCAAGAAAAAAAATTCTTTGTCTTATAACCACTTTAATTTTCCTAATAGGACTAGTGTTGGTCTTCCCTACTATGCATAGGTTAGCCACCTGTCTGGGATTCACCCGGACAGTCCGGGTCTTGAATTATGTGGCTTATGTGAATTATTCAGTCCACCCGAAACACACGCTGCTAAAGTGTTTGGGTTTGGCTTGAAGAAAAAGTGTCAATCCTAACTATACAGTAGTTTTCTTTTGTTATTAAAAAAAAGTTTTACCGCGTGAGCCATCTTGAATATAATGTCCATTCTAATTACCTAGCTCTGCAAGTCAGGTTTGACTTGGTGACATTGTAAACAATTTCAACATTCTGCTAATTTACAGCCTGTTTAAAAGGCCTCTCTATAAACGGGAGGGAAAGTGGCCCCTGCTGAAAGCTCTCCTATCTCAGGGTCAAGTGCACGTGACTTCTGACTTAGTCATTTGTCTATTTGTAGCTACAGCTCTGCAGACTCCACAGTGAAATCTATACTAGCAGAGAAAGCACATTACAGGAATCCATCACGCTGCAGTGTCCTTGCTGTGGCACATAGCACAGCACCGAGGGGATGTTAAAAATGCTTGCTTGCATTTACTCTGGATGTCCTGCAAGCGTTGATGGATTGGCTGCATCTAGAGGTACAAAACCCGGGAATGTAAGCAAGGCCCACCAGAATGCGCTCTCTTTTTTTGCCAGGCAAGGGTGTTGAGAGCTGCGACAGCTGTTTGCTTGAAGGCAGAGGAAAAAAATACAACAAATGTGGAGCCAGGTGTCCTTATTGTTGGGGGAATGCATTTAAATGCTCCATTTGCACAAGCCCCACCGACGGAAGCTCTTCAGTGCTAAGGGAATGTTTCCTGCAAGTGATATCACGGTTACCAGAAAAAATAATCGTTAACCTTTCATTACTAAAATGGAAAGCTAATGAATTCCGGAATCATTTAGGGAGAAAACCCTTCACAACAACGTAGTTCATGGAGGCTGGCTGCCTTTCAAACTGCGTCTAATCTGGGATAACGTGATTAGGACATGATGCACTTATTATGTGATGAGGGGATGATTAACTTACTGAACATCCCCAGTTACAGAATTCAACTTGGGTATTCTGGAGGTGGGGGGCATACTCCTCTCTTTAAAACATTTTGTTGTAAGCAAACATCATTTGAAGGCAATCTATAGACTTTTAAAGTGTTTTTTTGGCTATAAATATATATATGTGATTTGCTTAAATTCAATGAAATTATCGGCTTGTGTAATGTTTAAGTGGTTGTTAACATCACAGCTATCCCGGCACAGCTCCAACTCATAGTCAAGGCAAAAATGTGCTGGTGTTGTGTGCGCTGAAAAAAAATACAACACGCAGTACTTTTTTTGGTAAGCAATGGGGAGAGTGATGGGCGCAAAGGCAATAGTTCTCAATCTAATATAGTTCATACGTTTAGATAGGTGGTCCACAAAATAAGGCAAGCTCTTGCAGGAGTTGTAGCTGACTCTGAGAAGATGAGGAAGGAAGCAGAGAGGGAAAGTGCCACTAAGGCCTCATGCACACAGGACTTTTAAAAAACGCCGGCGCTGCTGCAAGGAAAAAGTGGAGTTAAAAATGTGCTGTTAGCCGCATTTTTGAATAACATTTATGGGTGTGTTTTTTACGTTTTTTGGGCTTCTGTTTTGTAAAAACACATCCTATAAATGTCCAAACGTGGCTAAAATGCTTGTTAGTGTTTAGCAGCGTTTTTACAGCTCAACAGCCTCTGCTCCTGGACGTACAGGCTGTCATTTTCTTTACTGCCCTAAATGCTTATGCCTCCAAACGCCTCTGACAGGTTCATGGACACATAGGCTGATTGCAGTTAAAAAAAAAAGTCAGATGCCTAAAAAACGCAGATGTAAAAATGTGCTGTGGGCATGAGCCCCGAGTGTAGTAGCACAGATAAAGTTAGTGCTATTGGAGAAAGGAGCGTGCATGCTCCAAAACTCGTCACAAAGCATTTTGCTTCCCGTAACGTCACCACTATTCATGCCACCTCCCCAACGCTGCAGTCCACAGGGACAGGAGCCACTACCGGCTGACTTCCTCCACCAGCTCCATGGATACCAAAGTGTCCTCCCAGCGTTACAGGCAGACTATCAGCATGGTGCCCCAGGCAAAAAAAATTCAGAGATGAGCCTTTCACGTGAACTACCACATTGCAATTCTGCAGCTGTAAATGGAACTGTATTAAAATATATGTATTAAAATATCACTCAAGACATTTGACATTTGAATACAGTTCTGTGAAAAATAAAAAGTAAACGGTGGTTGTGAGATCAGCAGGATTTGCTGGTGTGAACAAGTCCTAAACTTCAGGAATGATTTTTATTTTAATGACCACATTTCCAGAAGGTTTTATCCCCTTCATGACAGGCCGTTTTCAGTTATTCGGCACTGCGTTACTTTACCACGCGATTGCGTGGCCATGCACTGCTGTACGCAAACTACATTTTTATATCATTTTCCCCCCACAAATAGAGCCTTTTTAGGGGGTATTTGATCACCGCTGTGTTTTTTTTATTTTTTTTAATATAAATTAAAAACACTGAAAAATTTAAAATAAAAAACAATATTTCTTTCTGCTATAAAACATATCCAATTAAACATTTTTGGCCAAAATGTATTCTGCTACATGTTTTTGGTTAAGTAAATCCCAATAAGTGTATATTGGTTGGTTTGCGTGAAAGCTACAAACTATGATATGTATTGATTTTTTTTTATACTACGAATGATGATCATCAGCGGCTTATAATGGGACTGTAATAGCGTGGTGGACAATCTGACACTAACTGATGCTTGGGAGGAATAGGCTAACTGACATTGACATCACCAGTGACACTAATACAGTCATCAGTGCTGTACATTGTGTGTATTATGTGCTGCTGTTTACTCTAGATCTCCTTGTTTTTTTATCTCTGCTTTGTAGGAATAAGCAACACAGAGATTTATTTTTTTATATCTCATATGCAGAGGACTGCTGAGCATGCAGAAATATATTGTATTGGCCTCTGCTACATAAAATCAGTGCTAGCTTCTTGGTGCCGCTTAATTGACTTTCCTCTACAGGGTGTTCTCTGATTGGGTGAGATGAAGATTGGGATGTCATCTGCCCTTTCTACTCGCCTTATCCTATAAGAATGCCTTGTATCAATTGAAAAAACAAAATACAATCTCTGAATGACAGAGATGTTGAGCAGCGCCCTCCCGTGTTCAGTATACAGACAGCAAGTTTCTCTAGCAGCACCCAGAAGAGACCATCGCTGACTATTTGCAGTACAGGTTACTCCATTGAGTTTCTGCGTCCCCAGTGGACCTCCAGGAGTGAGATTATAAAGACTAAGATGCAGCCCACCTGGACCAGTGTACTTTTAGGATAATTCTTGGAGTTCAACTTTAAATGCAAAATGTACTTACAGTAAATCCTATATGTATGTGGCCATTTTTGCTCATTAAAGGAAAGCTCCAATAATTCTTACTTCCATGCTGTTCTTTTCAAGATACAACTCTGCAAAAACTTTACAGAGTGCAGCGATTATTTTAGTTCAAGATACAACTCTTCAAAAGCTTGCTGCACAAACTGCTCTTATAAAAACTGAAGTTCCAGTGAACAGTGTAGAATTATAAAGTAAAGAATAAGGCGCTATACATGTTCATGTGAAAAACTGGCACAAAGAAAAAACACTGTATCAAACTTGTGCACATAAATTAAAAAATAAGCAAGCATAAAGTCCATAAGTGAATAAATCCCAACACCAAAACGGAATGCTCTGAGATAAAACTTTTAGATTTTCCACCACGAGTGCTCACTATGAAGATGGCCACTCTCCAGAGCTGTTTGACCCTTTTTTACAGGATAGTCGAAAAACGCTTTGGGAACACCAGAATGGTTCCGCTAATGGCGTAAATCCACTCCAATGGCCACTCAGGAATGTAAAAAATGATTCCACAGGAGACACGGATAAGTCTCATAGTGTAGTAACTTTTTAATAAATTAAAAACTTCAGCAATAATTTAGGCAGTTACACTCACATGTTGTAGTGCCGGGCCTGCCACTAGATGTAAACAGCATGTGCGAGTCAGCTGATCCCTGGGGGTGGTGTGCGTTCCACGTCTCGTTCTGAAGGGCAAAGCCTGATGTAAGGTATCAAATATGGACCCGGAAATGATGGATCCTCTGCTCCGACATATGTTTCGCCGTGATTGGCTCTTCAGGAAGTGGAACAGTGCCTAAAACTGTCCTTGGATTTTATTTTTTTATTTATGTATTCGATCAGCCAGTGGATTGATCCAAAAAACAAATGGAATCCTCCTTTCACACAAACAAGATGGGTAGAGGAATCCTCCCCATTGGGAAATTGTATTCTGACAGCGGGGCTCTTTGCTATCAGAATACACTGATCAGTACTGTTAAACAAAAGTTTTCCAACATTCCTGTTAGAGACGATGACCAGGGATGGCCATACATGGATCAAATTTTGGCTGGTCCCTGATGAACTGGTGAAGTCAAATCCATCTATAGTCGGCTTTAGAGTTTCTGACTTCCTGAGCTATAAAAATTCAGCGTGGCCACTGGCCAGCTATGTTGGGCTTATCACAGGGCTGCTGCCATGTAGCCTTTTGTCACAGCTGTACAACAGCCCTCTTATACTGTATTGTGCATGGGAAGAGGGCTCAGAGATGGGGCAGTACTGGAACCACTGAACACCCTTGCCTGTGGTTTCAGACTCCGATTCAGGAACTTTAAAAATGATACTAATAGCTTTAAAGATTTGGTCTGCAGAACAGCTAGTTCAAAGATAAATGTGAGGACCTTAAATTACAGCCACTCCGCATTCAGACGGTGTCTGATAAAACTGATCTATGAGATACCATCAACAAACCTCTTACGACCAGTACACACGACCAGTTTCCTCGGCAGAATCCAGCAAGAAATTTGTTGGGAGCCGTGTTTTGCCAAGGAAACCGGTCACGTGTACGTTTTTTTATCGAGTCGAATTTGGCTCGTCGAGTTTCTCATCGGGCTGCTTTCCGACGAGAAACTCGAGCGTGTGTATGCTAAGAAACCCGCGCACCTTCAGTAAAAGTAGCGTTTGTAATGGAAATAGTACATATGTCACGCTGTAACAGACTGAAAAGTGAAAATCTTACCAAACTTTTCAGTAACATGAGATTAGCAAAAGCAGCCCCAAGGGTTGTGCCAGTGGAACCGAACTTCCCCTGCTGTCGTATGTGTTGAAGTCACCGCGTTTGAGAGCGAGGAGATTTGGTCTTTAACGTGTGTACGCAAAGCAAGCTTGTCGAGTTCCTCGACAAGCCTAACAAGGAACTCGACGAGGAAAACTGTTTCGCCCGACGAGTTCCTCGGTCGTGTGTACGCGGCCTCAATCTTTCCTATTGCTCCCCTTGTACTACTTATGAAAAAAAAATTTTTTTGTAATAAAACTGTAAATGCAGGAAAATAAACAAAGATATAAGTACCCATGTCATTATCATTGGCTGATTTTTTTCCTCCCTTATATCTTCAGACTATAGGGAGGGTATGTGGAGGTATTCTTATTGCTAGTTATGTGTATGTCTAATGGACTGTTGAAAACAGATTTGGCCTAGAGTGGGGCCTTAAAGCGTTGTATGCCCGCATAAAACAACAACCTGTAAGGCAAAGGCATAATGAGCTAGAATGAAGCGGTCACCGCTGAGGGAGCTGACATGTTCCCTTGGAGTTTCTTCCGAGTTCGCAGCTCCTACGCTCTCAGTGACCGGAGCCGCGATGGCGTCACTCCCACGCATGCGTGGGAGTGACGTCGGAACCACACCACCTTTTTAAATGCCATTCAAATGTGCATTGTGCATTTGTCATTCACACCTGGGCGTTTTGAAATCACCGGCAGAATTGGGGCGATTCTGCCAGCGATTCAAAAGGCTTATATGTAAATGCAGCCTTTTTTACTTTTTTTCCCTCAAAAGTAAATCATTATGTTAAACGTACCTGCAAACAAAGCCCTCATTGCCACCGATGCATCCATTTCCGGCCATCTTCCTTCCAGGTCCACAGGCTCCAGCTATGTGGCTGGCTTGAACCACATGACGTCACTTCGACACATGGCTGGCCGTTCCCTCAACCAACTTGCGATGAAGTCATCGGCGGCGTATACAGTGAATATCTCCGTAACAGTGCAAGTTTAGGAGCTATGTTTACAGTACCTATAGGTAAGCCTTATAGGGCATACTAGGGGTGCACCAAATGAAAATTTTGGTACCGAACATGCAGGATGCACTTTGCAGAAAACCAAAAATTACAGTTTTAATATATATATATATAATTGTATAATATTCAATAATATATTGGCAGAATTTCCATTTATTGCACCTCTAGCAGACACAGTACAGGAGATGGTCAGAGACTGCAGACTGGTAGCAGTAGTGGGACAGGGGTCCCACTATTTTTTTCAAGGCGGCCTTTGAGATATAGGGATGCTTCTGTGACCTCAGTGTAGCACATAGCTGAATTTCATTTACCCTTACTATTTGAACAATAATGGAAACATTTTGCCCTTTTCTATGAGAATTTTGAATAACCCAGGCTATAAATATGGAGGTGAACCTGGATGACTTCTGGGCTATGCCACTCAAGTAAGGAAAGAAATGTTTACACAATATCGACATTTGCTGAAAACGCAAACCTTTTATAGTGTTCTGCTGTCTCGTTTGGAAAAACTCACTTCACTTTGAACATGTCTGAGACACCAGAATACAGCCAGCCACATGCCTCGAGCAACGAGAGAAAACCTTTGCTGCAACAAATGAATTCAGCCTGGCCATATTAGCAGCTGAACTCTACAACTGGATTCAGAGCCATTCAAACCTTTTAAAGGATAACTAAACCCAAGAACAAAAATGCAGCTTATAGTCCTTGGATGTGGTGCATTATTTATTTCCAGACAAAACACGTTTTCCGCAAATAGAGAAAATACAAATTGATCTGGACAGAAATGCATTGTCCTTGTTACTTTCCTTGAGCTACACCAAAGAATATATTTATTGCTAGCCAGCTTCTGTAAACTACCAATTGCCCTGCCCACCGCGTAATGGAGATAATGCGATACAGACATGTCTGTAGTCCATATCAAGAGAGCAGCGTAGGGCAACCATGTCTCCCTCTGTAGATACAGTGGAGGTGTGATGTTGCCACCGTGAGGCAGGAAGTTATTTTCAGGATTACCAGGCAATAATAAAGCTGTAGAAGCTTGGAAAAAAAATGGATGCAGCCACAACACCAAGAACTAGTAATCTGTAGTATATTACGTTTTTGATTTGGGGGTTTAGATTATTTGATGCGGAGTGTGGAGAATTATTTAACCAGCAATTAGTTATACTGTATATTTACTAAACAAATAACTTTTATTAATCAATTATAAATTATTATATTATTACAGGTTTTATATAGTGCCAACAGTTTGCACATCGCTTAACAAAATAAAGGCAGACATTAGTTGCATTACAATTTGGTACAAGAGGAATCCGAGGGCCCTGCTCATTAGAGCTTACAATCTAAAAAATTGACCTCATCTTATAAATATACAGCTTGTTAATGTACAGATTTAAAAGATTAAGTACTTTTTCATTTTGATATTTTATCTTTTTGGAAATGTCTTTAGTTCACCTAAGCTTCACTAATCTAGCAATTCAAACCTGTGATTTTTATTACACAGGTTGCATTCCTTTAACCCCTTACCAGTCCACCTGCATGTTCTGTGCACTGTACTGTTCATGGTGCTTATGCTATGAATAAGCACTAAAGTTTGGTGTAAAATGCGTCGGCTTTTACCTAGCTTGCTGTGGCATGCTTTTTGTGTGTTTTCTGATTTTACAATAAAAGACATTTATTTTTAGAGTGCAGCTGTCCAGAACATTTTTCCTTCATTTTTATATAATTGTCATAGGCGTGCTTTAAATGATGGACTCCTTTTTGAACCAAAAATCCAGAAAAAAAAAACATGATACAAATGTTATAAATTGAGTTGCAGTTCAGTGACTAAAATAAGTATTTGATCCCTTACCAACAAACAATAATTCTGGCTCCCACAGATAAATCCTGTCAATTTAAGAAAGTGCTCTCAATGACAACTTGTTATGCGTATAAAAGACACCTTTCCACAGAAACTTTATTCCATTCAAACCTCACCATTATGGGCAAGACCAAAGAGCTGTCAAAGGACGTCGGGGACAAGATTGTAGACCTGCACATGGCTGGAATGGGCTACAAGACCATCAGCAAGAAGCTTGGCGAGAGACAACTGTTGAAACGATTATTCGCAAATGGAAGAAATACAAAGATAACCCACCTATTGCCCTCGGTCTGGAGCTCTGTGCAAGATTTTGCCTCATGGGATAAGGATGATCATGAGAAATATGAGGGATCAGCCCGGACCTACACTGGAAGAGCTTGTGAATTATCTCAAGACAGTTGGGACCACAGTCACCAAACCATTGGTAACATGGAATCTCACCATGGATTAAAATCCTGCAGCACCCACAAGATCCCCTTTCTCAAGAAGTCACAAATACAGGCCAATCTGAAGTTTGCCAATGAACATCAAAATGATTCAGAGAAGTATTGGGAGAAAGTGCTGTGGTCAGATAAGACCAAAATGGCTCTTTGACATTAACTCGCCATGTTCGGAGAAAGAAAAATGCCTAAATATGACCCTAAGTACACCATTCCTACAGTCAAGCATGGAAGTGGGAACATGATGCGTTGGGGCTGTTTCTCTGTTAAAGGTACAGGCTGACTTTGCCACATTGAGGGGCCAATAGACGGGCCATGTATTGTAAAATCTTGGATGAGAACCTTCTTCCCTTAGCCAGAACACTGAAGATGGATGGGTCTTCCAGCATGACAATGACACAAAACATACTGCCAAGGCAACAAAGGAGGGGCTCAAGAAGAAGCACATTAAGGTCATGGAGTGGCCTAGCCAGTCTCTAGACCTTAAAGGGGTTGTAAAGGAAGAAATGTTTTTCCCTAAAAAGCTTCCTTTACCTTTAGTCCAGTCCACCTTCACTTACCTCATCCTTCTATTTTACTTTTAAATGTCCTTATTTCTTCTGAGAAATCCTCACTTCCTGTTCTTCTGTCTGTAACTCCACACCGTAATGCGAGGCTTTCTTCCTGGTGTGGAGAAAGCCTATTGAGGGGTCAGGATACTCTCTACTTTGCAGATAGAGAAAGGAGCTGTGTGTTAGTGGGCATCCTGACACTCCTGCTCACCCCCTCAAGAGGCTTTCTCCACACCAGGAAGAAAGCCTCGCATTACGATGTTGAGTTACAGACCGAAGAACAGGATTTCTCAGAAGAAATAAGGACATTTAAAAGCAAAATCGAAGAATGAGGAAAGTGAAGGTGGACTGCACTAAGGTAAAGGAAGCTATTTAGGGGGAAAACGTTTTTCCTTTACAACCCCTTTAATCCTATAGAAAATTTATGGAGGGAGCTGAAACTTTGTTGCCTAGCCACAGCCAAGAAACCTTAGTGTTACTAAACCCACAACAGTAAAATCTACCTGTATATGCAGAATAGCACGCTTGTTATACTCACCGTGGAACTTGATTCTTAATCCTATGCATTGTGTAAAAAGGCTCTTTGATCCTGTATGCACAGATCCTCCTCCTCCTGCAGGGTCTCTCTGGGCAAGCCCAGATAAGACACAGTCAGAGTGGTCCCCCTGCACATGCTCAGTTTGTTCTCTATTGCTGTAGAGAACATTTCCTTGTTCAGCTGAGCTAGTCGGGTCACATGGTTTTGACATCACACATTTGGGTGTGTGTATACAGATCCTAAATGATAGCCCAGTCCCTCCCTCTCCTCCATGCCCAGTAACTAAAAAAAAGAACACCGTGGGTGGGATGTCACATCTTGATTGATGGATGATCCGCCTCCCATAACAGCACAAGGACGCAGGCTGTAGTGGAAATCTCCTCCTACCTGAACACTCGGCACTCAGGCAGACTTTGCAGTTTATCAAGTGACCATGGTATACAGATCATCCAAAAAGGTATATAGTGGCAGTATTTTAATGTAAAAAGATGTATAAGCTGTGGGCACTGTGGGGGGGGGGGGGGGGGGGGGGGGGCGATTAACTATTTTCATATTACTGGGTTTAGTAGGATTTAGAGATATTCTGTCTCTATCATTTAAAATACACCTATGATAAAAGATTATAGACTCTTAATTTCTTTGTAAGTGGGCAGACTTACAAAATCTGAAGGGGATCACATACTAATTTTCCCCACTGTATCTACTGAAGGCACCTGCAAATTCTATTCTATTTTGCTCACGGTTTCATATTTGGCAAATCTGGTTTTAATATACTTGGCAGAGGCGTTGGAGCAACTGAATGGTTCTCATTGTGTTTCATGTGTAGTTGCCATTATTTAAATACTCAGGCTGCAAATAGAGCACACCGCCTGATTTCTTGTTGCGCTTACTGCCTCTAATAGATCTGTATATTAGACCTTAAAAGGGGAGTTTTGCAGTAACGACAGAAGGGTTTTGATCAGAGACTCTTAACTGCATTCACCATATTAGGCCTCTTTGCACTTGCAGTTTGGGGTGGGGGCGATAAAATGTGGAAGGGTTAGAAGCTCTGCAAAGTTTTTATTGCTATCTGTGTCCCTGCTGGATAGATTCACCATTATTGTTTATGGGGATTAGTACAGAAAGTGATGCATTTAGGGATATTTCCCTAATTGGAGCTTTCTATTACTTCTTAATTTGTTTCTTGGACAAGATGTAAAGAGGACTATCCCTAAAGAGACCCAGTAGAAAAAGACTATACAGCAGAAAAATACTGACGGGTCTTAAAGTGGCAAAACCTAAAACTAACACTAAACCTACTTTCAGACACATTCTAAGCAAAATCTAGCACTGTAAAGAAAAAATCACTATAGTAGATGTATATATAATCACTGTTCTGTAGCAGCTCCAGTCCGGTCTCCAGTGGCGGATGCTGTGTGCAGAAGAAAGTCGACAATGGCTGGGAAGTGACAGCACCCATAGATTACTATGGGGCTTCTGTTGTCGGCTGCCTCTCCTGCGCACTCCCACACACAGAAGCTCAGCGTAGGACCGAAGCAGCCACAGAACAGGTAAGTATAGCAATTTTTTTTCTTTACATGGCTAGATAGATTAGAATGTGGCTGAGAGTAGGTTTCAAGTTAGTTAGTCCACTTTAACCATCCCATGGAGAAACGATCCAACGGTGCGGCCGACTATTCACAAAGGCTACCAGAGACCAGATTGTCTCTGATTGCCACATTGGCCTTGGGGAAACGGAGTGACGACATGACGTTACTTCCAGTCTCGGACGGAAGTAAACAAATTTTTACTTTTGTTTGTTTGCTTTTAAAGATAAAGGCAAAATTACTTTATTTTTTTTTGCTTTTAAGTGTAATGGTGAGATCTGAGGTCTTTTTGACAACAGATCGCTCCATAAAGAGAACCTGTCATCCCAATTTCTATTACAAGGGATGTTTACATTCCTTGTAATAGGAATAAAAGTTATAATAAAAAAAGTAAGGGACAGTTGGGAAAAAAATAAAATTCATTTAAAGCGCCCCATCCCTTTGTGCTTGCGTGCAGGAGCGAACACATACGTAAGTTACACACGCACGTGTAAATGGTGTTTGCACAACACGTGTGAGGTATCGCCATGGATGTTAGAGGGAGAGCAAAAATTCTAGCGCTAGACCTCATCTAACTCTGAACGAGTAACCTGTAAAAAAAGATTAAAGCATCACCTATGGAGATTTTAAACTATTTGTCGCCATTACACCAGCATGCACATTTAAAAGGGTGACATGTTGGGTATCTATTTACTAGGCCTAACATCATATTTCATATTTTAAAAACAAATTGTGGTATAAATTGTGCTCTGCATTATGAATTGAAGTGTATTTTTTGCCCTAAAAAAAAAAAAACGCTTAACAACTACCGTTTAACATAAAAAATTGCAACAATCGCCATTTTATTTCCTGGAGTCTCTGCTAAAACAAAATAAATACAATGTTTGTATAAGCAATTTTCTAGCAAAAAAATACAAAAATACAAAATACAAAAAGTGCCAGAAAAGGCTTGGTCTTTAAGTGGTTTTACAACACCTTCAGGTGGGCAGGGCACTTATTTATTTCTTCCTTGAAACTATGTTCAGTTCAGCTAGTGTAACTGCCTGAAATCTTTATTCTACATAACCATGAATCTGCTGAAAGCGGATATCAGCCTTTCAGGAGTGCCTTTCTAAGCTGACGGGCAGATGAAGGGAGGTACTTGCGTAGATTTATAAGAGGAAGGAGATTTAGCGTGTATGTTCATTCTTGTCTGGAAAAACAAAAAAGTTGTTCTGTATTAAATGACATTCTACTTCTATTGAACAGCTCTATGTGGAAAACTCCAGAGGATGGGTGTGGAATGTTGCATATCTGCTCCAGCTTACAACTAATTATCCCCTTGTAAAAATAACCTGGGTTCTGGAAGGTATTAAAGTACGGGAGCCCTTCTCCTCTTCTTTCACCCTCGTGCCAGTTGTTTCCAGGGGCGATGTTCCACGGCTGAACTCTGGAATATGGTTTTCGGTAAATCCATATTTTTTCAATATGATGGGAGGAATGGAATGTAAGCAGCAGTAGGACCATTGTATAAACCACTTAATGGTGCATATGATCCTAATCTGATCCTAATTTATCCCAGTATGATTGTAGAAGTAACAAAGAAGGAAGCTTCCTGAAGAAGCACCTGTTTTTCATCATCCATTGGAATAATATACATAACACAGAAGGGTCTTTAAAATGTACAATTATATGGGTAACATATATATGTTCATTTGCTTATCTGTCGTTTCCTGAATAATCAGAAAATGCTAAACAGTATGTTATCTGTTTGTTTCATTCAGTGCAGGGTGGAAAGTGAATGTTTTTGCTTGCTTTTCTAAATTTACAGAGCACGGTGTACTGATCCTTGCATTTCCCAAGAACAACATGCAAGGGATTGGTAGGCAAAAGGGCTTATGCACAGCACCTTGTATATCCATTGGGTGCTCTGACTTGCAAAGAACCCCAACTATTGCTCTATAATTTCAGGGTATTATAAAAGCAGTGGCTGGAATAATGCTCCATGGGTTAAATCAAGAATTGTGGCTCATAGAGCAACTGGGCCCTATAAAGTTTCTCTGCCCTGCTCCTCGCACCCTCTGTAAAATGTAAAAACCGCACGACCTGTGAATGCATTACAACTAAGGTCAGCCACTGCAGCTGATGGCCTGAACTACAAGGGTGCTGATGAGCGATCTCGTCGTCCATTCACAAGCCCTGCAGCTTTCAAACAGACAACCCGTATGCAGGTACTGGATGAAAAGCTGGTGGGCTTGTCTGCAGAAACCTGACATTGCATCCCCTGATCCACTGGTCATGGGTGCTGTGCTTTTACAGGCTTCTGCAGGAAAAAGTAATTAATGCACAAAAGGTGAATGTATCCTTTTACTGCTTCAATACTGGGCACTTTGCTTCCTGCCACAGGCAGTTTTCGGCACTGTCGCACTTTAAATGACAATTGCGCGGTCATGCAACACTGTACCCAAATGGAATTTTGTATAATTTTTTTGGAGACAGAGCTTTCTTTTGTTAGTATTTAATCATCACTGGGTTAAAAAAAAAAATTCTTTTTCAAAAACAGAAGACTGAAAATTTAAAAAAAATATGTATTCCTTCATTTCTGTTCGAGAATTTTGTAAATAAGTAATTTTTCTACTTCACTGATGTGCACTGATGAGGGGCAACATGTTGAGACAGCAATGATGAGGAGGCAATAATATGCAACACTGATGGGCACTGATAGGTGGCACTACTGATGGGTACTGATTGGTGGCACTGACTTGCATCCTTGATGGGCACTGTTGGGGCTGTGCTGATAATCAGGGCACTAATGATGTGAGGGGAGAGAGGCTGATAACTGGCATTTCCTTGTTTACATGTGATCAGCTGTGGTTGGACACAGTTGATCACATAGGTAAAGAGTCTCGTCATTGGCTCTTTACCAAGATCGAGGATGCGCCGTGTCCTGGGGACACAGCGCACCACCGATGGGATGACATCATATGACTTCATCCCAGAACGAGAAAACCACTCTGCTACTGTCATTCTACAATACGGTGGGTGGGAGTTGGTAAAGCGGTACAACCCTAATTCCACAGAAATTTTGAATGGTGTGTAAAATCAACATAAAAACAGAATGCAATGGTTTGCAAAAATCATAAACCGATATTTTATTCACAAGAGGAAAAATAGAAAGTATATCAAATGTTTAAACTGAAAAATGTACCATTTTAAGAAAACTATAATTTTGACATTGAAGACAGCAACACGTCCCAAAAAAGTTGGGACAGGGCACCCTTCCCTGGCACAGTGTGGCTGCCTCCTCCACCCTCAGCTTCCCCTCATCACACCACAGGGAATCCCTAGGCCTGGCTAGGCCACCTCAAGCAAGTGCTATGACACTATGGAGGCTGCACAGCATCCCTAGTCTGACCACAAAGAAAAATAATGAAGAGGACTAGATAGCCCTGACTGACGGCAGCCAATCACAATCCAGCTTGAATGGCCCCAGCCCAGACCCAGCATGGCCCCAGACAGTGTGGCGTGGGCTGTTAACCATGCGCAATGATGGCGAGCCTGAACAATATGTTTGGTAGTGCGGCAGGGCTAACCCGGTAGCATTAGTTTTACTATATTCGGTGGCCATTAACTGCAACTTTTTTTTCTATCTGCAAAACGCTGATACCCTATTTCTTGGCTGATATATCTGTGTATCCCTGTCAGAGTCCTAGAAGTATAGTAATAGCTATAGCTTCTGGCAGTGGCAATAACTAAAAAATTAAAATTGTAAATAAAAGCAAAAAATCCACGAGGTGGGCTCTTGTAATTAAGCAGATTTTTAAAAGTGCTGCAATTCCTGGAGTTCTTCTTTTAAAGCTTAATGTGCTGGCTTTAAAAAATTTATATATATATATATATATATATATATATATATATATATATATATATATATATATATATAGAAATTGTTTTATATTTACACAACCCACACACACACACAATATACACACACACACACACACACACACACACACACACACACACACACTACAGACCAAAAGTTTGGACACACCTTCTCATTCCAAAAGTTTTCTTTATTTTCATGACTATGAAAATTGTAGATTCACACTGAAGGCATCAAAACTATGAATTAACACATGTGGAATTATATACATAACAAAAAAGTGTGAAACAACTGGAAATATGTCATATTCTAGGTTCTTCAAAGTATCCACCTTTTGCTTTGATTGCTGCTTTGCACACTCTTGGCATTTTCTTGATGAGCTTCAAAAGGTAGTCACCTGAAATGGTCTTCCAACAGTCTTGAAGGAGTTCCCAGAGATGCTTAGCACTTGTTGGCCCTTTTGCCTTCACTCTGCGGTCCAGCTCACCCCAAACCATCTCGATTGGGTTCAGGTCCGGTGACTGTGGAGGCCAGGTCATCTGGCGCAGCACACCATCACTCTCCTTCTTGGTCAAATAGCCCTTACACAGCCTGGAGGTGTGTTTGGGGTCATTGTCCTGTTGAAAAATAAATGATGGTCCAACTAAACGCAAACCTGATGGAATAGCATGCCGCTGCAAAATGCTGTGGTAGCCATGCTGGTTCAGTATGCCTTCAATTTTGAATAAATCCCCAACAGTGTCACCAGCAAAGCACCCCCACACCATCACACATCCTCCTCCATGCTTCACAGTGGGAACCAGGCATGTAGAGTCCATCCGTTCACCTTTTCTGCATCGCACAAAGACACGGCGGTTGGAACCAAAGATCTCAAATTTGGACTCATCAGACCAAAGCACAGATTTCCACTGGTCTAATGTCTATTCCCTTGTGTTCTTTAGCCCAAACAAGTCTCTTCTGCTTGTTGCCTTTCTTTAGCAGTGGTTTCCTAGCAGATATTCTACCATGAAGGCCTGATTCACACAGTCTCCTCTTAACAGTTGTTCTAGAGATGTGTCTGCTGCAAAAGGTAGCTACTTTGAAGAACCTAGAATATGACATATATTTTCAGTTGTTTCACACTTTTTTGTTATGTATAATTCCACATGTGTTCATAGTTTTGATGCCTTCAGTGTGACTCTACAATTTTCATAGTCATGAAAATAAAGAAAACTCTTGGAATGAGAAGGTGTGTCCAAACTTTTGGTCTGTACTGTATGTGCGTGTGTATATATATATATATATATATAATATATAGTTTTCGTGTGTGTGTGTGTGTGTATACACACACACACACCCCCCATATATATTCGAGTATAAGCTGACCCGAATATAAGCCGAGGCACCTAATTTTGCCACAAAAAATGGGAAAATGTATTGACTCGAGTATAAGCCCAGGGTGTCCATCTGCATGCCTCACTGTGCCCATGCCTCACTGTGCCCATGACTAGACTTGCGTTTTAACATGGGAGTATATAGAAGGGGTGCCTGGCTTTGAAAAATCAGTGCTCCTCCTGTAGAGGAGAACTGCGGCTACATGTGTGACAAGTTGGGTTTAGGGGACCTACAGCCGGCCGGTACCGAGTCCCCAAAATTACCGGATAAATAACCGAGTCAATGGAAGTGGTGCCCAAATTTGAAAAATATGTGCTCCCCGACCGTAGGTTTCCCGGACAACAAACTTTGCACACTTGTAGAGGAAGAGTGGGGCTATATGTGTGCCAAGTCCAGGGGACCTACGACCGGCCGGTAGTGGATCCCCAAAGTCCGGGAGATTAGGCGCAAAAAGGTTACTTGAGTATAAGCTAAGGGGGGAATTTTCAGCACCAAAAAAACGTGCTGAAAAACTTGGCTTATACTTGAGTATATACTGTGTGTGTGTGTGTATGTATGTATGTATGTGTGTGTGTGTGTGTATATATATTATATATAGATATAGAGAGAGAGAGAGAGAGAATATATTGATATCTCTCTCTCTCCATATATATATATATATATATATATATATATATATATATATATATATTGAAAACAGAGCCACTATTTATTCTCTTTGAGCATGAGGTATGTGTGATAATATGGACACTGTGAAGTCAATTTTAAATAGTTTGGGAAATCTCCAAAGAGCACCAAGCTGGTCATCACAGGAAGGTGGGACCTTGAGTTTTTGGTTTCTAGTTAAATAGCAGGATTACTTAATCCCCTGCAGGCAGAACTCTTCCTCAGGAATATATGGAATTATTGAAGTCCTATCAGTCGGCTCACATTTACAACTAGTCCTCAGGGTTTAACACCCCTCTGCAAGTGTTCTTGTATTGGAAATCCCATAGCTGTCTGGTTTTGAGCCTTAGTGCTGACAGATACATTGGATAAAAGGGAGTTATCCTAAATAATTTTTATGAAGTTGGACATGCCTTTAAATGCAGGATACTGAGTGCCGAGCGCCGGTCACCTTTGGCCTTTCTACCTAGCTGCACTTAACGCGTTTTGGTCTGCAGAAAGGATACATGTCTAGAACAAACAGTTCACATCAGGACACGGCATATGCGGTCTCTAAGCGTAATTTATAGGAAGATAGACTTTTCAGACACAATTGCTATTACATTGAGGTTTAGAACAATAAAAATACATAATTTTGAATGTGGTTTGTACTAGAAAAAAAATGGTTTCAGCCTTTTTGATTGAGGAAATTCCTTTCTCGTTGCTTTGGCTCTGCTAGAAGGCTATTGACATTATCCTATGGAATTGGTGCTGTCTAATTGCCTATATATGTTTAAAGTAGCTGTAATCCCTAACTGAATTACATTTAAACTGCTAAATCACTGTGCATCATAGATAATTGAGCTTTTTTGTTTTATTGTTTATAAAATATTGGTTTCACTTTTCTTTCATCCTTTGTTGCAACTTAGTGCTTCTGATCTCCGACAGCCTCTTTGCAGTTAGTTTTTATCTTCATGCAGACCAGCAATGGCTGCATGGCATTGGTTAGGGTGGGTTCTCCTGATGGTGACAAAAGAACCTTAACGCTGTAATGTGTGGTAAATATGACACTATTTTCTATTAGAAACTTGTGTGACAGGGGACCCAAACTCACTCATTTGATGGGGTAACCACATACTTTTTCGATATATAGTATGCTTGTGCTTGTGTTTGCTAGATGCAAATTCAACTCCTTGTACTCTTGGAGACTCTGTTAGCAAGATCCACTGCACTTGAGTTGCTTGATTTGCAAAACTGTTGTGGTTATTCTACCAGTCGGGTTTATTTAGCTTATATTTTGGAGAATTCAACAAGAGAAGCTAAAACACACAAAGGTGGACAAGAACTGCCAAAACTGTCAGATTTATAGAGTTAGTTATGAAAAGGAAGCCTTCCTGTTGGATTACCTAAGACATTCCAGGGGAGGACTAAAATATTGATTTTAATGCAGGGGTCTCAAACTGGCGGCCCTGCAGCTGCCTTTGCCTGTGGGAGTCATGCTTGTAACTGTCAACCTTGCAATGCCTCATGGGACTTGGAGTTTTGCAACAGCTGGAGGGCCGCCAGTTTAGGACACCTGCTTTAGTGCAAGGGTCCCCAACCCCTGGACTGGTGTACTTCTCAGTGGTCTGTTGATGACGGGCCATGCAGTAGGGGGTGAGCAACGACCTGCTGTTGTGTGGCAATGCCAGTTAGCTTGTGTGTCCTCCCAATTCTCCCACCGCCTGGCCACTGATGTCATTCTATCAGCAGAGCAGGGGGCGGGAGCAGCTGGAGATCTGCACAGGGAGCAGGAGTAAAATATAAACAAGTGGGTACTGACTGCTGTAATGTGAGGGGAGACTGAGGACATCGCTTTAAAGGAGGGACTATGCTGTAAAGTGGGGTTGTGGTGTGAAGGGGTCTGAGGACCAACTGTGAATTCCCCCCCGCTCCCTGGAAAAATTGTTTGCCACTAACCGGTCCCTGGTGCAGAAGAAAAAGGTTGAGGGACCGCTGCGTTAGAGGAGAAGTACAGCCAAAGCTCGTTTTGGCTGTACTGCTCCTGTCAATGGCAGTTTATTCTGCACTCCTGTGACCCATTTTTAGCAGACAGCGGGCTGAAGTTACAGAGCCAATCTAGGCTCGGGCAAGATCATGACAATGAAGTCGGGATCCATCCACACATGCCTGGAGTTGCTGAGAGCCTGAGCTGGCCGCCCTTCCCCTCTCCACAGCCCAGCGCTCCAGTGAGCGTGGGGGGGGGGGGGTCAGGGCAGAGAGTCGGTGACTGACAATCAGCAGCTCTGGGCTCAGGGAGCTCTGAGAACCAAGCGATTTGGCTGTGTTTGATCTCTCGGTTCTTAGTATGAGAGCCAGCGGAAGACGGATGCAGCATCGGACCGAGGTAAGTATGATTCTGAAAAAGAAAGCAACCTCTTCTCTTTTATTGGATGCATGCAGCCAAAGAACGTACTAGATGCCAATACTTCTACAGTAAACACACTCTGCTTCAGCTTTTTAGTGCTCCAACTCCATCACATTAATGTAGTGGAGGGTGGTATACCTCATTACACATGCTGCAGTGTGTTTCTCTTCGTCCCACATATTTGTTTTAAATTAATTCTATCCTGCCAAAGGTGTCTGTCACCCGTGGTAGATCAGGAAAAATTTCACTTTCAGACTCTCTCCAGTGGCCAAATAAAACACAGGTGAAGCAATATAACCCCCTTCGCCATTAACACCTCATAACCTAAATTGCTGTTGGGATGCCCCTTTCCAAGCAGCGATGGCATCAGTACAGAATGAAACCAACTGATGTGTTCTGGTGGTCTTTTTTCGTGTCTCCTGCCAGAACTGCATCTGTTTTAGGTTTCTTAGTGCTGAAAATCAGCTTGTTTTGTGGGGGCAATGCTAATGACTCAACTCCCCCCACAGTCTGCTACGCTAAGATGTGACGAATCAAAGCATAACGATTTTCCAGCAGGCTCCTAATCGCTTCTTTGCATCTCATGCTTCTCAAGAAGCCGATCTTATTTTTTTTATAAAGGTCTCAGATTTAAAACATATTTATGCATTTGCTCAATACAAATAGTAATAAGCCATGCTTGACAATATGCTCGGTAAACATCTGGGTATTCCCAGCCAAAATGAATGAACATTTTATTTCTGTGCTTTGAGGTTAACAATGTTGTCCTTTGTTTTCAGGTATCTAAACCATGTTCGAGCTACTTCCCCTCAGGATCTCGCTGGAGGCTACACTTCCTCTCTCGCATGCCATAGGGCACTGCAGGACGCCTTCAGCGGACTCTTCTGGCAGGCGTATTAACTTGCATACCCCAGACTGGACAAGAACGGACGTTGGCACAAGACCAGCATCTAACACAAGTGAATCTGGTAAAATTACTGCCATCTGCAGCTATACCTAGGCTCAGAGTGCTCTTTAATAAAGACAGCTGTGTTCCAGGGGAATTTCTCCCCCCCCCCCCTCCCAAGACAGAGAACAGCCTTCAAACCAATACATTTTTTTTTTCCTGGTCCTGAGAGCAACTGAAACAACAAGTCATGTCTGATGGAAGAAATGAATAATTCCATTTATATCATTGGGATTTCTCTAAGAAGTTGTAAATTTTCTGTTTATTTTTAAATAAAGCCAACTTTTATTAGTTTGTGGTTTTCCGCTTTGTACGAGGTTTTGTTGGATAAATATTTACTCAGCGTTAGTCAGAGTGCGTTGGACCGCTGAAACACGAACGCTTGTCATTAATCCAGAGATTTTGCTTCATCTTTACAATCAATGGCTATCTTCAGGAGAAATAAAAATAAAGTGCACCTGTAATTTTTAAATAAACACACCGCTGTGAAGGAAGGCACCCATGTTTACTCCTTTTGGTGATGAAGGTTTTAAGTCTGAACTCCAAGCAAGACACAAATCAGTGCAAATCCATGAATATCTACTTTTGTAAGCTGTGTACCTGAATTCTATTTGGATTAGTCTCCTGAATGCCATTGTACAGTAACGCTTAGACTGAGAAAGGGAAAGCAGGGCAAGGCGCACCTTGGTTAGTCTGCAGTGCCAACAAAGTACATGCTGATAAAACGTAGAGTGACGCTCATCAACTCCTTATCCTTTCACTGCCCACTCACAGGCTAGGATAGGGACAAGACCTGCAAGTGTTGCCTAATAGACTTTGAGAATAAAAACAATATAACCATCGTACTCACCTAGGTGGATGCATCATCAGTCTGACTGCCTCTAAAGATTAGAAGCGAGTGATCAAAAAATGTTGATCGCTCAGTTCTTGATCCTAGTCACCGGCTCTCTGCTCTCCCCTTCAGCACTCACTGGAGCACGGGGCTATAAAGGTAGCCAGAGCGGCTGGCTCAGTCTCCCAAAAGTGTGCTGAGAGGCTGAGTCAGCTGCCGGTCAAGGCATCTGAATGGATCGCAACAGTAAAGTCGCGATTAATCCAGAGCCTGGACCAGCTGAGTGACATTAGCTTACAGTGGACTTTAGCCTGCGGTCAGCTGAAAACGCATCACAGTAGACCAGAAAGGAGCTTGGTCCTACTTCTCCTTTAAAGTGGTAGATAAGCTGCAAGCAGGCAGCTTTTTTTACAGCTTTTTTTCTACAGCTGACCAATCGAATGGTTGAAAACCTGGGGAGGATGACAGCGACCATTGATGGAACCAACTGCCGCCTGCTGGAAGGTGGAGGAGAGTATCTCTGGGGGTTTAGTTCTGCTTAAATGACGGCAGATATAAATCAGGTTTTCTAACATGTGGGTTGATTTCTTTACTGTGGAGTGTGGTGGTTTATCTATACAATACAGTACCTTGCAAAAGTTTTAGGCACAAATTCTGGATGCTATAAAAATTATTGGAGCTGTGGACTATTTTCATAATCGATTAGTTGGTCAATTGTTTTAATTAATTAGCTAAAATCCTCAAAAAAAGTGTGATGCATATTTTAGGTATTCTGTAAATTAGATTTAAAAAAAAATCTATTCTTGAATATCTATATGTAGTGGTAAATATAAATAACCAAATGGTTCAGGAACAAAATAGCTAATCCACTCTGAGAATAACAGAAGAGAGATGGATATTATATACATTTTTATTTAAAGAAAAGAAAACGCCTAAAACACTTTTTTTTGCAGACTTTAAGACAGGATTGTAATGTATTATCCATGACACTCCATTGTCATAGGCAGGAATTTTGATACAATCTACTTGATGCTGGCCATACACAAACTTTTCCTTTTGAAATTCAAAATCAGCAGCTACAAATACTGTAGCTGCTGACTTTTAGTATTAGGAGACTTGCCTGTCCATCGATTTCACGATTTGCCAATTGGCTCTGGGGTGCTGCCACCGCCATTTGTGGTAAGGGAAACCAACAGTAAAGCCTTTCGGCTTAACAGCCGGTTCCCTGCTGTTCTTTCCAACTGGCCTGGCAGTGGAAGGAGGAGGAGGGCCCAGGTCACGGCGGTGCAGTCTCCTAGAAGTGACAGGTACCTGCTCCCCCCAAAAGGTGTCAAATGTGGCACTGGAGGCGGCAGATAAGTTAAGCTTCCTCTTTTGGGTAGAACTCTGCTTTAACCAGTTCCTTACCGGGCCATTGAAAAATGATGCCGGCAGGAACACGCCGTCCCTCCAGGTGGACAATCATATTCATTCCACATATCACCCTATTCAGAAGTAGCATAATGTATTTGGGGTCTAATTGGAAGTACGCACAGACTGTGTGTGAGAAATAACTTATGACAATTTTGTGTAAAAAAAAAAGTGATTTTCCTAAATGTTTTTGGAAAAAATTACATAAAACTTTAAAAAAAAAACTCACCATGCCTTAAGTGGTTGTAAACCCAAAAACTTTTTTTTTTTTTTGATGTCACAATGTAGAGTAAAGGATTGCCTAACATCTGTGCCCAGTCTTGACACACAGAGTTAATCCAGATCTGAGAAATCCTCTTTTATGTTCAGTGAAAATGAACAGCCTTCCAGATAAAACCCTGCCTAAAGCAAAAGTCAGTTTTCTCTCTTCTTGCTTTGAGTGAGAGGTTATTTACATATCTAGCTAGGACATGTTTATCATATGTTATGTTTACAATAACATGAGGTGATATAACATTATAACACATCCTAGTAATATACAATGAACTTTGGATCACCTCTTGTTATGATAAACATGTCCAAGTTAGATTTGTAAATAACCTGTTACTGAAAGCAATAACAGAGAAACGGACTTTATAATTTGGCAGGTTTTTATCTGAAATTCTGTTAATTTGCACTGAACTTTAAAAAGAGGATCAAAATGTTGAGAGGTATGGTTCCTGTTATGTCCAGGATTACCTGGTGCGTATAAAGATAAACAAGCTTGAATTGAAAACAAATGCAGCCACCACATCTAAGAACTGGTTTCCCCGAGTAATACAGCGAAGGGGTACTACAAGACATAGAGATGACTGAATAGCTCCTGGTGTCGTCCACTATCATTGAATTTACCCAGAGGATTGGTTTGGAGGCTTTTATTGATCTATTGAGAGGTGAGAGGCCTGTGAGGCTGTGTGTTTGGAGTGGCACGGGCTAGTTTGACCCATTATCACGGCATTTATATATGCCACCAAGGTGAGAGGCTGAATGCACGGAGGAGCACTAGCACTTTATTGCCAGCTTCACAACTTCACTGAGAGCAACTTTTGTGCACTGCACGTTTGCACTATATGGACTTTTCCAACACATATGGACTTTTATTTCTATTTTAATTTATTTATCTACTTTTCACTTATTACCTATTACATATTTATCACATATGTTTTATATTGATTGATGTGTTTTTTTGCGCAAATTCACTTTTATATTTAAAAGAGGATTACTCAGCACTGGATTAACTCTGTGTGGCAAGACTGGGCACAGATTATAGGAAATCTTATACTCTACATTGTGGACTGTCTATTTTCCGTAAAGGGTCATTTGGGGGCCTCAAGAAATGATATAGGCAGTCAGTACATCAGGTGTGATACATTTTAATGATTTGCACCGTAGTTTATAGACTAACTTTTACGCAGACTAAATAATATCCATTAATTTGGGTTATTTTTTCACCAAAGATATGTAGCAGTATAAATTTTGTATTTCAAAAATGTTGCTCTTTTTTACTTCTATTGCAAAGAATAAAAAAATCCAGTGGTGATTAAATACCACCAAAGAAAGCTTTGTGTGAAAAAATTATAAAAATTTAGTTTGACAATTTCATGCAACAAAGCACTGAAAGCCGACAATTGGTCTGGGCAGGAAGGGGGGGGGGTGTAAGTGCCCTGTATTGAAGTGGTTAAATTAATTTTAAAATTGACAAACAGTACTAAAATCTCCATAGTTAGATCTTGTGCTAGAATTATTGCTTTGTGGTCATAACGTACGAATGCGTTCACTTCTGCGCACAAGCATGGAGGGATGTGGCACTTTAAATACATTTTTTCCCTTTTATTTTTACACTGTCCCTTTTGAACAAAAAAATTCTGATCACTTTTACTGCTGTCACGACTGTAAACATCCATTGTGACAGTAATAGGTACTCTTTATGAAGGGATCTTAAGTTCTATAAGACCCCAAATCACTCCTGCACTTAAAAATATTCAAAACCCCAAGTTTGGCTGTTTTTGAATGCCATATTTTTTTTAATTAGACACCTTTAAGCCTTCTGTAAACCAGAAGCAATGACATGGCTTCTGGGATACTAGATCCAATTCTGGGTTCGTTCGGGTCTTTGGCCAGCCGGCGGACGTGCCAGCTGGTAACTCAGACCTCACTCTGCTTGTAATAACAGCCGAGCGGCTTCTTAGCCTTATCGGTTATGCCAAGAAAGCCAACCGTTGGCTCTAATAAAAACCTGCTCTGTGAAATGGTTTTGCATAGAGCAGCCCTGAATCTCCTGTTTTGGGCTCCTCCACCCGCACTTCTGCGCGTGGAGGTAGCTGTAGGCATTACCCCGCTACAACCCCTTCTGTAGCTGTAGGCTACACCCCGCTAAAACCCCTTCAAGCCAAGGCTGCATATTTGCATATGGTCAGCGTTAAGTCCAGCCAGATCAATGACGGCATTCAAGGAACCTATACAAAGACCTATGGCAGTTACCATCAATGACCTGTTTCTGTAAATGTTAGTTGATCATCTGACTTAATTTCGGAGAATCTGGACAGACATGCAGATCAGGGAACTAAGAGTTTCTAATCTGGTCTGGGTCAGTAATGCAAAGTATTGAAGATTTGGATCATAATGACCAGAAGCATGCTACTAGGAGGAGAAAAATCGTAAATAACGGAGAGATGAGCTCATCAGTGTGCCGCTTTTGCTTCACTATCCAACCACAGGCTGAGACAGGTCCAAGACAGTCTGGGCTTGGAGCAGTGGTTCTCAACCTGGAAGTCGGGTGACGATTTGCCAGGGTCATCGAATCCTGGGCTGTTCCTGAAGTCCACACTGCTCTCCAAGCCTTTTCCCAGCTGCCCTTTCGGTTCACGGCATGGCTGGGGGGGCAATCACTAGAGGTCAGCTGACTGGTAAGGAATGCGACGTTGGAGGGGCTAAAGGAGACCCTATCTCCCGATTCTCGGCATAGGTGTCACGGGTGCTAGATACCACAAAGTCAGACACAGTGAGTAACACTACCTGTGATTATAGTTGCCATTAAATTCCCCACTACAGTTCCCAGATTAGCAGAGGACCTCGAGCAAGAGCACCTAAGTTGGCTGATCAGAACTCCCACCAGCACTACCATTTCCCCCACCAAGAAGTGAGAGAAGGTATAAAAATAGAGAATACATGGAAGGGAGAGGAATAGAGGGGGGGGGGGGGGCAAAAAGGAGAGAGACTGCTAGAAAGAGGGATTTGGGGGGGGGGGACCAAGAAATTGGAACAAAGCGTGGTAGATCCTAAAATGTACCATAAGGGGTTTTAATAATTTACGAGTGGAAAGGACTCAGGGAGAACTACATATGTGTGTGTGTTAGGGGTGCAAATTACTTGTCTTGCCTTGGGAGCCGACAACCCATGCTACTAAAATAATTTTACTGTTTTCAAAGTTGTGGGGACCCCTATTAAGGGGTCACAGGACTAGAAAGATTGCGAACCAGTGGCTTAGAGGAAGTGGGTTGAATGTTGCTGGTCATCAGATGAAGGACATTTTGTGGAGAAAATTAAGTAGCACGGGGGAAATCCCTGGATTGAAAGGTAATGTTGTGGGTTTTTTAATGGGCTGTTTATTTGCTTGTTATTTTTGGGTGCAGTTCTGCTCTACAGCTACAAAGTAAAATCCAATCCATAGACCAAGCATGTAAGTATTCAGACACCTTTTATAGTTTTTCATTCTTTATTAAAATGTAACAATACACATGAATCACATTAATACTTCAGTGTATGCAGAAAACAAAAAGCGGGTAACCCAACTACGGTGTTGATTCATTTTCTGTGCCGGTTTCTTCATCTTTGCGAATTCTCTTTGGCGCAGGCTCACCTAGAACCGAAACACAAAGTTACACTTCCAGTTTATTTCAGGACAAGTTTGTCATTTTTTTCCCCCCCAAGTTTCTCATCCTTCACTCAGAACAGACATTGCGGAAGGTTAAATTCCATGTCAGGATTTTATTGCTGTCGGTTTTCCCACTAGGACATGATGTAACCACAAATAATCCCATACAGACAAAGACTGACAGGATTCTGGCCCTTCACTTTCTCCACCATAAAAGAAGAAAATGATTGCAGTGTCATTGGGGTGATGAACCCTCAATCACTACTATAGGGAAATCTCTCTAATAGGTACACAGACAGCATAAACCCCTCTCCAAAAACAAAATAAATGCTTGGTATACTTTACAATTATCATATTTGATTCGTGTTCATATTTTTGAAAATATCAGGCCTGTTTATGGGGGCAGTAATATTTGCTCATTACATAGGCAGGTTTTACTTCCAGCTTTACTTCCAAGGGGTTGTAAACATAAAAAAAATCAAAAAAATCCCTAAATAGCTTCCTTTACCTCATCCTTCCATTTTGCTTTTAAATGTCCTTATTTCTTCTGAGAAATCCTCACTTCCTGTTCTTCGGTCTGTAACTCACTACCATAATGCAAGGCTTTCTTCCTGGTGTGGAGAAAGCCTCTTGAGGGGGCGAGCAGGCAAGTCAGTCTACTTTGCAGATAGAGAAAGGAGCTGTGTGTTAGTGGGCGTCCTGACACTCCTGCTTGCCCTCTCAAGTGGCTTTCTCCACACCAGGGAGAAAGCCTTGCATTACTGTGTGGAGTTAGACAGAAGAACAGGAAGTGAGGATTTCTGAGAAGAAATAAGGACATTTAAAAGCAAAATGGAAGGATGAGGTAAGTGAAGGAGGACTGCACTAAGGTAAAGGGAGCTATTTAGGAAAAAATAAATAAAAATGTGTACCTTTACAACCCCTTTAAGAATAGGGAAGAAATTAATATGTCGGCAACAGATTAATTTTTACTGACTGCGAGATCGATTTTTTTATTTTTAAACACACACACACACACACACACACAGAATGTAAAATATATAAAAATAAACTTGTGCAAGTAAAAGGTATTGATGCAACACCACCATTGTATTCTTAGATATACGGCAACAACCTGGTGTGTGACTATACTCCTATACTGTACTATGCTTCTGACACATTCAGAAATTTGAATTTACATTCCTGTGTGGGTCTAGCAGGAAGAAAAAAAACTCAACTGCCACAATGCCTTGAAAAGCCCTTTTATAATCTGTATCTGATCAATGCAGTTATGTCTGCATTTGTAATAGAAGGAGGGTACAGACACTGAACTGTATTTTGCTTCCTTGCAGTAAGAAGCAATGGCAGCAAATAGTTTTCCACAGTATTCTGCTTTTTAAATTACACCGGCCTTGTTTAGTCTTCCCTGGTAAATGATATACTCTGCACTTGTCTGGGATTGAAGAAGCTTATTAGAGATGTCCTGCCAGCGAGTCCCTCTGCACACACAGCACATCATGTTCCCATGTGGAGAAAGCAGCTTTATGTTGGTGTATTAGAAATAATGTGGCTTGGAGTAACAAGCTCAGAGCATCCGACGTAGCATGTCCTAGCACACCAGCCTGCAGACCATGCCAGGAACACTAAAGCTCGGTCATAGTTTATTTTTCATGCTGTGTTTGTCTCATTTGTGTGTGTGTGATATATAAACACACTCACTTAGGCTTCTTGTACACGGCCGTACAGCATGCATGTAATGTCTCCTCTGGGTCCCAGTGACGCAGCATACGTCACTGCACATGTGAGCGCTATATGCATACCCAGCTTACAGCCGCCTCGTCTCATTCATCTCACTGGGTAGAATTACATTGCTGTATGGCCATGTGTATGAATGAAGCCTTACTCCTTCATCCATGTTCCTGACTGGGAGCTGCAGTTTTCATGATGTAAACTTTGCGTATTTCCCTCTCCCTCATGTCCAGTCTTTCAAAGCTGAACTCTGAGGAAGTTACAAAACTACTTAGTGGGGGGGTCCCCCACACTGCAAGGGTTAAACACTTGTTGTCTGAGGTATCTTAAAAGGATAAGTTCACCTTTGCCACATGTTACACCTGATTTTGCGGTGGAACATGTAACATATTCCAGCATCTGCACCTTCTCCTCCCCTCTGTGACCGTGGACAGGGAATCTGCTCCCTGGATCCGCTGTCACCATTTGAAATCAGTGCTGTTGTGCAAAGTTACACCCACATCATTCATTTACAGTTTCCTGTGAACAGATTACAAGTACCTCCAACCACTGCAGCTGACAACTTCTAGTTGTGAATGAACTGCAAGGGTGTTGGTGAGCATCCTCATAGTTCAAGTAACTGCCTGCCTCTGTCAGAGGTATGGACAGACAGCTATCCTGTCTGCAAGAGTTAAACATTGCACCCACAATCTGCTGATTGCAGAAACAATGCTACTAAAATGCACTTTAATTGCCAAAAAAGGGGAATTTAAGTCTTTAAAGCAGAGTTCCACCAAGAAATAGAACTTCCACTGATCCAGTCCCTCCCCCCTCCGGTGTTACATTTAGCACCTTTCACAGGGGAAGCAGATACCTGTCTAAAACTGTTTTTTGCTCCCACTTCTGAAAAATAAAGATCGCAGCAGTAGCCACACCGTTCTATGCCATATCAGCCCCCTCCTCCGTCCTGTCCCCACTCTGTCTTCTGGGAGACAAGTCCCAGAAGACAGCAGGGACCAGTTAGAACTCACAGCGCCACTTGTGTGTGGGCAGTAGGGAACCAGACTGTGAAGCCGCAAGGTTTCACTTCCCGATTCCCTTACTGAAGATGCTGGAGCTGAGGGACGGGTTGGCTTTGCAGGTGCCTTGGACAGGTAATTATACTAATTTTAAATAAAATCAGACCCTGCCGTAGTTGTACTTGCTGAATAATAATAATAATCATCAGGCGGCACTGCGCTTTAAAGAAAACAGTTTTACCTACCCTGTCCCTCTCTCACAGGCTCCCTTTCTATAATAAATAAATAAATCCCCTGAAGCCACTTCTCAGCGCTTTCCTGCCATCAAATACAATGCAAGATTGATCAGTAGCCCTGCATTGTAAGCGAGGACACCAAGGGCCCACCCAAAATCTGGAATGTCAGAGGGACGAAGAGTCCCGGCTCCCAGAGTAGTGAAGGTAAGTAAAAAATGTTTTATGGTAACTTAGACAAAAATAGAGTTAACACCATGGCAGGAAGACAAATCGCAATTAAAATACAGAAAACATCTATCCAAAAAGTTTTTTCCTTGGTTTGGGCTTTGACCCTTTGCTCTGATGCTCTTTTGCCCATCAGCTTCCAATTATTACTGCCTCGTCAGCTGTCCTTTTGAAGTCTGTACCAATGCAGAGGCTCAAGCCCCATTTTACAGATCGATAAGGCCTTATATATGAAAGAAAATTTTGAAATTGACTGCAATTTCCTTTTTTTCTCAAGGAAATTAAGAATTTGGCTGTTGTGGGCCAAATAAAAACAAGTCTCTTCAAACACAGCACAAGCCGTGTCCATACTGTGCAGGCAATAGAAGGAAATGGGATGTCATCAGCGCAGACACTTGCTGTTCCTGTACAGAGTGTTCCTGGCATGATAGAGCTGGAAAGGATTAAGCCACGTTCACCATTAAAAAGCAGCTGCTTTACTAGCTGCCCTGGGAATCCATTGCCACCGATGACACGCTGTACTTAGCAAACAAACACTGACTTATTCAGGAGGACAAGATGAGCAAGGTGCCGACAATCAGAAGACATCCCTTGTAGAATGCCAGGAATACGTTTTCAGTAAGGTCTTCTGCAAGTCACTGTGATGTGTTAATTACACTTTCTGAGATCGCCCTGAAGTGTATTGGTAATGATCGTTCACCACTTCTGGTCCCCGCACTTTATCTGAAGTAATCCTGTTAATGTAACTGCAACAATCCAAGTCGCTGGAGGTGGTCGGCTAATAGAACTGCTGCACCCACACTGGGATATACTTAGCATTTCAGAAATGATGCAACAGGGATAAGCGTGTTTAACACTTTACACCACCTGCAGTTCTTCCTTAACCACTTAAGGACCGGAAGATTTGCCCCCTTAATGTCCAGGCCATTTTTTTGCGATATGGCACTGCGTCGCTTTAACTGACAATTGCACAATCGTGCAACGCTGTAGCCAAACAAAATGGAGGTCATTTTTTCTCCCACAAATAGAGCATTATTTTGGTGGTATTTGATCATCTCTACGATTTTTTATTTTTTTTTGTTTTATAGCGCAAGAGCCACAGTTTGGGAAAAAAACGCCGCCCCCCCCACTATTTTTTTACTTAAATAAACCCCCCCTCCAAAAAAAAAGTTATCAGTTTAGACCAATATGTATTCTGCATGTTTTTGCTGCAAGCGTATTGGTTTGCACAAAAGTTATAGCGTCTACAAACTAGGGGGTAAATTTTGGCAATAATTATATATATATATATATATATATATATATATATATATATATATATATATATATATATATATATAAAAAATGTTACTAGTAATGGCAGTGATTTTTAGCGGGACTGCAACATTGTGGAGGACAGATTAATCACTTTTTCGGACAATTGACAATTTTGGCAGAAGTGCTGAAAATGCTTTAAGGATGCCCTGAATGTAAGAGGATTGAAAAACACTGCAATAGTGGAATGACATCATGGCGTCTAAAACCTGTTCCCCTGATAATGTCTGTGTACTCCCCCACCAGTACAACTGCACTGAATAGCAAAATAGGGGAACCGCCTATTACAACACAGGAGCAGGGCATTTTTTTCTGGTTATACTAATCTTACATTTTTCACATTGTTTTGTTAGACGCCTAGGAAGCCAAGGGACAAAAACATTTTGCTCACCTTATGATTTGAGGTTTTGAATTTACTAATGTGAATGAGGCCAGTTTATATATAAGGAACAGCTGAGTGCTTCTTTACCCGATCTAAGTATACTGAATGGAAATCAGATTATAAATGACCCTGAGTTAAAAAAAATAAAAAAAGGAAGGTGCCCTGCAATAAAAACTCTTATTCTTACCTCCATGATGGTTCATATCTTCTACCTTCCCTCTGTTCCTCACTGCAGTCTCTACAGCAGTGTCTATAGCCCCTAGCAATAATTAGTGTTCTCCCCACAGGAATCGAGCAATATTCTTTCCTGCAAACCATGATTGCAGGAAAGAAAATAAAAAATAAACTAGAAAATGCATTTCCTGCAGAAAATGCGTGGGAATGCTGAATTGCTAAAGCTAACTGGATGAATAGCTTAAATCCATAAAAAAGTTGAACTGAGATTAGTCGGAATGGGTTTTAAAAAAAATAAAAAATAAAAAAAAAATTTATATATATATATATATATATATATATATATATATATATATATTTTTTTTTTGTTATTCTGTAGCTTTAGCAATTCAGCTATTTTGTGCGTTTTTTTTGGCTCTGCGTAACTTTTGCATACTTTCAGCTATTAAAAATCATTAAAAAATTTACTGCAGAAAATGCTGAATAGCTAAAGCTAACTGGACGAATAGCTTAAATCCGTAAGAAAAAGTTGGAGAGAATAGTTGGAAAAGTTTTAAAATAAGACAAATATACCTACGTTTTGATGTATAAATTGTGTACGACAAGTAGATCTTGTGGGCATGAGAGCAATTTATAGAGAAGGCACTAAGATAAAACATATTTTAAGGCTCTGTGCTCTAGCTATGACATCATCAACTCTAAGCAACCCAATAAACACTCGATAACATTTCCTGAAATGATCACTAAACTTAAACAGCTTTTCACAAAAACTGTAAAAGATATAGCCGGATAGCTGAATATTTTGTGGACATTTTAAAGTTTTTTTGGTGTCTGTAGGTGAAAGTATGGAGGAGCTGAAACTTTAGGGAGCAGAATAAGATTTTAAGGATTTAAAGCATGCTCTCATTCACTTCAATGTTAAAAAAAAAAAAAAAAAAAAAGCGTTAAAAAGCTTAAATATTTTAAAAATATATAAATATTAGAAAAAAAAAGTTGAAGAAGTCCCATCATTAGCTGAAAGAGTTGAACATTTTAAAAGTTGAATGGTTTTAATAGCTGAAAGTATGAACGTACGGAATAAGAATAATAAAAAAAAACGAATAACAATACTGGGAATGCTTGGAGATCATTCCCACTAATAAATCACATAATCTATGGTGTTGCTTTAGCTGTCTGGCTGCTAGGTTATCCCTTTGGACTTCCATACGTCAAGTAACCAATCCAGATCAAGTCTGCAGATAAGGACTTAACCACTGGCCCAGGACAGGTGTGCTTATTTAAGTATCAATGCGTTCTAAAAATGCTGTTTGCCTTCTTATGTTATATTTACATTAATTTGTGCACTCTGATCTTGGCTATCCATGTCCATTGTTCTTACGGTTTACTTTCTCCTCTCGGTTACCTTTACCTCATGACAGCAGGTTTATAATATGCGATTAGAAAAGCTTGTATATACATATGCCTTACTGTACTTACCGGCAGAATCTAATTGGCCTGCAAAAAGTGCCTTCGCTGGCAGCTTAAAGCTTATACACAGCATCTCCTTATTGGGGGCGACGTTCCTCACAAGATGAACTGAGCAGCCTTCTAACGCGGCTCCTAAATAATCCTCTGCCCTCTCCTTAATCTCCTTTTCTGGGTTGTCATCCTTGGAGAAGCCATAGCAATGTACAGTTGGCAGGGTGGCATCGCTGCAATGCTCCATGTCTAGAAGGTGTCTGAATGCATCAAGAAATTCCACAGCCATACCTGGCAGGTTCATGACAATGTGGAGATGGTTTTTCCTCTCTGTGGTGAAGGACTTGATATATTCTGATAGTTCTTTCTTTATAACAGTCCTGATAAACTCTCGCCCATCAACATTGAACCCATGCACTTTCCTGTCCACTTTATTCAGTTTGCAGTTATGAAGTAGCCATTTATAGGACTCTGGGTTCAAGTCATTGGCGTAGACAACACAGTTTTTTTTAGCAGCAGGGATAGCAAAGGGCCCTACACCTGCAAACACATCAAACACCAAATCTCCGCTCTTTAAGAGTCCAGTAATTCTATCGTGCTCTGTCCCAAGCCTGGAGTTCCAGTAGACTTTGGAAAAATCAAATTCATATGTGATGCCATTTTCTTTCACCTAGAATAAGATCATTCTCATTTAATCAAAGATTTAAATTACTGTCATGCACAAAGGATGTTCAACTAACATGAGACGCCTGCAAGCATGGTTCGTTGTGAGTAAATCTTTGCCGTTACCTTAGAGACCCACAATACATGCGGCAAATAATCCCAGTTTTTAAAGTGGATGTTAAGGCAGAAGGTTTTTTATCTTCATGCATTAAGATAAAAAGCCTTCTGTGTACAGCAGTTCCCCCAATACTTACCTGAGGTCCATCTAGATCCAGCAAAATTTTTGCCGGGGACTCCTCTCCTCATTGGCTCAGACAGCAGTGTGGCACCATTGGCTTCCACTGCTGTCAAAGTCAGTGAGCCAATGAGGAGAGAAAGAGGGTAGGGGGCGTGGCTCTGTCACTGTGAATTGACACAGGGAGCTGCAGCTCGGCTGCCCCTATAGCAACCTCCTCGCTGTGAAGGGTGGAGCAGAAGTAGCGAAGAGGGGCCTTAGAAGAGGAAGATCTGGGCTGCTCTGTGCCAAACCACTACACAGAGCAATTATTAAAAATAACAACCGAGACTTTAGTATCACTTTAAGTTCAACCACACCCCCTAGTTTCCCACTATGCACTGTGGAACCTTTGCTCACAACTGAAAGATACAGGCAGACACTGTGGGGTCGATTTACTAAAACTGGAGAGTGCAAAATCTGGTGAAGCTCTGCATAGAATTCAATCCGCTTCCAGGTTTTATGGTCAAAGCTAAAGTGATACTAAAGTCTCTTTTTTTGCCTCAAAATAACAAACATGTCATACTTACCTGCTCTGTGCAGTGCTTTTGCATAGAGCAGCCTGGATCCTCTTTTTCTGGTCCCTCTTCTGCTCTCCTGGCCCCTCCCCCCTGACGAGTGCCCCACAGCAAGCACCCCTGCTGCTCTGTGTATCCATTTGGACACAGAGCCCCACCCTATCGCTCTCTCCTCATTGGCTGACTGACTTTGACAGGGAGCCAATGGTGCTCCACTGTTGTCTCAGCCAATAAGGAGGAGAGTCTCGGGCAGCTGAGTCTATCTTTGTTGGATAGAGAGGGGGCTCAGGTAAGTATTAGGAGGTGCTGGTGTGGCTGCTGCATTAAGAAGGTTTTTTTATCTGCATTAAAAAAAAAAAAAAAAAAAAAAAAACACACAATCCTGCCTCTCTCCTCCCTATGCCTAAAAATGCAAAAAAATGGCTCTGGCAGCAAAAGGATTAAGCAGAGTGTGCGCCCATTAGTAAATGAGACAATGGGGTTAATTTACCAAGAGCCTTTTCACACTGACAGCACCCGAGCATCAGCGGTGCATTACTGTCCTTTGACATTTTTCGGGCGCTAGCGGGGCGCTTTCTAGCCCCGCAAGCGGCCAAAAAAAGGGTTTGGCGGTGCTGCCCATTAATGGGCAGGGGTGCTTTAGGAGCGCTGTAGTCACCTTTTCTAAAGCGCTACAAAGAAGCTGCTTGCAGGACTTGACGCCCTGCCAGCAGAATGCCCCAGTGTGAAGGCACTCAGATTTAACTCTGGGATTGCAGATGAGGATTTTTTTCCCCAGGCGCTATTTTTAGAGCTAAAGCACCTGAAAAATGCTTCCAGTGTGAAAAGGGTCTAAAGCTGCAGTGTGCAAAATCGGGCTCACTTCTGCATAGAAACCAATCAGCTTCCATGTTTTATTTCCTAGGCTTAAATGAACCAGCAGAGGTTAGAAGCCGATTGGCTACTATGCACAGCTGCACCAGATTCTGAGTGCACCTGTTTTAGTAAATCTACCCTAATCTATACTTCACGAGTCAGTGTCCTTTTAGGTCACGAGTCCCAGAGCTGTGGGGACAGGCACCAGGGTACAGACACAAGCAGAAACTTCTAACCAAATTTGTACCCACAGGGCAGACTGGCTACAAGTCACGTGTCCTAATATGTCAGATTCAGATTGCATGGACCAGATCTGGAGTGCTGGGTAACATTACAGCAATGGGCTATGTATTTGAAATCTTTACTATCCCACAGTGAATTAAAGTGGATCTAGCTCTACAGTTTAAAGAAAACATTTTAAAACAAACAAATATAGAAACTGCCAATGCCAACTTGTTTTTGAAAGGGCAATGCCCAGATCTGTCACATCCTGAGTCACGGACCTGGAACAAGCCACTGAAGTGTCAGGATCCCGTGGTGTATGATCAAAATCATTCCTGGAGTATGAAGTTTGTTTTAAAAATCTGGGGCCAAAAATAAGGTAAGCCCTAACTGAATGATGTTCAGAAGTATGTTAAAGTGTTGTGTAGCAAACATTTTCCATGTCTCTTTTAGAATTTTTCACCCTTTTTCATCCTTTGTTGCATTTCAGCACTGCTATTCTCCAGCAACCTCTTTGTAGCTACCTCATGTCTACACTCAAGCGATGGTTGCATGGCTTCCCAATGGTGACAACAGCGGCAATGTGCTGGCACGGCCAAATGTAGACTTAATTTACAAATGCAAATAAGCAACTGGGAGACAGAGTTGTCACCCTGGACCTTCAAGGAAGGATCATCAGGTAATTTTGATAAAAGCTGCAGTTTTAACCACTTGCCGACCAGCCGCCGCAGTTATACGGCGGCAGGTCGGCACTCCTGCGCGAGAGCCCGTAGCTCTACGTCGGGACTTCGCGGCCAACAGGGGGCACGTGCGCGCCGCCGGCGGCCCGCGCCCCCCCCCCCCCCCCCGAGTCCCGCGCGAGTGCCCGGCGGGCGCGATCGCCGCCGGGCACGCGCGCTCGTTCGTTACAGAGCGGGGAACGAGAGCTGTGCGTGTAAACACACAGCTCTCGTTCCTGTCAGCAGGGGAAACGCTGATCTTCCGTTCATACAATGTATGAACTGAAGATCAATGATTCCCCCTAGTGAGTCCACCCCCCCCCCCCCACACAGTAAGAACAAATAGGAACACACTTAACCCCTTCCCCGCCCCCTAGTGTTAACCCCTTTACTGCCAATGGCATTTTTATAGTAATCCAATGCATTTTTATAGCATTGATCGCTATAAAAATGCCAATGGTCCCAAAAATGTGTCAAAAGTGTCCGATGTGTCCGCCATAATATCGCAGTACCGAAAAAAACGCTGATCGCCGCCATTACTAGTAAAAAAAAAATATTAATAAAAATGCCTTAAAACTACCCCCTTTTTTTACAGGCAAAAAGCCTGTATGATCCCATCTTCTCTGATCTTCCCCTTCTTCCACTGTCCTTAAGCCATCTGCTGATAGAACAGATCATTGGGGGCACTCTGCGTATGCTCAGTTTGGTGTGTATTGCTAGAGACTGCATGTGATCAGCACAGGGCCAATAATCACTATGTAGACAGAGGGTCAGGGGTCATGCAGCCTCACAGGACAGTCAGAGGAGCAAGAAAACTCATCCTACAAGCTTTAACCAGTGCTCAGTCAGACATTGATAGGTCACAAGACTGCTATATACTGCTCATGAGTAAAGGTATTTGTCAGTTTATATTTACTAATAATCACATTTCCATGTTCTGTGGGATACCAGATATAGTGAATGCAGGGTCCTGGGTTGAGTAACACTTTAAGGTGGTTAACATTTTAAATAACATATAACATGCGAATATATAAGATTTTAGGTAAATTACTGGGTTCACATCAAAAGAAACAGCACGGACCTTTGTTATCATGTTTTCCTCGCCAGCCAAAACTTCCATCTGAAAGTTTCTATATGTTGAGTCAATCATGTTGATTTTATTAACAACAGAGGTGATGCCGGGGTTTTTATCCAGTATTACTTGTCCTGTAGAAACAGAAACAGTCCTGATTACAAAAAGCCATTTGTTTTCTCTCCACTACTAAGAACAGTTGCAGACTTCCCATAGACAGACAGGTGTCTGTTTGACAAAGGTGACAGATCAGCCTGCCCCTATCACACTGGCACCTAGTCAGGGCACAGCTATATTCTTCAGTGGCCAGAGTTGTGTCCTCTTTATGGGCAGAAAAGAGTAATCGGTACTAGAGGTCGACCGATATGGGTTTTTCTCTGGCCGATGCCGATATTCAGAAATTGTGGCGGCCGATAGCCGATTTATGATGCCGATTTTTTTTGGGCTGATAAGTTAAGCCGATTCCCCCCCCCCCCCTTCATTTCATAAAATCTAACAGTTAGACCCCTTTCACACTGGGGCGTTTTCAGGCACTTTTGGGCTAAAAATAGCACCTGTAAAGTGCAAAACTGCTCCCTTGCAGTCTCAGTCTGAAAGCCCGAGTGCTTTCACATTGAGGCGGTGCGCTGGCAGGACATTAAAGAAAAGTCCTGCAAGCAGCATCTTTGGAGCGGCTCCTCCACCACTCCTGCTCATTGAGATGAACACCTGCAAAGCGCTTCTGCAGTGGTGCTACATGGGAGCATTTAACCCCTTAATCAGCCGCTAGCTGGGATATAAGCACCCCACCAGCAGCCAAATAGCGCTGCTAGAATGATGGTCCAGTGTTTAGGCAGCGGAGTTCTGCGGAAAAAAGAAATAAAAGTCAGCAGCTACAAATACTGCAGCTGTTGACTTTTAATATATGGACACTTACCTGTCGTGGGTGGCCACAATGCTGGCACCCAAAGCCGATCTCTCCCTCTGGTGCTTCGGCCACCATCTTCCGTAAGGGAATCAGGAAGTGAAGCCTTGCGGCTTCACTTCCTGGTTCCCTACTGTGCATGCGCAAGACGCGCTGCGCAATCCCACTGGTCCCTGCTGTCTTCTGGGACCTGCGAGTCTCCCAGAAGAAAGCTGGGGGCGGATTAAGCACCAGATGTGGTGTAGGTCACCACAGTCACCGCAGTGATCTATGCCCGGAAGAGGGAGCAAATACCTTGGATTATGCAGGTATCTGCCCCCCCTTCCCCCTGAAAGGTACCAAATGTGACACCAGAGGGGGGGGATTCGGAAAAGCGGAAGTTCCATTATTGCCCTGCTAAGTAATACAGAACATTTCTTACATTTAAATACAACAAGCCTCCAATCAGTGCACTTGTATGTGTAATTTAGATATAAAAAATATATATATATATATATATATATATATATATATATATATATATATATATATATATATATATATATATATATATATATATATCCAATACACAAAAACAGGTAATGAAAACTTTTGGACGAAAAAAAAAATAGGTTAACTTTACTGTTTAGTTTTTTTATTTGTTAAAGCATATTTTTTCCCAAAAAAATGCGTTTGAAAGACCGCTGCGCAAATACCGTGTAACATTAAATATTGTAGCAATCGCTATTTTATTTCTTAGGGTCTCTGCTAAAAAAAAATATATAATGTTTGGTGGTTCCAAGTGATTTTCCAGCAGAAAATACAGGATTTTTACTTGTAAGCACCAAGTGTAAAAAAGATTTAGCCTTTAAATGGTTAAACTGAGAACTCTCCTACACGGAGTTCAGTTAATTGATAAGTAGCAACATTGTAACTTTTCTCAAAACTTGGCAGGCTGCCCAGAGTCTCCTCCACGGGAAACTTCAGGCAACTTGCATTGACTTCTATTATAGAAGCTTTTTGCAAGTCGCGCTGCTGAAGTTAAAGCGGATCTCCACCCTAAAGTGAAGATCCGCTGATCGGAACCCTCCCCCCCTCCGGTGTCACATTTGACACCTTTCAGGGGGGAGGGGGGTGCAGATACCTGTCTAAAGACAGGTATCCGCACCTACTTCCGGCCCGCAGTCTCGGGCAAAAGACGGGCTTTTCCCGTTGTGTGCTGGGAACTCCCAGCACACAGCGGGAGCCAATCGCGGGCGCAGTGCGACTCGCGCATGCGCCGTAGGGAACCGGGCAGTGAAGCCGGAGCGCTTCACTTCCTGGTTCCCTCGCCGTGGATGGAGGGGGGAGCAGCAGGGTGATGAGCGATCGCTCATCCTCTGCTGCGGACGCCGCTGGACTCCAGGACAGGTAAGTGTCCTAATATTAAAGTCAGCAGCTGCAGTATTTGTTGCTGCTGGCTTTTAATATTTATTTAAGGTGAACCATCCGCTTTAAAAAAAAAAAAAATCGGCTTTCTTACAGCACAAATCGGCCGATGCCGATTAATTAAAAAACGCAAAATATCGGCCAGGTATATTAGGCCAGGTATCTGCACCCCCTCCCACTGAAAGGGTGCCAAATGTGACTCTGAAAAGTGAAAGTTCAATTTTTGGGTGGAACTCCGCTTTAACCCAGCACAAGTTTTATAAAACGCTCAAACCAATACCTACCAATCAAATTCTTATAAGGAAGTTGGTGATCCCGGAGATTCATGTGAGCAATGTGTCCTATACGGCTGAAGCTAGTTGTCACATCCTGATCTTTGGGTAAAATTGCCTTCAAGATCTCGTCAGTCTTTAAGTTGTCGTAAGTCACTTCTAAATCAGCCTGAAAAATCTGAGGGCTTATCATAAACTTCCTAAAGATCTCATGGTCCCGCTCATCAAATGCATCTTCTGATGTGATCGTGTATGGGTCCAGTACAATCTTTTTATGGTCCTCATCATTGGGGTCATCAATTATTCTTTTTAGCTTGGGCCTCTTTATCAGTCTGTGTTTGAGATTTTTCATGACAATATGGATGGCTTCCTTCTTTACTTTGATCACAGGAACTTGTATGGTTTTGGTGAAGGCATCTCGGTCTAGTGTAATCATTCCCTTCACTTTAGGATTAGGAGAGAACAGTCCGGGTTCATCACTATCATCTTGAGCCTGGGCCATGGTGGAGAAAGTACTTCTCGGGAATGTATTGAAGGAAAATATAGCAGCAGTCCATGGACTAGTTTTAGGGTTACTTTGGGGGCAGCAAATCCATAGCGGTTTAGAAGATTTGTCAAGTAATACACTCTGTTAATATTCCTAAAAGAAAACAAAAAAAAAGAAGATATAGTAAATGCATTTTAAATACACAAATAAAATCCCTCTATCGACCCTTTTTACTTCCTAACCCCCCCCATATTCCAGTCATTTTTATTATTTGGCTTCACCCCGTATCAGAAATCCTCTTCTTCACCATTTGTTCGGTTTTGCAGTGGTAGAGGTGGGATCCTGAAGTGCACGCCGTTATTCCTTTGGTCACAGGGCACACTTTAAGACCACCGCACTCCTCCAATTGGGTGATATGGACAGCACTGTGCAGTCACTCACATATGGAAGGAGAGTTAGGTGTGGGCTGCATTGTTTGGCCCTGAGGTGGATTATCAATTCTGGTAACCTTTCTCTTCGGTGTAGCGAAGGACAAAGTATGTTACACAGCGTGACAACTTTAAACTAATTTAAATGCAGGGCATTTAGTGTTGTCACCCTGCTGGAGAAAAGCCCTTTCACCGGCAGGATCACCAAGCATTTGTTACATTATCCAGTGAGGTTTTCATAATAAAAAATATGCAGTTGTATTTACTTTATATGCAAGGCACCGATTTTTTTTTTTTTTTTAGGCCCATAATTGCACTTTAATTAAAGCAGATCTTTAAATTGGCGATATTTATAGAAACTGATGAAAAATATGAACCAATCGGCTTATAAAAAAAAACTCACCAATACGAGCAAAAGCTCTGCTCCACTCTGTTCTGGAAACCCACCCCTTTCTCATGGGGCACCACCAGCTTTCCCCTTGTACAGCACTGGCAAGGTGAAGCCAGCCTGTCCATCACCACCTGCATGTCAGGAGGAAGTATATGCTGCAGTGGAAGACAAAGTGGCTGTAAAGCCCAAGTCCCCTTTCACACTTATACGACTTGTCCTACGATTTTGGACTGCAAATCGTATGACAAGTCATTCTCCATTATTTTCAATGAACACCATTCATACTGGCCCGACTTTAAGTAGTGCCGACTTCAAAGTAGTCCTTGCACTACTTTGGTCTGATTTTGATGCCACTTACACAGGCATTTATTGAAATCGCGGCAAAATCGTGCGACTTTGAAGTTGTACAAGTGTGAAAGGTGTCTTAGGGTGAAAAACCTTGTGTGCTGTAGGTCTCCCGGAAGGTCGGCCCCCTCCTCCTCCCCCCCTACCGCCAGGCCAATTGGAAAGTGCAAGGCTTCACTGCCGGGTTCCCTTACCAGGAATGGTGGTGCCAGCACCCAGGAATCAATCTGAAGATTGGCTGGGGTGCTGAAATCACGGGATCCCTGGACAGGTAAGTGCCCCAATATTAAAAGTCAGCAGCTGCAGTATTTGTACCTGCCGACTTCATTTTTTTCACCCAGGCTGGACCTCCTCTTTAACCCCTTTGCAACCATGCTATAGCTGAATGACACCTACAGCGTGGCCCCACTTTGCTGGGAGGCTGTCATGTGACGTGCTCTCGCTGATCACAGATCGGGGTAAAGAGGCAATTATGGTTGCTCTTTACCATGTGATCACCTGTGTCCAATCACAGCTGAACACAGGATTTGCCAATTATTGGCAATCCTCGCCACACACTGACAGCCCCAACAGTGCACATTAGTGAAGGAGAAAAATTATTTAGTTACAAGGTTTTATAACAAAAACTATGAAAAACATTTAATTTTTTCATATGCTCAGCAAAAAAAAAAAAACAGCAGTGAATACCACCAACAGAAAGCGCTATTTGTGTGAAAGAAACTATCAAAATGTCATTTGGGTACAGTGTTGCATAGCCGTGCGATTCTCTGAAAGCTGGAACTTGGCCTGCGCAGGAAGGGGGTGAAAGGGCCCAGTATTGAAGTGGTTAAAGTGTAACCAAAGACTTTTTTTGTAAGCTTATGGACAGAGTGGAGGAAGGATGACCTAAGGCTTGTTCACAAGTCCACCCGCCCGCCAGGAAGCTGACACTGCGCAGCGCTAATCACAGGCAGTGAGAAGTTTCCTGATCTGCGGCTGCCCAGTTTTAGCCTCCTGGCGGGCACAACTTGCGAACACGCCTGAGCCCATCCTTAGAGTGTTCTGTTTACTGGTACCACTGAGAGAAAATGCCAAAATGTTGGGCTGAAACATGAACAGGAAAAGAGTGGAAATCTTCCAAATGGGGACACTGGTTCTAGTGACAACCAGGGATTTTACCCCTCAGTTTGAGGGTGCACCTAAAACAAGGGACCTCTCAGGTCTGCCTGCTGTGTATGCAAAGTCCACAGCACCAAACACCTGAAACATGTTAGTATATCGTCTTGCTGAATGAGCAGGTTATTTCTCTAACGTGCCTTTTGGACTTTGTATTGGTAGCAATCAAATTCTGACCTTCCCTACCAAATCTAAGCAAGGACTAGGGTCCAGGGATATTCCTGTCATGTATCTCTGTGTGGTCTCCTATCACCCCGTGACCCCAACCTCGTCCCTAACGCTGGCTGTGAAGAAGAGCATGCTGGGAATTGCCGCCTAGCCACCCCAACCTGGCTTCTCACCTCATGCTTCTCCTTCGCCATGCTTTTCTCACGTCATTACTCGGCGACTACGGGCAGTGATGGCAGCTGAGTGACGTAAAAAGTACTCAGAGCCGGTGTCACATGACCAGCCGGGAAAACAGGAAGCGGCTCTAGGGAGGATCATGTGACTTCGCCCAGTACTGTGTACATTACAGGCAGAGTAGAGTGCTGAGTTCTCTATGACAGGTCAGCATTATTGAGCGCCCTCTGCTCTGCACAATGTCCACCGGCCACAGCATCAATGCGGAGTATGGACACCGGGTGTCTGCCCAGGATGAGAGCGCTCCACTGCTGGGAGGACATGTGAGTCTTACTTCTGTCTTCTTCTATTACCCCAGAGCTGAATGATCAGACCCCACAATACCTGACCATACACCCCACATCACCCGACCATACACCCCACATCACCCGACCATACACCCCACATCACCCGACCATACACCCCACATCACCCGACCATACACCCCACATCACCCGACCATACACCCCACATCACCCGACCATACACCCCACATCACCCGACCATACACCCCACATCGCCCGGCCATACACCCCACATCGCCTGGCCATACACCCCACATCAACTGACCATACACCCCACATCACCTGACCATACACCCCACATCACCTGACCATACACCCCACATCGCCCGGCCATACACCCCACATCGCCCGGCCATACACCCCACATCGCCCGGCCATACACCCCACATCACCTGACTTATCCTGGATATACACCCCACATCACCTGACCATACACCCCACCTCACCTGACTTATCCTGACCATACACCCCACATCTCCTGACCATACACCCCACATCTCCTGACCATACACCCCACATCGCCCGACCATACACCCCACATCGCCCGGCCATACACCCCACATCGCCCGGCCATACACCCCACATCGCCCGGCCATACACCCCACATCGCCCGGCCATACACCCCACATCGCCCGGCCATACACCCCACATCGCCCGGCCATACACCCCACATCGCCCGGCCATACACCCCACATCGCCCGGCCATACACCCCACATCGCCCGGCCATACACCCCACATCGCCCGACCATACACCCCACATCACCTGACCATACACCCCACATCGCCCGGCCATACACCCCACATTGCCCGGCCATACACCCCACATCACCTGACTTATCCTGGATATACACCCCACATCACCTGACCATACACCCCACCTCACCTGACTTATCCTGACCATACACCCCACATCTCCTGACCATACACCCCACATCTCCTGACCATACACCCCACATCGCCCGACCATACACCCCACATCGCCCGACCATACACCCCACATCGCCCGACCATACACCCCACATCGCCCGACCATACACCCCACATCGCCCGGCCATACACCCCACATCGCCCGGCCATACACCCCACATCGCCCGACTTATCCTGGATATACACCCCACATCACCTGACCATACACCCCACATCACCTGACTTATCCTGGATATACACTCCACATCTCCTGACCATACACTCCACATCACCTGACCATACACCCCACATCACCTGACCATACACCCCACATCACCTGACTTATCCTGGATATACACCCCACATCACCTGACCATACACCCCACATCACCTGACTTATCCTGGATATACACTCCACATCGCCCGGCCATACACCCCACATCGCCCGGCCATACACCCCACATCGCCCGGCCATACACCCCACATCGCCCGGCCATACACCCCACATCGCCCGGCCATACACCCCACATCACCTGACTTATCCTGGATATACACCCCACATCACCTGACCACACATCGCCCGACCATACACCCCACATCGCCCGACTTATCCTGGCTATACACATAACATCACCCAACTTATCCTGGCTATACACATCACATCACCCGACTTATCCTGGCTATACACATCACATCACCCGACTTATCCTGGCTATACACATCACATCACCCGACTTATCCTGGCTATACACCCCAAATCACCTGACTTATCCTGGATATACACCCCACATCACCTGACTTATCCTGGATATACACCCCACATCACCTGACCATACACCCCACATCGCCCGGCCATACACCCCACATCACCTGACTTATCCTGGATATACACCCCACATCACCTGACCATACACCCCACATCACCTGACTTATCCTGGATATACACTCCACATCTCCTGACCATACACCCCACATCTCCTGGCCATACACCCCACATCGCCCGGCCATACACCCCACATCGCCCGGCCATACACCCCACATCGCCCGGCCATACACCCCACATCGCCTGACTTATCCTGGATATACACCCCACATCACCTGACCATACACCCCACATCACCTGACTTATCCTGGATATACACTCCACATCTCCTGACCATACACCCCACATCACCTGACCATACACCCCACATCACCTGACTTATCCTGGATATACACTCCACATCTCCTGACCATACACCCCACATCACCTGACCATACACCCCACATCACCTGACTTATCCTGGATATACACCCCACATCACCTGACCATACACCCCACATCACCTGACTTATCCTGGATATACACTCCACATCGCCCGGCCATACACCCCACATCGCCCGGCCATACACCCCACATCGCCCGGCCATACACCCCACATCGCCCGGCCATACACCCCACATCGCCCGGCCATACACCCCACATCGCCCGGCCATACACCCCACATCACCTGACTTATCCTGGATATACACCCCACATCACCTGACCACACATCGCCCGACCATACACCCCACATCGCCCGACTTATCCTGGCTATACACATAACATCACCCGACTTATCCTGGCTATACACATCACATCACCCGACTTATCCTGGCTATACACATCACATCACCCGACTTATCCTGGCTATACACATAACATCACCCGACTTATCCTGGCTATACACATCACATCACCCGACTTATCCTGGCTATACACATCACATCACCCGACTTATCCTGGCTATACACCCCAAATCACCTGACTTATCCTGGATATACACCCCACATCACCTGACCATACACCCCACATCGCCCGGCCATACACCCCACATCACCTGACTTATCCTGGATATACACCCCACATCACCTGACCATACACCCCACATCACCTGACTTATCCTGACCATACACCCCACATCTCCTGACCATACACCCCACATCTCCTGACCATACACCCCACATCTCCTGACCATACACCCCACATCACCCGGCCATACACCCCACATCGCCTGGCCATACACCCCACATCGCCCGGCCATACACCCCACATCGCCTGACTTATCCTGGATATACACCCCACATCACCTGACCATACACCCCACATCACCTGACTTATCCTGGATATACACTCCACATCTCCTGACCATACACCCCACATCACCTGACCATACACCCCACATCACCTGACTTATCCTGGATATACACCCCACATCACCTGACCATACACCCCACATCACCTGACTTATCCTGGATATACACTCCACATCACCTGACCATACACCCCACATCGCCCGGCCATACACCCCACATCACCTGACTTATCCTGGATATACACCCCACATCACCTGACCACACATCGCCCGACCATACACCCCACATCGCCCGACTTATCCTGGCTATACACATAACATCACCCGACTTATCCTGGCTATACACATAACATCACCCGACTTATCCTGGCTATACACATAACATCACCCGACTTATCCTGGCTATACACATCACATCACCCGACTTATCCTGGCTATACACATCACATCACCCGACTTATCCTGGCTATACACATCACATCACCCGACTTATCCTGGCTATACACATCACATCACCCGACTTATCCTGGCTATACACATCACATCACCCGACTTATCCTGGCTATACACATCACATCACCCGACTTATCCTGGCTATACACCCCACATCACCAGACATATCCTGGATATACACCCCACATCACCAGACCATACACCCCACATCACCTGACTGATCCTGGATATACACCCCACATCACCCGACTTATCTTGGCTATACACCCCACATCACCAGACCATACACCCCACATCACCTGACTGATCCTGGATATACACCCCACATCACCTGACTTATCTTGGCTATACACCTCACATCACCCGACTTATCCTGGCTATACACCTCGCATCACCCGGCTGATCCTGGATATACACCCCACATCACCTGACTTATCCTGGCTATACACCCCACATCACCTGACCATACACCCCACATTGCCCGACTTATCCTGGCCATACGCCGCATACAATCTGAATGTACAATTTTTTATACTGCATTCACATCTGTGCATTCTGGGAATGCACAGCAGTCGTGGTGCAGGAATCATGCATTTTCTGCACAGTATGGGAACGTGCTACTGTCTGCCAATGCCATTAATTGTTCATTATTCTAAACGCGGCCACCAAAATGCATGGTAATGCACAATTTTAAAAGTTGCACTTGCCATACTTTTTGTGAGTCCCCGTGAGTTTGGAAGTCCATCAAAATAAACTGTGAAAAACTTCCCTGTGATTGGCTCCTAGGCCAGGTTTATACTTGCATGTGTCAGGAACGTTTGCAAAATCATGCACATTCCTGACCTGCAGGCAAAACGCATTGCTATGTAGCAGACACTAATTGTTAATGGTAGCCCCACGCATCAGAAAACACATGGCACATGCGACTTGTGCGGCATGATTAAAAAAAAAAAAAGTCAGGGACTTCTTTCCAGGTAGGTAAAACATCCCTTTCAAATGGACAGGTTGCTGTACCTGCACATATGTGAATCTAGCCTTTGGGTTACCAAATCCATGTGACATGAGGACAGACCTGAACAACCAATTCCATTAGTATGAAATCAGACCGGTCCTTGTAATACAAAGCTGATAGTAGATCTTATGAAGATTGTATAGTGTGTGTGTGGTCAGCCATATGCAGCTCCTGTTGGGTGATCTCAGTACAGCTGACGCTTTTTTTTTGGGGGGGGGGGGGGTAGTCCATCCTCCTCATCTCTACCCGGTTAGTATCATTGGTGACTGTGAACTAGGAGCCAAATGGGGACCCCAGTCACAGAATATAGGACTCTGTAGCTGTGTTTCGTCCACATGCAGTGGTGTGTGCCTTACGGGGTTAAAACAAGTGGTGGTAGTGAGGCTTCATATACTATCCAGGGTTGTGCAAATAATCTTCTTGAATGTCCTTAATTATAATCATCAGTATTGATTTTTTTAATAGCTATGTACTGAGTTGTTAATTACTGTGTATTGTATCAACCGGTACAATGTTTGTGTCTCCATAATTGACTGTATTCTCATTGGAATAAATAAAGAACTGTTGGTGAGAAGGAAACATCTGAACTCCTCACCACTCTCTGAAAAGCAATCTGCTGCAAATTACTCTTCAGAGGGCAAGCTTGTGTAAATGAGCCCCAATTTTGATATCTCTGTCCGTCACTAATGGTGACCTCTCTGCCTGTCCCAGTGATTATCAGGAGACATGTGTAGACCATCGCAGAGATGTGGGTGGCCCCCCAGGATATCTGACACCAGTTGTGTTGGTGCTCAAAACGTTTTGCTTGTAGGACCGATATACTGACCACGCTACTTATACAGTGAATCCATCCATGGGATACCCAGTCATTCCTGGTGTATTGGGTTCACCAGAAGAGATATGACCTGATCTGATCTTTCACAGTAATGAGAGAGTCCACACATTCCCTGTCTGGGGGGAGGTGATGAAGTTGAAGGTCTAAATGGACCACAAGGTCAGCAGGGTGACAGTCAACTTATATTTTCTACAGTGTGCTATAGGAATGGAGCATATTGACCACTATCAATAGAGCTTTCCATACTGATTTTTCACTAAATCCTTAATATGTTTCCTAGAACCAGAGCTTTTTTTCTCAGAAAATAGGTGAAGGAACTCAACCACGACCCGTTCAGATTTCACAAACAGTAGAAGGGTCTTAAAGGGGCATTAAATACCAGAATTGCATTACATACAGTGTGCATAGTTCAGGGGGTTACAAAGCAGTCACTTGTAAACACAGAAACCAGACTTCTGTGTTCACAAGTGATTGTGGTGAGCGGGCACCAAAGGGTCTGAGCCAAAGGTGGTGGAACTGAGTTCCACCAAGTTCCCCCAGAAAAAAAGCCCTGCCTAGAACTATATAGATTTTGATAAGAATTGATCTGAGTTCCAGGTGCCTAGATATAGATTAGTGTTCCTGCATATTGATGGATTGTCACGACTCCATCAGATGACAGAACATGAAGTGATATGGACTGTGGTGTCCCAGGTCCTGAAAGACTAGTCTGTAAGTTGAGCAGATGTCCCCTCTAGTGTCCCTTGTGCTTCTGAGTGAGTGAGTGAAAAACGTATAGAGCGCAACACTTGCGAACTGAATCGCCTCTGGGCGCTGTTTTCATTCCTTGGATAAAGGAAGGCTCTGCCTTCAGAAGAGATGAGTTTTAATCATTCTCCTAAAGGCCAAGTGGTCGGACTCCAGTCAGATGGTGGTTGGTAGTGCATTCCACAGTCGCGGTCCTTGGACAGCAAATCTCCGGTCTCCTTTGGATTTGTATCTTGCCTTTGGGATGTGCAGTAGGTTTTGATTTGTGGACCGCAGAATGTGATTGGGGTTATGGCCTTTTATTTTTTCGCATAGATATTGGGGGGCGTTTCCTTGAATACACTTGTGTGTAAGGCAGAGTGCCTTAAAAGTGATTCTGTCCTTCACTGGCAACCAGTGAAGAGATCTTATCGAAAGGGAAATTGATTCCCATGGTTTTTTACCAGTCACTAATCTAGCAGCCGTATTTTGAACGACTTGTAAACGAGTGATTTGGTATTTGGGAAGTCCTAGATAGAGGGCATTTGCATAGTCGAGTCTGGAATTGACGATTGTTCCCACCACGACTGCAATGTCCTCTTTAGGAGTAAAAGGGGTGAGTCGGCGTAGCTGGCGCAGCAGATGATGTGCTCCGCTGACTACCGCCCCTATTTGTGCATCCATTGTCATGTGGGAGTCAAAAATGACTTTTGACTTTGGTGCTAGGGGCGATAATTTTTCCCAGGATGGGTGGTGGGGTCCAGGTTGAGGTGGGGAGACTTTTCCTGTTTGCGTGAAACAGGAGAAGCTCTGTTTTTGAACCATTGAGTTTTAGATAACTGGATGTAATCCAGTTATCTATAAGAGTGAGGGATCTCTCTAATCCCAGCGAATGATCCTCTCCGTTGCTAACGTGGAGATACAGTTGAGTGTCGTCTGCGTAGGAATGGTAAAGTAACTTCTGGTTGCTGATGATCTCAAAGAGGGGGCGGAGATAGATATTGAACAGTACCGGTGACAAGGGAGATCCTTGAGGGACTCCGCATGATACCGTACGCATTTCTGACGTGAAAGGTCCCAATTTCACTGTTTGTGATCCGTTTTCTAAGAAGGAAGAGAACCAAGGTAGATCCGCTTCCGTGACTTTGGCCACTTCAGCTAGCCTAGCTAGTAGTAGTCCGTGGTCTACCGTGTCAAAGGCCGCACTTAGGTCCAACAGGATCAGGAGAGAAGATTCTCCTTCATCTGCGGCCTCTAGGACGTCATCCCACATTTTTACCAGAGCCGTTTCAGTTCCGTGCCCGGGCCGGAAACCTGATTGAAACGTATCGTGTAATTTTTGGGTTTCTAAATGCAGTTGTAACTGTTGTACAACTTCTTTCTCCATTATTTTGGAGAAAACATTTAGACTCGTTATGGGTCTCCTAATGTTTGGGTCTTTCGGGTCCAGGGTGGGTTTTTTCAGGATCGGTTTTATGGTGCCTTGTTTCAACAAGGAGGGCACCATGCCCTCCTTGAATGATTGATTTATAAGCTGCGTGATAGCTGGTGCCAATATCTCGGCACTTTCTTTCAGCAGTTTAGTGGGAATGATGTCATTGGGTGCTGTGCTATTGCGCAGAGACCGAATGATATTTTTAGTGGCAGTGATGGAGATGGGTTTTAAGGTGAAATTCTGTGCTTGAGGCGGGTATATAATGGTATCAGGGTTGGGCTTCGGGGCGGGATTCATGCAGATTCCATTTTGCTCAATGCTTACCCGGATTCTTTCAATTTTATTAATGAAATAATCGGATAGTTCATTACAAAATTACTGTGAATCAGCATTGGGGGGCTCTAGGCAGGCTGGATTCATCGATTGTGAAACCAGCTTGAAGAGTTCGAGGGGGAGATTTAGGGCCTTGGTGATGATGTTGGCGAAATGATTTTTTTTTGCCATAAAGATTTCTTTGATATTTCTTTGTTATTGTCTTATAAATAGTGAGGTTTCTATCTGAAGAGCTCCTTTTCCAGGCAGCTTCTGCTCTTCGACGCTCTTGCTTTAGCAGTGTCAGCTGGTCGTTAAACCATCCGGCGTTGTTTTTCCGAATGCAAGTTTTGCGTTTTGGTGCCACCCCGTCGGTGGACTGAAGCATCCAACGTTTCTACTGCCGTTTGTTTATTTTGTATTGGGGAATTTTTTTTTCCTAGAGTCGTTTTGAAGAGTTCTGAGTGGAGCTTCTTCTGGGACCTAGTCCAGTGAGTTATCACCGGTTTTCTTATTTTATTTGGCCTGAGGTGGTTGGCGATTTTAAATTTAATGGCATGGTGATCGGTCCATGGTAGTGGCTCATTATCCCCAATCTCAATTTCCAAATCCTGTTTGAAAATGAGATGTATGGCCTGAGGCATGAGTGGGACCTTGTATTAATTGCTGCAGACCTAATCCTTCCTTGTAGATGGTCGATGCAAGCGTCAGCGACTGGGTCCAACGAGGAGTTGGCCCAGAGGTTGAAATCCCCAAGCACCAAAAGGTGTTTGATGCTTAGGGTGTAAGAGGAAATAAATTCTGTTAATGACGTGACGAGGTGCGTTTTTGGGCCAGGAGGTCTATAGCACAGTAAAATATGGACCGTGTCTTGGGGGTTTGTTTGCAGCTGTAGAGTGAGGGTTTCCATGAATGGGATCGAGTATTGGAGAACTGGTTTAGTGATCGAGAGGTAAATCTTGTGGATCACCGCCAGGCCTCCCCCTCTTTGCCCCACTCTGTTCTGCATTTGGATGCGATAATTTGCAGGCACCAATTCTTCCAGAATGGTGTTGCAGTCGCCTGTGAGCCAGCTTTCTGTGATAAAGAGGCAATCTATATCATGTAGAAGGATGAAATCATGGATTTCTTGCCGGTGTTTTACTGCCGATCTAGTGTTGACCAGAGAGCAGGATATGTGTTTGGACTGGGGTGTTCTGATGCGATTTTTTTAATGTTGATCGTCTATTGATTCTCAACAGTTGTTCGCCTTTTAAAGCATTTTCGGTGACCATTGGGAGTGTTGAGGCGAATAGTTTTAATTCCCAGATGGTATCTGCAGAGTATTTCAGATAACCCATAGTTGCAGAAATTACGGTAAGTATGGAGAATATAGGGGGGGTTTTGGCGATGCTGGGGGGGAGGAAAAGCGAGGCGAACCTGTCACTTCTCTATGTCCTCCCTTTTTAATAATTGGTCCAGAGGAAGGCGAAAAACCCCAGGCGTGCTGTGCCAATCTGCCTTACCTGGGGAAAAAATTCCTTCCTGATCCCAATAGGCGATCGGTCACAACCCTGGAACAATTTATGGAGAGAAAGGGTGTTAGTTTTTAGATAAAAAAGGCCTATGCCTGAGAGGGAGAGGGGGGGGGGGTGGTGTATTGTAGTGCTGTGGTATACCAAGATGGCCGCCGACCGGGACTAGGCCCGAGCCGGGGGCTAAAGTACTGGAGGTGGCCGCAGGGGGAGAAAAAAAGGGCCTGTAGGGGGTACAGCGTGGGGGGTCCTCGGGGGGGCCCGAGGATAGGAGAAGGTTCCCTTTTTTCTTTTATTTTAACCACTTCCCCACCGCGCCATAAGCATTTTACTGCTACGGCGCGGTGGAGTTGCTTTGACACGACGTCCCTGGGACGTCCTCGTGCACTTCCGCGATTGCGCGTCCCCTGGGACGCGCTCGCGAATGTGTCTGTGCTCGCCGGGTCTAGAAGACCCGGCGCATCACGGATCACGGTAAATTGCCGCTGATAGCGGCCGTTTACCACGTGATCGCGCCGTCGAATGACGGCGCGATCACTTGTAAACAAACCGGCGTCATTTGATGACGCCGGTTCCTCCCTCTCCTCGCTCTCCGCTCTGTACCGTTCGGTACAGTGTGCGAGGAGAGGGGGGGGGAGCGGGGTGTCAGCAGCTGAGCTGTGGCTGGATCTGTGACAAATGCAGTCACAGATCCAGCCATCCCTCAAAACATCCCAGCTCTGCAATCCCCTAGTACCCTGCAATCCCCCAGTACCCTGCAATCCCCCCAGTACCCTGCAATCCCCCCAGTACCCAACAATCCCCCAGTACCCAACAATCCCCCAGTACCCAACAATCCCCCACAATACCCCAGTACCCCACAATACCCCAGTACCCCACAATACCCCAGTACCCCACAATACCCCAGTACCCCACAATACCCCAGTACTCAACAATACCCCAATACTCAATACCCCAATACTCAACAATACCCCAATACTCAACAATACCCCAATACTCAACAATACCCCAATACTCAACAATACCCCAATACTCAACAATACCCCAATACTCAACAATACCACAATACCCCAATACTCAACAATACCACAATACCCCAAGGATAGGAGAAGGTTCCCTTTTTTCTTTTATTTTAACCACTTCCCCACCGCGCCATAAGCATTTTACTGCTACGGCGCGGTGGAGTTGCTTTGACACGACGTCCCTGGGACGTCCTCGTGCACTTCCGCGATTGCGCGTCCCCTGGGACGCGCTCGCGAAAGTGTCCGTGCTCGCCGGGTCTAGAAGACCCGGCGCATCACGGATCACGGTAAATTGCCGCTGATAGCGGCCGTTTACCACGTGATCGCGCCGTCGAATGACGGCGCGATCACTTGTAAACAAACCGGCGTCATTTGATGACGCCGGTTCCTCCCTCTCCTCGCTCTCCGCTCTGTACCGTTCGGTACAGTGTGCGAGGAGAGGGGGGGGGGAGCGGGGTGTCAGCAGCTGAGCTGTGGCTGGATCTGTGACAAATGCAGTCACAGATCCAGCCATCCCTCAAAACATCCCAGCTCTGCAATCCCCTAGTACCCTGCAATCCCCCCAGTACCCTGCAATCCCCCCAGTACCCAACAATCCCCCAGTACCCAACAATCCCCCAGTACCCAACAATCCCCCAGTACCCAACAATCCCCCACAATACCCCAGTACCCCACAATACCCCAGTACCCCACAATACCCCAGTACCCCACAATACCCCAGTACCCCACAATACCCCAGTACCCCACAATACCCCAATACTCAACAATACCCCAATACTCAACAATACCCCAATACTCAACAATACCCCAATACTCAACAATACCCCAATACTCAACAATACCCCAATACTCAACAATACTCGGCAATACCCCAATACTCGGCAATACCCCAATACTCGGCAATACCCCAATACTCGGCAATACCCCAATACTCGGCAATACCCCAATACTCGGCAATACCCCAATACTCGGCATGATACTCGGCAATACCCCAATACTCGGCAATACCCCAATACTCGGCAATACCCCAATACTCGGCAATACCCCAATACTCGGCAATACCCCAATACTCGGCAATACCCCAATACTCGGCAATACCCCAATACTCTGCATGATACTCCAATACTCTGCAATACCCCAATACTCTGCAATACCCCAATACTCTGCAATACCCCAATACTCTGCAATACCCCAATACTCTGCAATACCCCAATACTCGGCAATACCCCAATACCCTGCATGATACTTTGCAATACCCCAATACTCTGCAATACCCTGCGCGATACTCTGCAATACCGCCTATGGAGATTTTTAAGTAGCGAAGTTTGGCGCCATTCCACGAGTGTGCGCAATTTTGAAGGGTGACATGTTGGGTATCTATTTACTCGGCGTAACTTCATCTTTCACATTATGAAAAAAAATTGGGCTAACTTTACTGTTTTGTTTTGTTTTTTTTTTAGCACAAAACAGTTTTTTTTAAAAACACGCGTTCAATAAATTTCTGCGAAAATACCGTGCGCGATAAAAAGTTGCAACAACCGCCATTGTATTCTTTAGGGTCTTTGCTAAAAAAGCATATATAATGTTTTGGGGTTCTATGTAATTTTCTAGCAAATAAGTGTTGATTTTTACATGTAGGAGAGAAATGTCAGAATTGGTCTGGGTGTTCCAGAACGCCTGATGGCGCTCCCTGCATGTTGGGCCTCTGTATGTGGCCACGCTGTGTAAAAGTCCCACACATGGGGTATCGCCATACTCGGGAGGAATAGCAGAATGTGTTTTGGGGTGTAATTTGTGGTATGCATATGCTGTGTGTGAGAAATAACCTGCTAATATGACAGAAACAAGATTTTTTTTTTTTTTTTTACAGAATTTTCAGTCGTTTTTCTTTTATAGCGCAAAAAATAAAAAACCCAGAAGTGATCAAATACCACCAAAAGAAAGCTCTATTTGTGTGAAAAAAAGGACAAAAATTTCAAATGGGTAGAATGTTGTATGACTGAGTAATTGTCATTCATATTGTGAGAGCACCGAAAGCTGAAAATTGGTCTGGTTAGGAAGGGGGTTTAAGTGCCCAGTGGTCAAGTGGTTAAGGACCTTTGGCGTGCGGGAGGGGCGCCCCGCTAGGCCGCGGACGAAGCCGCAGACTTTCCTGGGATGCCCTCCCGCAATCGTGGCCGCGATCCCCGGTTCTGGAGCTGTCTGAGAGCCCCGAGGGTAGCGGTGGTGAGATGAAAAGCGGTGGGGTCTCGGGGGGGGTGACGAGAGCAGCGGGATGGAGTGTGGGATGCGGGGGGGGGTGGGGGTCCCGGTTGTCCGGTCGTTCGTTCCCCGGGACTTGGAGAGCCACGGCTATCCTGAGAAGGACGGCCGTATCCAGTCCCCGGGGGTAGTCCAGGCTATATAGGTGGGCTTACCTTGGACTGAGAGTGTCAGGGGGAGAGGAGGATTGCTGCTCCTGGGTGCTCCTGGGTGCGCTGGGTGTGCTGCAGTGAGGCTGGGCTGGGCTGGGCTGGGCTGGGACAGAGAGCTGAAACCTGCCTGCCTGACCTGCCTGGAGCCAAAGCTTACACGCCCTACTGCTAGGGAGTCGTGCGCCGTAGTGTGCTCCTGCTGCTAATCCTCTGGTGGCTCTTTGTTAAAATCTCCCACCTTGGCCTCTGTTTGATCTGCAGCTGCCATGGTGCTGCACATGTGATCTGTTTTGACACCAGTCATTTGATGGTTTGACAGTTTGAACAAACAAATGTGACCGTTGGCAATCCCGGATTGCCAGGAATATAACTGTTTTGTTCAACTGTTAAATTGATGGATGTAGTTCCATTTTAAAGCAGAACTGAAGTGTAAGGCAGGAGTGCCCAACCTTTTGAAGAGCGAGGGCCACTTTAGCAACTTGGTAACCAATCGCGTGCCACAATGAGTGGAGTGGGCAGATGAAGGGTCATGGTTACTCTATAGGCCCTCCAATCCACCCAGATGGAAGGGGACAAATTCCCTTCTGTTTTTCGGATTGGAGGTAGGCGGGCGTAAACGGACATCTGCTCTATAGAGGTGAATTGTGGGTCCCATTTGGTCGGGCTGATTGTGTGAAAGAGACCTAAGACTGCTTTCACACTTATGTGCTGCGGTTTACCCACACTGCGGGTTCAGCATAGTGCACCTGTGTCTATCCTGCAGGTTAGCTGAACTTTGCCGAGTGCCTGTGGCAAAAGCTGGTGCTGTACAGGAAGCATCGGCTTATGGGGCTCTGCTCCGCAGCCGATTTCTTCCTCTACCACCAACTTCGTTCACAACACTGATGCTGTGGTATGGCGGGTCGACAACCTGCAATCTAGACTTGCAAACCTGCCATTCCAGAACAGGAGGTCGCGGGCCACTGGTTGGCCACCCCTGGTGTAAGTCTAAGGCTCCTTTCACACACGTTCGGGTCCACCTGTCTGTTTTTTTTTTTTTGTTTTTTTTTAGTCGGACCTGAATGGACGGACACTCCATACAGTTCTATGGTGCGATGGATGTCAGTGGTGACATATCCACTGACATCCGCTCTGCTAAATTTAGACGGATTGTTGGTGGGAGGGAGGTTCTCTTCATACGGGTAGAATGTTATGAGTATTTTGTATTTGTAGGAAAACAGGGAAAATTGTTATCTGTTGTGTCAGGTTTTTATTTTTTATTTTTTTTGGTTTGTTAGTTTAACTTGTTGATTTGTTGGGTCTTCTCTTTCTGTACAAAAGACCTTATGTGAACTCCCTTTGTGCCGTTACTTTGTTTGTCCTATCTCCTGATAATTTGTATTGATTGATTGTACAAGGTATGTCTTGTTTTTGATGGCACAATAAAGGATTTTTCTGATTAAAAAAAAAAATTTAGACGGATGGAAAAACCATTTTTCCATCCGTCTGGCAGCTCGGATAAAAACGGACTTGGGGGTAAATCCATATTTTGGCACATGGGCAGTGCGAACAGTTCAGTGTTTAACTGGTGAGACACATCAACTTTTTAATTTATCATTCATTTGGCAGAAGCTTTTCAACCCTTTTTTTTTAATTATTATTATTATTCTTACATTTTTTGGCTCTGAAAAGTCATAAACCTGTGTGCCTATTTTTTTCACAATCCGAGTTTATTTGAAAGCTCAAACAAAATGAACATTGGACAAAACAGTTACATTTCAGACAGATATCTAAATTAGCCAGTAAAACAATCAACGTCAATGCAGAATGACAAATGTAGTCAGTAACATGAATAAAACGTGGCTGAAGAAGTAACTAAAGTATCATAAAATGGAGAAAATGAGGAAGGGAGGGGAGGAGGAGAAGAGGTGGGGAGGGGGGGAGCAAAAGAGAAGTGGGCAGGGAAGGAGGGGGTACGAAAATAAAATATATAAGACAAATTGGTTACATGAGGAAAACATAGCATATTATGCGATATGTAAATTCAGACATGGCGGTAAAGACCTACAAAAACCACGGAGGATGGAATATCATCCCAAAGGACTGAAAATGGATACTTGAAGGGATCAGCGGGATAAGGATTGAAACTCGGTAGAGTACGTAAATATGAACCAAGGTTGCCACAGGTCATTGAAAGGGGAACTTTTCTCATTCTTCATGGCTAATATTTCTTCCATTTTGTAAATGAAATTGACTCTATCTATCCAGTCTCTAACCGTCGGAGTCCTGGTGGACTTCCAATGGAGGGGTATGAGAGTCTTGGCAGCAGTCAGCAAGTGTCGGGTGAGATATTTCTTATATTTACCCAGTGGAAGGTGGTTGATGTGGAGCAGGCAGGCCGCAGCATCAAGGGATATCGTCGTCTCAGTGATATGTCTAATCCATGTTATTACTTCTTGCCAGAATACTGAGATCAAGGGGCATTCCCACCAGATATGCATGAAGGAGCCCGTCCCCGAGCCGCAGCGCCAACACGCATCTGAGGCGGAGTGGTACCATTTTTTGGCTTTCTGTGGAGTGACATACCATTGGGTGAGAATTTTATAAGAGATCTCCTGGAACCTAGTGCTCAGGGAGCATTTGTGTGCTAGGATACAGGCATTTTCCCACTGCATGTCTTCTATGTCGATTCCCAGGTCTTTTTCCCATCTCATTTTATGCTTATTTGGGGCTGTAACTTCTGTAAGATTTAGCAATGAGTAGGCTAGGGAGGTAGTGTGTGGGACCGGTGCTTTCTTGTAACATAATGATTCCAAAGTAGACAGGGGGCGGGAGAAAGAGGAGCGGGATTTAGAGTTTGTCAGGAAATCTCTTACTTGAAAGTAGAACCAAAACCCAGGGATGCTACTACCAAATTCCGTCTGCATGTCTACGTATGATTTGACCCTGTTTCCAGATAAGCAGTCATGGGCTAAGAGGTCAGAATTTTTCGTGCCCTGGAGGCCGGGGGGGAACTCAGGGTTATCGAAAATCGGTGTGAGAGGGCCCGGGATGGAAGTTAGGTTATGTTTTATTGCGATTTTGCGCCAGATCTCGAGGGTGTTAGCTATCAGGGGGTGCTTAAGTAGTTTAGTTTTCTGGGAGTGTCTGGACCAGGGGGAGAATCTGAGATGAAAAGGGGCCAGATTTTGCTCAAGGGTAACCCAGTCTTTATTGTTGCCATGGCAATGCCAATCTAGTAGTCTAGTGAGGTGAGCTGCTTGGTGGTACTTCTTATAATCGGGAAGGCCTATTCCGCCATAACGTTTAGGCAGAGTGAGAAGTTTGAAGTTGGTTCTGGGATTTTTGTTAGCCCACAAAAAGCGTCTCTGAATTGAGGATAATTTAGTGAAGAAGGACTCCGGGACCTGAACAGGGAGTGTGTTGAAGATGTAGAGGAGTCTAGGCAGGACTGTCATCTTCAAAATGGAAGCCCTACCGAACCAAGAGAACAGTTTGGAATTCCATCTGTGAAGATCGCTGGAGATCAGTCTGAGTAACGGAACGTAATTAGCTCGAAATAATGAATCTAAATTTTGGGTTAGGTGGACCCCTAGATATTTTAGGGATGGGGATACCCATTTGAATGGGTGTGCAGATTTCAAGAGGTCAAATTGACTGGGGGTTAGGGTCAAATTAAGGGCTTCCGATTTAGATTTATTTATCTTAAAATTCGAAATGTAGCTGAAGGTTTCCAAGATTTTTTGTAGATTGGGTATAGAGAGGAAGGGGTTTGTAAGAAAAAAAAGTAGGTCATCCGCAAAGGCCGCTGTCTTGTATTCCCTCCCTCCTATTTTGAATCCCTGTATGTCCCTGGATAGGTTGATGGCCCTGATTAGGGGTTCCAAAGAGAGGATAAACAGAATAGGGGAAAGGGGGCATCCCTGACGTGTTCCATTATATATTTTAATCGGTTCGGAAAGGATGTTATTCACTTTGACTCTGGCTTGTGGTTGATGATATAGGGCCGATATCCAGGACATCATGTTCTCGCCCAGCCCTATATGAGCGCATGTGGAGAACATGTAGTCCCAGGAAATCCGATCAAAGGCCTTTTCAGCGTCGGTGGAAAGTAGCATACCTCTGGTCTTAGACTCATGTGCAAAATGTATCAGGTTCAGGGCCTTCGTGATATTATCACGGGCTTCCCTACCTGGCATAAAGCCAACCTGTTCAGGGCCTATGATCATGGATAAAAGGGGTTTTAGTCGGTTAGCCAGAATTTTTGCCATAAGTTTCAAGTCAACGTTAAGTAACGAAATAGGTCTGAAGTTGGCGCAGTCATTGTGATCCCTATCAGGCTTAGGAACTACTGCTATGTGAGCCATAAGGAAGGAACTGGAGTCTTGTTTGGCTTTTGTCAGATAATTATAGGCTGAAAGAAGGGGTTTACACAGAATGTTAGAGTAGGTCTTGTAATATTGGGACGAGAAACCGTCAGGTCCCGGGCTCTTCCCTGGTTTTAAATCTTTAATGGCAGATTGCAGTTCCAATAAATTTATGGGCTCCTCCAACTTGGCAGCAACCTCCTGGGTGAGGGAAGGAAGTTCACATTCCTTTAAAAATTCCGAAATTATTCCCTGTCTAGTACCCACGACATGATGGGGCCTATGCTGTTCAGGAAGATTATACAGTTTACTATAGAACTGGGAGAAAAGTTCAGCTATTGTCTCCGAGTCATGTCTGAGAATCCCATCTTTATCTTTAATTGCATGAATATGACTGGTTGATTGTGACTCTCTGAGTGCCTTGGCCAGCAACTTCCCACTTTTATCTCCCTGTTCATAGAAAATATTTTTTTTGAAGAAAAGGGATCTTTTAATTTTAATGTCCAGTAAGTCTTTAAGAGAGGATCTGCATCTCGTCAATTCATCCCCCGTGTCTATCGATAGGGATTGTTTATGTAGTGTTTCCAATTGAGCGATACGGTTCGATAGTGAAGAAATTTCACGTTCTCTTTCCCTTTTCTTTCTAGAACCCCACTTCATCAATATTCCCCGAATTACACTTTTGTGTGCCTCCCAGTTGTTGAGTGGGTTAGTGTCCTCTGCTAAGTTAGTCTCAAAAAAGGCTGTGATTTCTTGATGTACATCATCTCTTATTATCTGGTCAGTGAGTAGCGTTGCGTTCAGCCTCCAGTTAAAGGTGCGCAGTACAGGTTGACCAAGTCTTAGGGAGAGTGCAGTAGGGGCGTGATCAGAGAGAGCAATAATACCTATGTCAGCTCTGACAATGTTATTTAGATCTCTCTGAGAAATGAATATCATGTCTATCCGGGAATATCGCTTGTGTGGGGAGGAGAAGAAGGTAAAGTCCTTCTCTGAAGGGTGTAATGTCCTCCAGGTATCCACAAGGGAGAGAGACTGGAGCATAGTTTTGATGCGTTTTAGTATTCTATAGGAGACGTGGGAGTGGCCTGTTGAGGTGTCCTGTAGCGGGGAGAGGGGGATATTAAAGTCTCCTCCCAGAATCACACAACCTTCCGAAAACCATCTGAGTTCATCAACAATTTTACGGCAAAACGTGATGTGGGCAGAGTTCGGGAAGTAGACGTTAGCCAGGGTGATGGGGGAGCCCCCCCATGTACCCTTCAGGAAGATGTAACGTCCATCTGGGTCTGAAAGTTGGTGTTGAAGTACAAAAGGAGAGTCCTTGCTCAGCAGAACAGAGACGCCCTTGGTTTTGGCAAGAGGGTTGGTGGCATGGTAGGCCTTTGGGAAGGATCTATCTGTGAGTTTGGGTATATTCTGACCCTTAAAATGGGTTTCCTGTAGGAAGACTATGGAAGGAAGGGATTTTTTGAGTTCCCTCAACAGTTTCGTCCTTTTTTCCGGGATGTTGAGGCCATTAATATTGTGTGATATGATGGTAGGGTGTTTCCCTAAAAATGCGTAGGCCATGGAGGATGATTAAGGGGAATTCCCTGTGTGCCTATTAACTGAATGAAAAACAAACTAACTGTCCAAATGTCAGATTTTCACACGATTTTTCATGTAGTGGATGGGCACCATATAACAATGGCCAAAATCAAAAATCTGTTTAGTTGGTTGTAGCCTAGAATTCCACTTTAAAGCAGAGTTCCACCCAAAAATGTAACTTCCGCTGTCCGGATTCCAGTGTCTCATTTGGCACCTTTCAGGGGGGGAGGGGGAGCAGATACCTGTCTAAAGCCTCGTACACACGCTCGGTTTATTCGGCAAGAACATTTCTGGCAGAGCTTTCTTGCCGAGTATACCGAGCATGTGGTTTCTCGTCAAGAAAACTGCCTAAAATCTCGACGAGAAAAATGGAGAACCTGCTCTCTATTTTATCATTGTGATTCTCAGTAGTGTTTTCCTGCAGAGAAACCAGAGAGTGTGTATACTTGCCTGTCGCCGTGGAAAATCACGAAATGCTCGAAATGACGCATGCGCGGTAGCTACCTAGGCATAGGTAGGGTGCAGCAAGATGACGGCATCGAATGTGACAAGTGCATGCTCGTCGTACACGATGGCATCACCGCGTTCTTGCCATTCAAGAGAACCGCAGTTCTTTTGAATGGAGTGTCTGTACACTCGGGAGGCAAGAGATTCTTGCCAAGAATCTCGTCGGGGAAAAATTAAGTTTTTTTCCTGACGAGATTCTGGCCCGTGTGTACAGGGCTTTATACAGGTATTTTGCTCCTACTTCCAGCGAAAGATCGCCGCAGTATCTGTCATGATCTACGCCATGTCTTGCACCTCCTCTGTCCCCCCTGCTGTCTTCTGGAAGACGCACAGGTCCCAGAACACAGCAGGGACCAGTCAGGATGCACAGTGCGACTCGCGCATGCGCAATAGGGAACCAGGCTGTGAAGCTGCAAGGCTTCACTTTGTGACTCCCTTACTAGGAATGCCAGTGCCTCCATCCAGAGCCGTGGGGACGGGTCGGTTTCGGGTGAGGACATCGCAGGCGCCCTGGACAGGTCGGTGTCCTTTTTTAAAAGTCAACAGCTGCAGTATTTGTAGCTGCTGAATTCTTTATTATCATTATTATTATTTTTTATTAGGTGGAACTCCGCTTTAAGGCCGGATTCACACCTATGCGAATTGGTTGTGGCTTAAACCGCATCTAATACGCAGAACATTTCTAAATACATTGGGCCAGATTCACGTATTCCAGAGCATCTTTGCTCTGGAGTAACGCTTCTGATTTGCGTTGCGCTGCCGAAATTTTAGGAGCAAGTGCTGTCATTCACGAAGCACTTGCTCCTAAAGTTGCGGCAGCGCATCACAAATGAGCCGGCGGAATTCAAATGTCGCGGGTACGGGGCGTGTAGTATGCTAACTACGCGCGATCCCGCCGCCAACGTACTGCGCATGCGTCGAGTGTCAAAACATCCCCGTGCGCATGCTCCAAAATCTGTGAATGAACGTCAATGACGTCACATTCCCATTCATGACCGTTTTACGCAAGCGACGTTTTTTTTTTTTTTTTTCCGACGCGATGACGACGCCTATACCTAACATAGGATACTCCAACCCCATGTAGGTATATCTATGCGCCGCGTATCCCGTCCGGAAACGTCGTATCGTCATTGCGTCGCGCCGGATTTCGATCGTGAATTGCCGATTTCCGCTCATTAACATATTTTTTGAGCGGAAATCGGCGGGAACGCCCCCGGCGCCATTTTTAAGTTGAAGTAACGATGCGATGGCGAAACTCAGTTACGCTGCTCGCATCGGAACTTCAACCCGGCGTTTCTTGTTTTCTGGTTACAGAAAACAGAAACGCCGGCTCAAAGCCACAGTTAGGCTGGCGGATCACTCGATCCGCCAGCGTAACCTTTCCTGAATCTGGCCCACTGTTTTCAATGAGGCTGGTTCACATATGTGTGATGCATTCGCACTGCGCATTGCAGAAAAAAAACGTGTGCGGATTTTATGACTTGCGGTGCGGCTCAGGTGCAAATTCAGGCCCATTATCTTCTATGGGTACGCAGCTGATTCGCAGATGTGTTCATTTCTCTTCAGGAATTTCTGTCATTCAGCTCAATACACTTCTCCCCCACTCTCCTCTCACCCGGAACTTCTCCCAGGTCTCCAAATTCGGATAATGAATTTGCACCTGAGCCGCACTACAAGGCATAAAATCTGCACACATTTTTTCTGCAAAGCGCAGTGTGAATACATCGCACCTATGTGAACCAGCCTCATTGACAACAATGTATTTAGAAATGTTCTGCGTATTAGATGCGGTTTAAGCCGCAACCAATTCGCATAGGTGTGAATGCGGCCTTAAAGTATTTATCTGGAACAGGTTTGCATATCAGCACTTCTTTTGCTGCATGCTTGTTCCAGTGGCAGGCAGGCAATTGGCCTTTTTTTTAGGAGGTGAGAAATCTTATACTTTGTGTTTTTCTTGTGTCCTTTAAAAAACATGTTGGTAAAGTAGGTCATAGCGTAGACTCTGGCTGAGTCACCTTTCACCGCACACGATGGACATTTTTAAAAGGAGGAAGTGACCATTCCATTGAAAGGACAGAAATAGGCAAAGTGTCAGCAATATTTATGCTGTGCAGATGTTTCTCCCATTCAGCAGAATCTATATATATATTGTGCATTTTCCAAATATTACATATCTGCTTGATGTAAATGATTTTTGGTATTGCCATGGTGATTGTTCCTATTCTGGTAATGCCATCAAAGTGATAGAAGAATTATGTAATAAGTGACATTATGTGCAATGTATTACCCTTGTCTGCAGAATTCAGTGTTCTGGATATGAATGGGAAAATAGACTTTTTTTTTTAGCCCAGTGAAGCTGAATTCTTATCACTTCCCTCAGCTGTTCTTTTTTACAACCTGCAAATCACATGACATGACAACTTTGCAAGGTTTGCATGTTAGGAAATGGGAATAGGCTAGTTTTTTTTTTGGCATTGGTGTTCATGTCATTTTTTCTTAACCACTTAAGCCCTGGACCATTTTGCAGCTAAAGGACCAAGTCACTTTTTGCGATTCGGCACTGCGTCGCTTTAACTGACAATTGCGCAGCCGTGCGACGTGGCTCCCAAACAAAATTGGCGTCCTTTTTTCCCCACAAATGGAGCTTTATTTTGGTGGTATTTGATCACCTCTGGGGTTTTTATTTTTTGCCCTATAAACTAAAATAGAGCGATAATTTTGAATGTTTTTTGCTATAATAAATATCCCCAAAAAATATATTAAATTTTTTTTTTTTTTTTTTGTTCCCACTCAGTTTAGGTCGATACCTATTCTTCTACATATTTTTGGTAAAAAAAAATCTCAATAAGCGTTTTTTTGATTATAGCGTTTACAGGGGATAGTTTTGACATTTTTATTAATGACTTTTTTTTTTTACTAGTAAGGGCGGCAATCGTGATTTTTTTTTCGTGACTGCGACATTACGGCGGATGCATCGGACACTTTTGACACATTTTTGGGACCATTGTCATTTTCACAGCGATCAGTGCTATACAAATGCACGGATTAATGTGAAAATGTCACTGGCAGTGAAGGGGGTTAACCACTAGGTGGCGCTGTAGGGGTTAAGTTTTCCCTGCATAGTGTTTCTTACTGTAGGGGGGATGGGCTCTGTGTCACATGACACTGATCTCTGCTCTGAGTTTACACAAGCATCTCCCTGCTCTATACCTCCGTGAGACCATCGCGGGGATCCCTGCGGCGATCCAGTCCGTGGGACCTGCGGTCTGACTCGCCAGGATGGCAACAGGGTTGCGAGTGCGCGACCACACGGACAGGCATTTAAAGGGGACGTACAGGTACATTGATATGCCTGTCTGTGACATTCTGCTGACGTATATGTGCAGGAAACGGTACTTAAAGAGGGGGTTCACCCTTAAAACCACTTTCTCCCATCCAGCATACTGGCGTCAGCGCCAGTATGCTGTCTTCTTTTTTTTTTTTTTTTTTTTTTTATCGATGTACTTGCCTTCTAATAGATAATTTAATTTTTGTCCTACCGCGGAGTATGCCGCCGCTATATATCGCGTCACGCCTTCCGGAAACAGTCGACTAGCACTCTGCTGTTCTCGGCGCTATACGGCGCCTGAGCACAGACCTAGGAGCTGACTGTGCAGGCGCCGTATATATAGCCGCGTCACGCCCTCCGAAAAAAGCCGAAATAGGACTCGGCTGTATACGGCGCCTGCGCAGTCAGCTCCTGGGTCTGTGCGCAGGCGCCGAGAACAGCCGAGTGCTAGTCGGCTGTTTTCGGAAGGCGTGACGCGATATAGCGGCGCCATACACCGCGGTAGGACAACAATTAAATTATCTATTAAGAGGCAAGTACATCGATTAAAAAAAAAAAAAAGAAGACAGCATACTGGCGCTGACGCTAGTGTGCTGGATGGGATGGGAGAAAGTGGTTTTAAGGGTGAACCCTCTCTTTAAGTGGTTAAATACGTCTGAATGTGTATATCGTGTTTTTTATTTTTATTTTTTTTTCAAGGCTAGTCTGTCCAAAAGTTGTATTTTAGAAATAAAAATAACAAAAAAGCAGCGCTAAATATTTGCATTTAATAATAAAAAATAAACAAATATTTTGTGAAAGGACATATGTGAAGAAATCTTGTCTTCCGTGAGCATAAGCAAACATAAACGTGCAGACACAAAAGCCTCGTACACACGATCGAATTTTCCAACAATAAATGTGCGATGGAAGGGTTTTGTCAGATAATCCGACCATCTGTATGCTCCATCGGACAATTGTTGTCAGAATTTCCAACAACAATGGTTGGCTGTGCATGCTTTCAAATTTTCCGACAACAAACGTGTCTTGTTGGATTATCCGATCGTGTGTACACAAGTCTGTCGGCATAAAATCCAAAGTACAAACGCGCATGCTCCGAACCAATGCTAACCATAGCACAACATTGGCAGAAGTTGCCCATAGGGTGGCGATAAAGAGCTAGAAAACACGTATGTGTGTGTATGTTGGCTAAATAAGTAATGCCGTCTGTATGCAAACCAAGTTCACGGCCGACGCCCTTCGCACAAAATTCCATGGATTTGGCCGAATAAAATCCGATTGTGTGTACAAGGCTATACACTTTAAAAAAAAAGTGTATATAAAAGTCCAGAATTCATCCGTTGACAGACAAGTGCATACAACCTACCTTGAAGAGAGTTCCACCACCGTGTAACACCTTTAAACAGAGTGTGATGGACCATAAAATTATAAATGATCAAATTCTCTTTGGTTGTAAAATCATCCAATGGGTCCCAGCAAAGGATCAAGCGCCTCCACTAGTGAAGATTACCACCAGAGAAAAAATACTCCCATAGTGAAGTGGGGGTAACGTTGAGCCACTATTGCAGTACGCGGTTTTACCATAGATCCCAAAACGCCAAATGTGAACGGGGCCTGAATGGGACAGAAGTTTTTGAGAGAAAACTGTGATGAATGGATGTAAACAGATTTTTCCATTTAAAACAAGCTATCTCCAATCTCACTCTAAGGCTGGGTTCACACTGGTGCGTTGTGCGAGATCGCATGTGATTCGCACAGCACTGCAAATCACATGTGATGTCCATGCAATGCGATTTCAGCCATACAGATAGTATGGCTGATATCGCGCTGTATTCGGACCAAACACGCATAGGACCCTTTTTTTGGTCTGCACCAGAATTGTATCTCATGGGTGTTGGTTACACCTACAGTACCTGTCGCCGAGAATGTGTTTTCAGCACGACGGCATCGCACTGATTCTCGGCGACATGGTGCGGACATCTCGCACTCACTGGAATAGGAAAAGCACATTCCAGCGAGCGCGTCATAGAAGCGACGGGGATCCGACTTGGATTCCCGCCAATTCTAGCCGCGGCGTTTGGTATTAATCATGAGGGGGAACTCCACGCCAAATTTTAAATAAAAAAAATGGGGCATACCAGGCTCTTAGGTCTGGTATGGATTGTAAGGAGAATCCCCTACGCCGTAAAAAAACGGCGTGGGGGTTCCCCCACAATCCATACCAGACCCGTATCCAAGCACGCCGCCCGCCCCCCTCCTGAGCCGTACCAGGCTCATGCTCTCAACATGGGGGGGTGCTCTGGGGCAGGGTAGACGCCCCCCACCCCAAAGTACCCTGCCCCCATGTTGATAAGGACAGGGCCTCTTCCCGACAACCCTGGCCGTTGGTTGTCGGGGTCTGCGGGAAGGGGGGCTTATCGGAATACCCCTACCCATTCACCTGGAGGCAAAGTGTCAATAAAATAAACACACAACACAGGGTTTTAAAATAATTTTATTGTCCGCTCCAGGGGACTTCTCCGCTCTCCGGTTCTTCTCCCGCTCGCTCTCCGGTGCCTTCTTCGAGGCTGGCCGCCGCTATCTTCTTTGTAGCTCTCTCACTAGTGGCAGCTCAGCCCGGTCTTCTTTGCCGCCTTCTGCCTTCTTCATTCTCTTCAGATGTTGACTCAACGTTTCCCCCGCTGCAATGCCGGTGTGCGTGGCTCGCACCGATTTATATAGGTATCTTATGACGTCGCAGTCCCATCATGCTCTGTGGGTCCGGGAGCATGATGGGACTGTGACGTCATAAGATGCCTATATAAATCGGTGCGAGCCGCATACCTGGCATTGCAGCGGGGGGAAGCGTTGCTTCCATGGCCAGCCGGAGCTCTTGTTCTGGCTCCAAGCACTGAGGGGGGGGGGGGGTCAAAATCCCCCTGCTGACAACTGGCTGAAGAGGAGGAGAGCAGCGGGAGGCCAGCTGAGCGCAGAGCGGCGATACACCAAATGGATCCAGCACACACAACCCACATCACATACCACACACTAGGTCTTATTTTCGGGTAGGGCTTATATTGCAGCCCTCCCCGAAAATCACAATAGGGCTTATTTTTGGGGAAACATGGTATATTCAAGTTGTACTTCTGCTTGTCAAAAAGCAATATGTTTGTTTATGAAACTTGGTTTTGTTTATAAAAACAGTCTATATGACAATGGCTAAATCTGTCTGTATGGCATGTTCAAACCTTAATACCATAAATAAACACAAGTTCGATATTTTTTATTTGTATTTTTTTTTTTACTCCAGGAGTAATGCTTAAAGCGGATCTCCACCCTAAAGTGAAGATCCGCTGATCGGAACCCTCCCCCCCTCCGGCGTCACATTTGACACCTTTCAGGGGGAGAGGGGTGTGCAGATACCTGTCTAAAGACAGGTATCCGCACCCCACTTCCGGCCCGCAGATCTCGGGCATCAAGACGGGCTTTTCCCGTTGTGTGCTGGGAACTCTCAGCTCCCAGCACACAGCGGGAGCCAATCGCGGGCGCAGCGCGACTCGCGCATGCGCCGTAGGGAACCGGGCAGTGAAGCCGGAGAGCTTCACTTCCTGGTTCCCTCACCGTGGATGGAGGGGGAGCAGCAGGTGACGAGCATTCGGCTCATCCTCTGCTGCGGACGGCGCTGGAGGACTCCCAGACAGGTAAGTGTCCTAATATTAAAAGTCAGCAGCTGCAGTATTTGTTGCTGCTGGCTTTTAATATTTATTTATGGTGAACCATCCGCTTTAAATAATGCATTAAAATGTAACTGAAGCCATTAGATTTTAGTCGAGTAAAACCTACCGGAGATTTTAGTCAACTAAAATACGACTAAAACTAAATTGGCATTTTAGTCAAGACTTATTTTGACTAAAATGCAGTTTTATTCAAATTTTTATGTCAAAATGAACATTGCTGTCGGGTGGGTAAACTGTCCAGTCTCTTTGAATCCAGTACATTAATCCGCAATACAGAGAAATGGATAATCCAACCACAAGATAATAGCAGGTTGTGTTTGTCACAGTAGAGCCGGGCGGCATTCTTCAATTAACATTTGTTTATGGTGACTGCGTCCTTCAGATGGTTTGCTGGTGCTCATTAATGAGTGAAATACCCGGCATACTTGTCATCTTTAACCTGATAGAAGGAAAGCAGTGATTGGTGTTTTCATTCTGTGTATCTCCTGCTACGTAACAGAATGTAGAAAGGAAATATGGATTAAAGAGAATATGTATTTTTTTATTTTTAGGCACCAATAGTACACAATTAAAAAGTTTAAACTTTTAAATTCCATATCATAAACCTATAAATCTTTAAATTACTGTATATTTTATATAGAAGTGACAAGTGTTGCTCCCCATGGGTCGGACAAGCCCCAGACTAGCGATGGTGATTACACAAAGCGTAACACGGTTGTAGCAATAAAAAGTCGGGCAATGCCGTAGCTCAGGACAGCTTGATTCCACTGAATACTTATCTGTATTACATACCCAGGATGTGGCACATTGTATTGTTGGCGTACCTACAGTACCACCCTGTTTATCTGAGAATGTAGAAGGGGTTGTGGTGCAGTTCTGACAAGTTTGTATAGGTAAATCATTTAACGCTTATTAATTTCCTATTCGTCTGTCACACATATAAGTTTAAATTAATCCTTAAACTGGCCATACACAGTAAGGCCCCTTTCACGCTGGCCGAATCCGGTTTTGCTCAGCAGGGTATCCGTCCGCTAATACCCTGCTGAGCTGAGAGCGGACAGCTGGACCCCATAGATGGCATAATTTCAAAACAGTGACTGCATCTAATCAAATGCAGCCACTGTTCAGCCAAGATTTTTCCACGCGATACTTTTTTGATTTTTAGATTGAAGAATGACCAGAAGGAGGATGCCGACTGCCCCCTATGGCTCAGATTTTGTCTCGTTCATCAGGAACTGGCTATTTGTGCATTGCATGGTCAGCTTCAGATTGCAACTTGAGATATAAATTTCTCTGCTGCTGCTCAGAACTAACCGTATACCGACCACCTAATAGAGACGTGACTGGCCGCTTAGTGGAGACGTGACTGGCCGCTTAGTGGAGACGTGACTGGCCGCTTAGTGGAGACGTGACTGGCCGCTTAGTGGAGACGTGACTGGCCGCTTAGTGGAGACGTGACTGGCCGCTTGGTGGAGACGTGACTGGCCGCTTGGTGGAGACGTGACTGGCCGCTTGGTGGAGACGTGACTGGCCGCTTGGTGGAGACGCGACTGGCCGCTTGGTGGAGACGCGACTGGCCGCTTGGTGGAGACGCGACTGGCCGCTTGGTGGAGACGCGACTGGCCGCTTGGTGGAGACGCGACTGGCCGCTTGGTGGAGACGCGACTGGGCCGCTTGGTGTAGACGCGACTGCCGCTTGGTGGGAGACGCGACTGCCGCTTGGTGGAGACCGAACTGGCCGCTTGGTGGAGACGCGACTGGCCGCTTGGTGGAGACGCGACTGGCCGCTTGGTGGAGACGCGACTGGCCGCTTAGTGGAGACGCGACTGGCCGCTCCATAGATGAATCTTTTAAATGAAAGATTGTTCAAAATCTTGTTCTAAAATAGCCAGCTGGATTGTAAAGCCTCGTACCCACGGGTCAGAATTTCGTCAGGAAAAGACATTGTTTTTCCTGACCAGATTCTTGGCAAGAATCTCTTGCCGCCCGAGTGTACAGACGCTCCTTTCAAAAGAACCGCGGTTCTTTTGGAAGGCAAGAATGCGGTGACGTCATGTCGTACGACGAGCATGCCATTGCCGCCATCTTGCTGCACCCTACCTATGCCTAGGAAGCTACCGCGTATGCGGCGGGTCATTTTGAGCATGCGCGGGTTTCCACAGTGACAGGCAAGTATACACACTCTCGAGTTTCTCGGCAGGAAATCACTTCAAAGAATCACAACGAGAAAATAATGAGCGGTTTTAGGCAGTTTTCTTGACGAGAAACCTGAAGGCCTCGTACACACGCCCGGTATACTCAGTTTTCTTGCTGGTTCTTGCCGAGTACACCGAGGGTGTGTGTACAAGGCTTTAGCCACCATCCCAAGTCCCTAATTGAAAGTCACCTGGATTTGCTCTAGAGTTTGGTCTAAGTTTGTCAGCGTCTTGCTTGATGAATCCCCCGCCGTGTATTTACAGCCTTTTGGCAGCAATAACTCATACTGACTTATTTGTTAATGAATGAATAGGTAGGTAGTGATGTAGAATAAAGTTTGCCATGCACATTTCAATCTGATCATAGCATCTCCTTTAGGTCTAACCATCATTTTAAGGCCTACCTCAACCATCCATTCCATTCTTATCAAATCAGACAGGTAGATGGAGACAGACTGATTTTTCACTTCACTGAGAATTTTCACATAAAAAAGAATGTCCAATCATGTGAAAATATATCCCCGTTTAATTATGTTATCTGCACATGATTGTATAATTGAAGTGTGAATGTTCACAGTTTGTGTGACATTCTCAAATCCTTCAGTAAGTCATGCCTAGTAAGTCTACTGAAACATTTTGAAAACACTGGCTAATCATCCTCTGCTTTCGGTGCGAATTCCCTTAGTTTGACATTGTGGTGCTAAATTTACATGTGAATATTTTTTTTGTTGTTTTTTTTTTTGCCCCCATGATATTCTGGAACATCAGACTACTTTAAAGGATCACTAAAGGAATTTTTTTTTTTTTTTAGCTAAATAGCTTCCTTTACCTTACTGCAGTACTGGTTTCATGTCCTTATTATTTTTGCTTTGAAGTTGCTGTAATCCTGCTCTGTTCTCCACACTTCCTGCTTGTCTGTTTCCTTATAACCACAGTGCTGGGAGCTTTCTCACTGTGGTCTAAGCTGTCATTACTGTGTGTCTAAGGCCGCGTACACACAATCAAATCTATCTGCTGGAAACGGTCTGCCAGACCGTCCTAGCAGACAGATTCGATCGTGTGTACGGGCAAGCGGACGAATTTGGCCAGCCGACAGATTTTAAAGCATGCGTTAAAATCTGTCGGCTGGGAATCCGTCCGCCCGACATGTCTGCTGGTTAGTACGCTAACCAGCAGACATATCTTCTCGCACATGCGTTGAATGGATTCGACGCATGCGCGGAAGTAATTTACTTCCTGGTGCGATGACGTGGCGGCGTCAACGTCACCGCCACGTCACCCCACTGTCTGCTGGCGGCGATCTTGGTTTGATCGTGTGTACAGCGATCAAACCAAAACGGCCAGCAGACAGATCTGTTCAAATCGGTCTGTCCGACCGATTTGAACAGATATATTTGCTGGTGTGTACGTGGCCTAAAACTTCCCAGAACCAATCCGATTCATTTTAAAAACAAAACACTGCCCTGGATGTGTTTGTTTTTGTTCTGTGTGTCTATTTCTACTTCACAGAAACATGAAGCCAGTTCAAAAGTGAAACTAACCTGCAGGCACATTATATGATTGATTTTTATCTATTTTTAATCATTTTGAAAAGAATTCAGTTAACTTTTATGTCTCTATACCCTGTAAACAGTCATTTCAGCAAAAAAATGTTTTTCCTTTAGTGACCCTTTAAAACTGAATTCTAAACAGACATAAGAAATATGGTTATTTAATAATTAAACCCAATAAATACATGTATTTTTGAATTCAACTCATTTTCAGAATTTGACTTGGTATCAGTCTCCTTTGTAATCCAATGACAGGAGAGTGGAGAGGCTGAGCTGCAGCTCTGTATGTCTTATAGACGCATAGAGCGACACTTAGGAGCAAGCACGCCCCAAGCCAGAGCTAGTGACTTTCTATTGGGAGCACAGGCAGAAGAGGAGAAGGCGCAGGTGTGGGACCCAAAAAGAGGATAATCGGAGGTGTTCTGTGCAAAACCATCACACAGAGCAGGTAAGTATAAGGTGTGTGTGTGTGTGTGTGTGTTTTTTTTTTTTTTGGGGGGGGGGGGGGGTCTTCTGAACCTTTAGTTTAGGTTTACATTGCTCCGGGTTTAACATTGTGCCGTTTCAACCCGGCAATGCAGTCCGTCTTCAGGAGGCAATTTGACAGACATCTCCCTGAGTCGCCAAAAGTAGAATAGGAACTACTTCTGGGAATCTGTGTGGCATCGCGGTAATAGCCACCGATGTGACATGTCAAATCTCTTCAATGTTACTTTTAAGGCAGGAACTCATTTATGTTGGCTGCCAGATACACTGCAATGGTTCAAAAAATCATACCTGATGGATTTTTGGGAACACAGCGCACAAGTGTGATGCAATGCAGATGTGTTGGGCTGCTATGCAAAATGAATGGCACTGCAGCACACCAACACTCAAGTTACCTCAGAGCAGTGGAGTGAATGGCCCTCCGAATCCTGTAGTGATACCGGGGTTAGAGAATAGATCTACAACACAGAATTCTACACCTCAGTGTAAAATGACGTGGGCTTCAGTGCTGGAATGTAAGTGATGCAACTCACTGGAGAGGTGAGTACAAATGCACTTCTTTTTAAAGAAAATCTGTCATGAGAGAAATATAGCTTTCATTATTAAATTACAACTAAAGGCTCCTGTATGACAGTCTACAATTAATACATTTAGTTACTATGTAATTTACAAGCCTCCTAAGGTAAACAAAAACCCTTCCTTTACCTTCCCTGACCGAGCTAAATCCTTCATGTGTGTCTCGTACAGTGCCGATTAAGACCTTCCTGGGGCCCTAAGCAAAATTCTGCTAAGGGGCCCTCTACATGACCCGTGAATAATGGGCGTGGTTTAAGCATAAAATTGGGCGTGACTTAAAGGGGCGTGACTCAAAGGGGTGTGGTTAGAGTCTGAGATGAACATGGGATGGAGGGAGAAATAAATGAAGAAAGAGAGAGAGAGAGAGGAAGTAAAAAAAGAGGGATGGAGGGACAGCAGGCCCAGATCCTACACTGCAATAGAAATATGTGTATTCCAGAAAGTTTAACGATCAGCAGATAAGGATCCTCCAAACATCTGGTGTTGGCCTCAGTGATCCCGGAACCAAGGTTGATATGGTGTCAGGATGATTGAAGCGCATTATTTCTATTATTACATTGTATTATAAAATGAAATCATTCAACTCACCAAAATGCAGAATCAGTGGGAGCCCTGATGTCACTGTCCCAGCCAGCGGAGTGCTTCCTTACATTGAGGTGTCCCCAGCCAGCGGAGTGCTTCCTTACATCTGAGGTGTCCCCAGCCAGCGGAGTGCTTCCTTACATCTGAGGTGTCCCCAGCCAGCGGAGTGCTTCCTTACATCTGAGGTGTCCCCAGCCAGCGGAGTGCTTCCTTACATCTAAAGTGTCCTCAGCAGAGTGCTTCCTTACATCTAAAGTGTCCTCAGCAGAGTGCTTCCTTACATCTCAGGTGTCCTCAGCAGAGTGCTTCCTTACATCTCAGGTGTCCTCAGCAGAGTGCTTCCTTACATCTCAGGTGTCCTCAGCAGAGTGCTTCCTTACATCTCAGGTGTCCTCAGCAGAGTGCTTCCTTACATCTCGGGTGTCCCCAGCGGAGTGCTTCTTTACATCTCAGGTGTCCCCAGCCAGCGGAGTGCTTCCTTACATTTCAGGTGTCCCCAGCGGAGTGCCTCCCTAAATTTCAGGTGCCCCCAGCAGAGTGCCTCCCTACATTTCAGGTGAAATGTCTACAGACACCTAAAGAGAAATTCTACAAGTGTGACATTGCTGGCTCAGTAGCAACTGAAAAATGTATGTGATTAATCCTTTTTTAATGTAATTTTCTGTATTCATTTTTAGCAGAACTTTAGATTTTCTATGGATGCACATGCAGATTGCTGGGGGAATGTGCTGCAGGGTGTCTCTGCTGTAGGAAGGTCCGCCCCCCAAACCAGCTTGTATGATAGTAGATGGAATGGAAGACTGATTGAATGCCTATCATACAAGCTGATATGGGGGGCGGGACCTTCCTACAGTAGAGACGAGACTAACGCAGACCCAGCCAGCTCCTGTTTGTTTTACGTGAGCAGCCATAACTGAAGGCAGAGGCGGAGCCGGCCAGCTACAATATATAAATTGAGCTGCAGCATCGCCCACCTGCCACTCCTTTCCACAACAGCTCACATACGACTGACAGACCAGTGGTGGGCGGTGCTGCAGCTCTATTTCGGCAGGCAGGGCTCCCTTCTCGTTCTGGTTTCAGGAAAATGGCGGCCGGCGGAGACATTATCTCCGCCGGCCTCGGACCTCTAGCGGTGGGGACGGCGGCGGCGGGGCCCTGAGCATTACTCGGGGGCCCTACGCAGCTTGCGTAGTCTGCGTATAGGGCGGATCGGCCCTGGTCTCATATGTTCCCCCTCCCAGACACTGCAGCTCACATTGGGAGGGGTTCAGCAGCAGAGGCAGTCTGCAGGATTGGGTATGACCATGCTCTCTGCAACATTTTTTTAAATTAATTTTTATATCCCACTGTAGTGTAAGCAGGCACACCCTACATGAGAGTGGCAACTCTGCTCCAAATTCAAGGGCAGTGCAGCATTGTTACCATACCATCAGAGGAAGCTGCATTAGGTGGGCTTCACTAACAGACTCAATGGGTATTTGTGGGACTTTGCAGATGCACTTATAAAGAAGTGCTAGCATACATTTTGCTATTTTTTGGGGCTTCTGTACTAAGTGAATGATCTGGAACAAATATAGAGATACAGATTTCTGACACTCATTCGCTGCATGCATGCCCCGGGTCGGGTTCAGAAGAATCAAGAAAAGTCAGGCAACTTGCATTTTCAAATTGAGGTCAGCAAGGAGCGGTATTTTTTTCTCTCATGACAAATCTATTTTAAGTCCATACTCTTGGCTGTAACCTTTTTTCCTGTATGAGTGCCGGTGTTCTATCGAAAAATGCCTCAGATGGGTCTGCGCATGCGCAGTAACCAACATCACTCCAGATGATATGTTAATCAGCTGGCGTGACAAGAACATGGCACGTGCGCACCTCATTGGCGGCATTATCCGACGCTATGCAAACAGCGGAGGGAGGACGTCAAATTCTGCCTCGCTGTTCCAAAGGCGGCTTTTGCTGTATTGAACGCCATGTTTTCTGTATGTTGCAGAGCGGGTCACGTGTGATAAACAATGTGTTTGTATCTTTGTGTAAAGGTGGGTTAAAACACCACCTTCATCACACCCCCAACCTGCCCCAAAATAGGGAGGCTAAATCTGCAAATTACATTCCCCCCAATGCTTAGCAGATCGTGGAATACTGCCTCCAACGATCTGCGCATGCGCCGTGTTGACATCACCGTCACGCCAACTGATCAACCTATCGGCTGGAGTGACGTTTGTTGTTGCGCATTGCGCAGACCCATCAGAGGCATTTTTAGACGTGGGGGAATCTCTCGGTCCACATCGGCACGGCTTCAAAGTCGACATCCCAGTGCAACTTTATTGTGGCTTGCATACGACTTCTCTAATCAAAGTTAATGCAGGAATCTTTTTCTAAGTCGGAGCGACTTGCGTCACACCGATTTGAACCATTGCTGTTTATGGGTCGCATGACAAGTCTGAACCGGGGCTAAACCTCAAAAAAACTGATTTACAAAGATTTGACATGTTTTATTACTGTCTTGCAGCCAGCACATGGAAGGACGTCCTCCGGAGCCTCGTTTGGCTTTTCTGTCTTCAACTTGATGAACGCCATCATGGGAAGTGGAATCCTGGGGTTATCTTTCGCTATGGCCAGCACAGGAATTATTGGCTTCAGGTATTTATTACAAGTGTTAATGTGAAACTTTGTAGCTTGTTTAATGAGGGACAGAGAAATGTCAGAATGCAGTAACCTGAGGCTGTTAGTCAGACTTTCTCTCCAACTAATCGCACAATAAATAAAAAAAAATTGACTCTCGCCTATTTTCCAGTTTTTAGAAAAAGTCCTGCTATATTTGATGATTTCTAAAAAAAACTCCAGGAACTTGCTATTTAAAATATGCTAGCTTACTATGGGTTAAGTCCATCGAGATGTATGCCACCTCGTGAACTTTTATTTACAATTTGATAGTTTTATTAAGCACTGGGAGAACGGCTATTACTAGTCTTCTGGCACTCAAGACTCTGGACGTTGGGAGTCTCTGATATAGAAGCTGCAGAGGCGTGTGCCCACCCATCCTCTTTTACGCAATCGTGGAATGTTTGTATTATGTGAACCTATTCATAAAACACAAAGGGGTGGATTTACTGAAGGCAAATAGACTGTGAACTTTGCAAGTGCAGTTGCAATAATTTTCCTCAGTAAATGTAAATCAGTAAATGTAAATCATAGGTGCCATTGCTTCAGTTTGCCTCCATTGCGCATGTGGCGATGACTTCGGCACATGCAGGGCACAGGGGATGTCTCTTAAACCGTGCAGGTTTAGCAGATATCCTGGGTAGCTACAGGTAAGCCTTAATATAGGCATACCTGTAGCATAAAGTGGTCTGTAAGGGTTTACAACCACTTTAATACAGTATTGTTTTAGAGTAAGCAATGTTGGGGTTGCGCTCTGGGCAAATAATGATAAAATATGTAAAGGGACCAGTTTTACCCTGCTGTTCATGAAATTTACACAATACAGCATTGCCAGCAGATGACACCACCTTTTCTGTTAAAGGGGTTGTAAAGAGCTTCCTTTACCTTAGTGCAGTCCTCCTTCACTTACCTCATCCTTCCATTTTGGTTTTAAATGTCCTTATTTCTTCTGAGAAATCCTCACTTCTTGTTTTTCTGTCTGTAACTCCACACAGTAATGCAATGCTTTCTCCCTGGTGTGGAGTGTTGTGTTTGCACCCTCGCTTAGACTACAGAGTCGGGTTGCTCCCTACATTGCAGATAGAGAAAGGAGCCGTTTTAGTGGGCATCCTGACTCTCCTGTAGTCCAAGGGAGGGGGTGAGCACGACAATCCACACCAGGGAGAAAGCCTTGCATTACTGTGTGTAGTTACAGATAGAACAGGAAGTGAGGATTTCTCAGAAGAAATAAGGACATTTAAAAACAAAATGGAAGTATGAGGTAAGTGAAGGAGGACTGCACTAAGGTAAAGGAAGCTATTAGGAAAAAAATTGTACCTTTACAACCCCTTTTAAGGTTATAAACTGTACAGTGGTGACTTCTCTCCATCCACAGCCTGCTGACTACAAGGGTCAACCTTGCAGCATCCCTGATTTGGCTCCAAGTCCTTCCTTTCCCTCTCCCAGTCTATGTACTGCTCTGCTACTATGTGAGTAGATTGCAAAAGGGTTGATATCAATTCAAATTCAGGTTTTACACTAGATGCATTAAAAAATAAATACAATAATATAGGAATGAATAAAGAATTTCATTAATCGGCGTGTTTGATATCTGTCTGGCGTTAACTTTTGAAATGTCATAACACTTTGTTGGGTGTTAAATGAGAAGTACATCCAAAGCTCGTTTGGCATTTTTTCTCCTGTGGATCACATGAGTGTAGTTTTGCTCTGCACTCCTATGGCCTTTTTTTAGCTGACAGCGGGCTGAAGCTGATGTTGCAGAGACGGTACATGCACAAAGATTGCGACCATATGGACTGGCACCAGGCGAGCCGCTGAGAGCCTGAGCTCCCGTCCCCTCTACAGTACAGCTTTCTAGTGAGTGCAGGGCGGCAGAGCAGAGAGCCAGTGACTGACCGGCACCAGGTCCCTGCTCATGGAGCTGTGAGAACTGAGTAATCGGTGGTGTTTGAGTGCTCAGTTCTCAGCCTCAGAGCCGGTATGGGACCAATGATGCATCCACCTAGGTAAGCAAGTGTGATTCTAAAAAAAACATACTTCTTTTTTAAGGAGTGTCATACTGAGGTTTTTTTTTTTTGCTCACTGTCACACTTGCTTTTACATTATTTTATAGTAAGTTACTGTAACTTTGTTATGTTTCTGCGGTTCATTTAGCAAAGCTTTTTGGATGTGAGGCTTTGAAATCTAATAAAAGAGGAAGCTAGTCAGCATTTTATGCTAGCTGACTGTTTTCATGACTTCAAGCTTAGCAGCAATTTCCATCCAGCTCTGGATAATGCCTGTTTTTTAAACCTTGACCTATTCTCTCTTTTTTTTTTTTTTTTTTTTCATGCACATAGGCTTTTACTGGCAGGGGCATTTGGAAACAGAAATCTGAATGCACCAAAATTACATTCAGGAGCAGAAAAACCGCCTTGTGCGCATGAACGCGCCTAAACACTCGTTAACGCTAGGCACATTTAGCGCATATTCATTTTAAGGACTAAAATAAAGTAATATTCTGTCCAATTAAAAAAATGCATGCCCAAATTCTTTATTTGCCTGAATGCGCCCGAGTTGGGGGTCTTGGCTGTTATACTGCACCAAATCTACTTCCAAAACCTGGTAGTCTCACACCTCTAATTTAGATGCCGTTGGGCAGGGCTTGACAAAATCTGGGCGCCCGATCGCAGTTGTGACAAATTGTGACCTGGCGCCTGCACCGTGGCCTCAATTAGTCCGTCGCGGGCCCGCCGCGATCGCCCGGCGGGGGAGGTGGGGGCGCATGGAGGCACAGGATCCTGTGTTTCCATGCGCCCCACTGCCGCGCGATCGCGGCGGCCGGTAATTTAGGCCGCGGCTTTGCAGCCTTGTGAAGCCCAAGCTTCCGTCTGTGACCTGGCGCCATCTGGTGGTGGCTATTGGCATTACAAGTAAAACAGCAGTTCTAATGTGTGTTTTTTTTTTTTTTACTGTTTTCACTGCCATCTCCTTCCCTCTAATTAGAACCCCCAAACATTAGAGAATAAAATGGCAATCGTTTTACTTTCTGTCACACTGGGCAGCGGTCTTACAAGCGCACTTTTTGGGGCAAAAATACAATACACTTTTTTTAATAAAAAAATAAGACAACAGTAAAGTTATCCCAATTTTTTTTTTATATTGTGAAAGATAATGTTACGCCGAGTAAATTGATACCCAACATGTCACGCTTCAAAATTGCGTCCGCTCGTGGAATGCCGACAAACTTTTACCATTTAAAATCTCCATAGGCGACGTTTAAAAAAATTCTACAAGTTGCATGTTTTGAGTAACAGAGGAGGTCTAGAGCTAGAATTATTGCTCTCGCTCTATCGATCGTGGCGATACCTCACATGTGTGGTTTGAATACCATTTACATATGCGAGCGCTACTCGCGTATGTGTTCGCTTCTGCGCGCAAGCTTGGCGGGATGGAGCAACTTTTTTAGCTGGCTCCTAGATTCCAAGCAAATTTGTCAAACCCTGCCCTTGGGTATATTTTGCTAAAACTGGAGCGTGCAATATCTGGTGTAGCTCTGTATAGAAACCAATCAGCTTCCAGGCTTTTTTTTTTTTTTTTTTTAATAAGCTGAAGTTAAAAGCTGATTGGCTATCATGCAGAGCTGCTCCAGATTTTGAACTCTCCAGTTTAGTAGATCAACCCCCCTCTGCAGCACAACAACAATTTCTTCCAGCAAGTCACATTTTCCAATATAACATTTGGCAGTTTTTTCTTCTGCAACATTCTTAAACGTCTTAATTTGTAAAAAATCTTCCTGTTTCAAGATGGCTGTTTAACTGTACCTTCTTTATTGTTTACTAGTATTCTGCTGTTGATAGTGGCACTGCTGGCTGCATACTCCATTCACCTGTTGCTCCGTTTATGCATTCAGACTGGTAAGCTTTACATTGTATGCACACAACACTAGAAAGAAATTTAAAATGATACTAAAGCACAGTTTTTTTTTTTTTATAAAATAAAAAAGATGTTCATATTTACCTACTCTGTGCATTGAGTTTGTACAGAGTGGCCCCTTGCCTGTGCTTTAGGGGTCCCCTGCTGTCACTGCCCTTCTCTTTCCCTGTGAGTGCCCCGTAGCAAGGCAGCTGCTGGATAGAGTGGGGACATATAAAAGTCAGCGCTGCTCCAGGTCAGACCACTGCATCTCGCGCACATGCACTCAAAACAGGAGCTGGCCCAGTTTCCACACCTGTACATATGATAGTCGAAGAAGATCTGGACAAACACACTTCCAACTCTGTAATCCACCTTTATTAAAGATTTACAAACATGGCTTGGGTTGTGATTAAGCGCTACGGTCACCGCATAACACATTAATCATTTCTTACCCACTGTGGTCATTGGAGTGTTTTTCTTATGCAGTTATGTTTGTGAATTTTCACTAAAATGGATCACAGCGTTAAAAATGCGCCCATTCGGATTTTCTTTGATTATCAAATACTGTGGGGGTACTTGTGCAGGTGTGCTCCCAAACTAGGGTCTTGTGCGTCCATAGATGCACACAGAGCAGCTCACATCCGCCGCCCTCCTCCTTGCAGGATTGGACTGCCAGTAACATAAACCATTGGCTCCTGCTGCTGTCTGAGTCCCTGTGAGACCAGGAAGTGCAGCTAGATGTCTTTTACCCGGGTACAGTGCTGGATGGATCAGAGGGACAGGTAAGTGACAGTTTACACTACCGCGACTTGGGATCCGTCTTGTCGCCCGACATGAGAAATCCCATTGAAATAAATGCGAGCCATCTTAATGCACACTACTGAAGTCGCTCCGATTTCAAAAAAGGTTTCTGTGCGACTTGTACCCATTGATTTCAATGGAAGTCTCCTCCAAAGTCGGGTCAGTGTCTTAACTGAAGCAACTTTACCGGAAGAGAAAATCTTTTTTTTCAGGCAAGCCCCTCCCTCCCACAGAGCTAATTATTGTTTGATTGGCCACTGGCAAAGTCGCCTGTCCTGGAGACGCGTTGTAAGTTGCGCTGAAGTCGTGTTGCCCCTGTGTGAACCAGCACTAAGTGTTTGGAGAAGGAAGTAGCAAAATGTTTTTTACATTAATGCAGTTTGCCATTTTGTAAATACCAAACGAAATCGCCAAAGCCAAGTATACAAATATATGCTATTTAAAAATAGTACTGAGATAAAGTGCCTAGTATAAGAATTTTTTGCAGCAGCAGGTTTTTTTAGTTCCAATTATAAAAATGTTAAATAAATAAATTGATAATAAAAAAAAAAAAAAGTATATCTTGTTTTAGGTTTTTAGTAACTCTTTTTGTCTGTGTCTACAGCTGTTACGTCCTATGAAGATCTTGGCCTCGTTGCCTTCGGCACCCCTGGAAAGGTAATTAGTGTGTTGTTGTTTTTTTTCCTATTAGCTTATATCGGCAATACTGAGTTCAGGATGTCCTGGAAATATATTCTTCTATATAACATCAGTCACAGACTGGCTATTAACAGCCCAGTGACAGTTTTGTGTTTGTGCTGTGCCGTATATTCAGAAGCATCCATATAATTAGAGAAAAGCATAAATAGTAATGATTTTTCCACTAAGAACCTCAATACCCAGATGTAATTTGTGCCTAGATTTTATTTGCAGTCGGTCTTTTATTGCTGCCAGACAATAATTGCAAATTTTTTTTATTTATGTTTTTCCATGACATATATGTAATTTTTCTGTTTAGATACTTGTGGCATGCGCCATTCTTATTCAGAACATTGGAGGTAAGAGCTACAAAGAACGAAATATTGAAGGACCGTAGATTTGAAATAAAGTTAAACCTTTATATAAAAGTACTATTATTATGAAAACATTTTTTAATTTAGGTTGAAATTTGAATATGCTGAAAAGTTTATATGTATATAAAATGCATGATTTGCTATGAAGCAGGGACTTGTTAATTGCCAATCCTCAGCTGTCCTGCTAATCCTGTGGTTTCATCACTGTTACCGACCTAGAACACAGAGGAGTGTATGTCACTTAATGCATGCTTATTCAATAATTTAAAAACTATTGAAGCCAGAGCTAGCTAGATATCATTTGCATCATGAACATTTCTCTCTGTAAAGGAGGCCGTATTCATACCCCTTGACATGTTCACCCTAAAATGTAAATTAATTTGATTGGCATTTTATGTGAGAGAATAACACAAAGCTGCACATGTTTTACAAATAAATATGTGGCGTGCATTAGTATTCAGCCCCCCTGAGCCAGTACTTTGTAGAACCACCTTTTACTGCAATTACAGCTGCAAGTCTTTTTGGGGATGTCTCTACCAGTTTTGCACATCTAGAGAGTGAAATTTTTGCCCAATCTTCTTTGCAAAATGGCTCAAGCTCTGTCAAATTGGATGGAGAGCATCTGAACAGCAATTTTAAAGTCTTGCCACAGATTGTCATTTGGATTAAGGTCTGGGCCATTGTAACACATGAATTTGCTTTGATCTAAACCATTCCATTGTAGCTCTAGCTGTATGTTTAGGATTGTTGTCCTGCTGGAAGGTGAACCTCCACCCCAGTCTCGCGTCCTTTGCCGACTCTTAACAGGTTTTCTTCTAAGATTGCTCTGTATTTGGCTCCATCCATCTTCCCATCAACTCTGACCAGCTTCCCTGTCCTTGCTGAAGAAAAGCATCCCCACAACATGATGCTGCCACCACCATGTTTCACGGTGGGGATGGTGTGTTCAAAGTGATGTTCATTGTTGGTTTTACACCACACATAGTATTTTGCTTTTAGACCAAAGTTCAATTTTGGTCTCATTTGACCAGAGCACCTTCTTCCACGTGGCTTCTTGCAAAGTACAAATGGGACTTCTTATGGCTTCAACAATGGCTTTCTTTTTGCCGCTCTTCCATAAAGACCAGATTTGTGGACCAGTGTCTGCTGTATAAAAGCATCTCCTGATGCTGTCACCACCATGTTTTATGGTGGGGATGGTGTGTTCAGGGTGATGTGCAGTGTTAGTTTTCCAGCGCACACAGCATTTTGCTTTTGGGCCAAACCGTTTGATTGGTCTCATCTGACCAGAGCATCTTCTTCCACATGTTTGCCGTGTCCCCCACATGGTTTCTCACAAAAAAGTGCAAATAGGGACTTCTTATGGCTTTCTTTCAACAATGGCTTTCCTCTTGCCACTGTTCCATAAAGGGCAGATTTGTGGGTGTCCGACTAATATTTGTCCTGTGGACAGATTCTTCCACCGAGCTGTGAATCGCTGAAGCTCCTCCACAGTTACCATGGGCCTCTTGGCTGCTTCTCTGATTAATGCTCTCCTTGTCAGTTTAGGTGGACGGCGATGTCTTGGTAGGTTTGCATACTCAATCCGTCATCTTTTTATTTTATTTTATTTTTTTTAAGTTTTTTTTTTTCTGGATTTGTGGTTGATATATAAAGCAAAGCGTTTTCCCTTTCCCCACCATCTCCAATAGCAGGACAAGCTGCTGAAGTGAAACGACCAGTGTGGGCACTTATTATTCTGGCAGGCCATCTCTAAACGCCCTCTTGTGTGCCGCCCTGTCATTAGAAAGTGAAGAGCATAGGCTGAAGGCACATAGCTGATTTTAATGGCCAGTCACTGCGATCACAAATGTAGACCGTGTCGTAGTGTTTACATTGATGAGCCCTCTCCTTCTATTCATTATGGAGAAAGGCAAGGAGGAGGATATAATTCATTTATTCATTAAATATTCCAGACTGCAGCAGGAAAGGAATAATTCAAGGCATGGGGTTTAAAAGAGAACTGACCACCAATGCTGTGGGATTATTTTTGAGGTAGGGATTTAAAGTTTTATAGACCACCACCTATGATGGGAAAGGGATTGCCAATCATTGTAAGATATATATATTTTTTTGTGTGTTTTTTTTTTTTTTTTTTTTTTTGTGTTTGTAATGTCTTGGTAATATTACTTGCTATGTTTTATAAGAGAAGGTAAGGGGAAAAAAAAAATCAAAAATTTTGCTCTTTTATTTTATTTATTTTTCCTTTTTTATGTTTTTTTAAAAAAAAGGGGGGTGATCAAATGCCACCAATCTATTTGTAATGGAACAATTATATCAAATTAAATAGCTACAGTGTTTTATGACCAAGTAATTGCCAGTCAAACTATCACAGCACTGAACAACTGCCTGCTATCGAAGGGTATGTAACATGGTGGTATTGAAATGGTTAGTATATCTGCTTGGACTCACAACCAGTAGGGTCGCTATCGGGTTGCGGACCGTACCTGGGTGACACCAAGGGCTGACTGAGTCAGGCTACTCTGATACCCCCTGAAAGACCGCACCGCTTCCACTGCAGACATGTGGGCCGGCAGAAGCGGTGGAGAAGCGATTAGACTTTAAACAAAACTGTGACCCTGACTCCGATCACAGCCTGAATAAGAAGATCCCCTCTCTGCCTGATCTGACCGGTTCTCCTCTCCAATCAGGCTGTGACTGGTTGCAGTGTGTCCTCTTTCCCACAGTTTTTTTTATTTTTATTTTTTTATCCAATCACACATATTTAATGAATGATCATCACTTAACTTTTTGGGAGTGCTTTATAGTTTGTGTTTTTAATATAAATATTGTTTTAAGCATTTTAAACTAGGTTCTTTATTTTTCACATCTTGAGGGCCCGTTCACACTATGAATTTACATGTGATCCGAGTGCAGTACGATCACACCACACCAAAAATAGTGCATGCGTCGCAACTAGATTGCATGGTACTTCTGTATTGTGCGATCTGGTTGGGGCAAACACACTGTAGTTGCAACTTGCATTTGGGGGGTCCTGAACTTTGCATTGACATCTGCTGCAGATCACTGCTCTACTATTCCAGGCTGCACAGGACTGCTTTGCAGTTATATGGTCTTGTGATCTTCTGCAGGTGTCAGTGCAGAGTTAACGACACCCAAAACGCAGGTTGGGGGCAGAGGTGACACCATGTTTTACCACACCAGCTGATGCCAACCCTAGTGACACCACTGCTCGCAGCTAAATACTTTGATAATTTCTTTGCTGAGTAAATAAATGGCAAAATGCAGAGGGTCTTTAGATTCCAGTTGTCATTTTCTTGTGTAGGTTAGATCAGCAACACTTGGTGCTTGGTTAGTTGCCATGAGTAACAGACTCCACTTTGTATGAATCCGTAACCTTTTCTTGTGCCCTAGTGATTTTTTATTTTATTTCTCAAAAGATTTAATGTTTTTTTGACTACATCAGAATCCCCCATTTCAGCCGAGTGAGACTCTCGGACTTAAAGGGCAGGCTCTGCAGACCGTGTAATTCTCCTTATGAACACTTGAAACAACAAGGAAGCCAACACCTTTACGCCTTGCATGTTTCTGTTTCTGGCTCCCTCTTGATGGAGACTGAGCAGGCAAAGCTTCCAGACCATGCACTGTTCCATTAGTTACACTTTATAAACATGTGTTCTGAAAGTCATTGTTTACAGTGGTTTGTCTGTGTTATCCTCAGGAAACCTCACTCTGATGTTTTATGTGTATAACCGCCTTTATATCCAATCCATATGTAAGCAGCAGTAACCAGCTTCATCCTATACCAAAATTCTACTCTGGTTAAGGTCTAGTAAGGACAGGTGCTCTTCTTGTGATTGTAAAGGTTAATTTTGTATTTTTTATTAAAATATCAAAGATGTTATACTTACCTGCTCTCCCCGCTAAGTGGCCCCACAGCAAGCCGCTTGCTCTGAGAGCACTCGTGCGTCCTCGCTCCTCAGCTCATAAAAACAGAGCGCAGCTTGGCCCCGTCCCCAGTTTTCTTGTCTCTGGCTCTAATTGACAGAAGCAGGAGCCAATCTGGCTGCATGCAGAAAGCACATTGTTGCATTCAGATCGGGCTGCAGAGGGAACTGCATGCAGAAGGCACATTGTTGGATCAAGATCGGGCTTTGGGGAGAGCTGCATGCAGAAGGCCCATCTTTGGATGGAGATCAGGCTGTGGTGGAAGCTGCATGCAGAAGGCCCATCGTTGGATCGAGATCAGGCTGCGGGGGGAGCTGCAGGTAGAAGGCACATGGTTGGTTTGATCGAGCTCGGGCTGCGAGGGGAGCTGCAGGCAGAAGGCACATCGTTGGATCAGGCTGCCGGGGGAGCTGCATGCAGAAGGCACATTGTTGCATTCAGCTCGGCCTGCGGGGGAGCTGCATGCAGCAGGCCCATTGTTGGATCGAGATCCGGCTGCGGGGGGAGCTACAGGCAAAAGGCACAATGTTGGATCGAGATCAGGCTGCGGTGGGAGCTCGGCTGCATGCAGAAGACACAGATCGGGCTGTAGGGGGGGGCTGCAGACAGCACATCGTTTGATCGAGCTCTGGCTGCGGGGAGAGCTGCATGCAGAAAGCACATTGTTGGTTCGAGATCAGGCTGCGGTGGGAGCTGCATGTAGAAGGCACATTGTTGGATCGATATCGGGCTGCAGGGGGAGCTGTAGACAGAAGGCCCATCGTTGGATCGAGATCATGCTGTGGGGGGGAGCTGCAGGCAGAAGGCACGCCGCACGTGGTTGTTTGGATTGAGCTCGGGCTGCGAGGGGAGCTGCAGGCAGAAGGCACATCGATGGATCAGGCTGCCGGGGGAGCTGCATGCAGAAGGCACATTGTTGGATCAAGCTCGGGCTGCTGGGGGAGCTGCATGCAGAAGGCCCATCATGGGATTACACCCAGACTGCAGGGGGAGCTGCATGCAGAAGGCACATCGTTGGATCGAGATCAGGCTGTGGGGGGAGCTGCAGGCAGAGAGCACATGGTTTGTTGGATCGAGCTGGGACTGCGAGGGGAGCTGCAGGCAGAAGACACATTGTTGGATCAGGCTGCCGGGGGGAGCTGTATGCAGAAGGCACATTGTTGGATCGGGAGAGTTGCATGCAGAATTTTTTTTTTTTTTTTACATTGAATGCCGAATGCCGTGAGGTAAAAAAAAATACTCTGCCTTTACAACTACTTTTAAGGTCGTTCTGTAGACAAAGAAGAAACCTCTCCTAAGTTGGCAGCTTTTTTTTACCTATCAATTACAAGGTGTATACAGTGCATCTGGAAAGTATTCACAGAACTTCACTTTTCCTGGTGCATTCCTTAAAATATGTGTCCACAAAGTGACTGCCTACATTTTACAGGACAGGTACACTTTAACTAAACCCTAAAATAAAAAAATATTTTTTCCAGCTAAGAATATTTTCTGAAAATACAGAAAATACCCACTGATCCCAGAGCTACTGTGGCAGGGGCTGAGCATCCATGTGACCTCCCCAGCTGGCGTCGGAGGGAGATTTCTGCCCCTCCTGCAGTAGCCCTGGATCGAAGTAGGACACCGGACGGGAGTCATGTGACTGGCCTGAAGATCATTCTAAAACTGTATTTAAAAGCTTTGTTTTCATAAAACCTTTACGCTGTGTTAGGGCTAGTTATAATAGAGGGGCTGCCAGTAACGCACAAGATTGTGGCAACAACCACTCTTCTAACATTGCCCTGTGTTTGGCTCCTTCCATCTTCCCATCAACTCTGACCAGCTTCCCAGTGCCTGCTGTAGAAAAGCATCTCATGATGCTGTCACCACCATGTTTTACGGTGGGGATGGTGTATTCAGGGTGATGTGCAGTGTTCGTTTTCCAGTGCACATAGCGTTTTGCTTTTAGGCCAAACAGTTTAATTGGTCTCATCTGACCAGAGCACCCTTCTGCCATGTTTGCCGTGTTCCCCACATGGCTTCTTACAAAACTGCAAATGGGACTTCTTATGGCTTTCTTCTTGCCACTCTTCCATTAAAGCGGATCTCCACCCTAAAGTGAAGATCTGCTGATCGGAACCCTCCCCCCCCTCCGGCGTCACATTTGACACCTTTCAGGGGGGAGGGGGGTGCAGATACCTGTCTAAAGACAGGTATCCGCACCCACTTCCGGCCCGCAGTCTCGGGCAAAAGACGGGCTTTTCCCGTTGTGTGCTGGGAACTCTCAGCTCCCAGCACACAGCGGGAGCCAATTCGCGCATACCAGTGAAGCCGGAGCGCTGAGCTGTCGCTCATCCTCTGCTGCGGATGGACTCTGCAGAGCAGCTGCCTCCTTTTAATATTTATTTATGAGCTTACCAATTTTTGGGCCATCCTTGACAGATTCTACCACCTGAGCTGTTGTCTCTGAGTTAAGTGCCTCTCATGCTTTCTGGTTAATGCTCTCCTTACCCGGCCTGTCAGTTTAGATGGAAGGCCATGTCTTGGTAGGTTTGCAGTTGTGCCATACTATTTTCTAGTGATGGATTGAACAGTGCTCCGTGAGATGTTCAAAGCTTAGGATATTTTTTTTATACCTAACCCTGCTTTAAACTTCTCCACAACTTTATCCCTGACCTGTCTGGTGTGTTCCTTGGCCTTCATGATGCTTGTTCACTAAATTTTTCTAACAAACCTCTGAGGGCTTCACAGAACAGCTGTATTTTATACTGAGATTAGATTATACACAGGTGGACTCTACTTACGAATTAGGTGACTTCTGAAGGCAATAGGTTCCACTAGATTTTAGTTGGGGGGTATCAGAGTGAAGGGGGTTGAAATGCATGCTACACTTTTTTGACCTTTAAGACCCATACACACGATTGGACTTTTTGACAACGGTCCGATGGACCTGTTTATTCGGACAATCCGACCGTGTGTATGCTCCATTGGACAAATGTTCGCTGTGAATGCTCTCAAACTTTTCGGCAACTAATGTCCCACATCAACTAATCGGATCGCATGTACACAAGTCCAAAGTACAAACATGTATGCTCAGAACCAATGCCAAAGATCATACAACAATAGCAGAAGTTGCCCAAAGGGTGGTGGTAAAGAGCTAAAAAAAAGCATGTGATTTGGAGAAAGTTGGCTGAAAATGTCCTGCCGTGTGTATGCAGAACAAGTAAACGGCCAACGCCAATAGACAAAAATCTACGAAAAGGTCAGATGGAATTCTGATCGTGTGGATGAGGCTTTAGTTGTAAAAACAATTGAAAACCATTTTACTTTCACGTCACAATTATGTGCCACTTTGTGTTGGTCTATCGCATAAATACAACCATAAACATAAATGTAACGTGACAAAATGTGGAATATTTCAAGGGGTATGAATACTTTTTCAAGGTACTATCTTTACGTGTTTTTTTTTTTTTTATTGTATCCCCAGACAAATGGAGATCCATTATTTTATTTATTTATATATATATATATATAATGGATCTACATGTGTAATCTTTATTTTTTATTTCTTTCCCCCGCGGTGGATGGCGCCTGTATAGCCCATCATGGCTTCCGAAAATAGCCGATTTTGGACTCAGGTTTTTCTGGTGCAATGCTGCGGCGCCTGCGCACAGACCTAGGAGCTGACTGCGCTGGCGGCAACTCAGACGGCGTCGTTGAGTCAGCAGCACCAGACATCACCAGGCACCTTGCTGGAAGCTTTTTGCTCTATTGGATTACTGGGTGTAACCCACAACGCTATTTACAGATTCTTACCAGTTGATGGTTGCTTGAAACGATCCAATACCTGCACATATTGACCTGGTAGATCTGACTATCACCAGGATTGCTGCGCTGTGTGTTTCTCTCGGCATCGGTGCATATCAGGGGCCGCATCTGATTTATTCATGTTTTAACAGATTAGACCACACGGAACTAAAGATGGGTGCAAGGCCCTGATGAAGCACAACTGTGTGAAACTTGTTGGCCAGCTGCACATCGCCATATCTTGTTTCTGTATCTCTCTCGGTCTATGTAAAAACATGATATTCTATTTTTGTCATTTAATACATTTTTATACTTTTTCAACTATATGTTTAGTGTGCTCACTTTTTAACAGTATTGGTATCTCTCATTAAAATCCCATATTTTGGGAGAGTTGTGTCTCTCGATCTTTCTTTTTATTTTTCTGCTTTTTGGGACTTAGATACCACCATCTGTTTCTGGAAACAATCCGACCTTTCCTTTTTATATATAGTGCAATTTCAAGTGTATTTTGCACTTGTAGTGCAAAGTGGGTTTGCCTTTTGTAAATCACCCCCAAAGTGTCACATAAACAGCAGCTTCTGCAGTCTACATTCTCTATTCCTGCTCATTTGTTTTCATTGCTACTTTGTAATGACTGATGTGTAGTCTGCATGCTGTTAGCACCCCGTGTTATAAAATTAGACTTTTTCAGAGCACAAATTATTCCCCTGTAGTGTCACCGTTTGTGTAAACTGCTGGCTTAGCGCAATTTGTCTGCCTCTAATGATACGGCTGTATGGGGTTCAGTGTTGCTTTAACCCTCCGGAATGAATAAGGCAGTGTTGCATAGAATTGGGATTTTTTTTGGGTTCTGAACCGTTTTGTCGTCTTTGTTATTTTGTCCAGTGCGTCTCCTGTTGAGCCTACAGGGTTAATCATCTCTCCTCGCAAAATCTCTGACACCTAATTAACACCTTATTTGCTAAATGTTTGTAAAATGTAGCAGACCCTTCCTCCCCCCCCCCCCCCCCCCCTCCCTGGACTCTTTTTGTTCAAGAAACCTGATCCTCTTGGCTTCTCCAGTCTTCCTGGGCTAACCGTGGAAGCCGTTATGTTTTTGGGTGTGTTTGTGTTTGGATTACTTGATTTTTGGCTTTTTGAGCAAGCTTCTTTTTATTTATTTATATATATATATATATATATATATATATATATATATATATATATATATATATATATATATATATATATAAAATATAGAAGCTTGCTCAAAAAGCCAAAAATCAAGATATATATATATATATATTATATATATATATATATATATATATATATATATATATATATATATATATATATATATATTATATATATATATATATATATAAATTAGATGTGGTTTTTTTTTATCCTCCTCCTTCTGTCCTTTTTTTTTTTTTTTATCCTTTCCGAGGGATAAAGAGACTTTGTGTTTTTTTTGTTTTGATAGATCTTATCCTCATCATAAAGGTTTATAATTTTTATGAACAGAATCAAATGGATGCATGCAAATGCAATTTAGGGCACTGTGAGTTAAGATTTATGAGATATGTGCAGCTTTGGGAAAGAGTATGTGGGGGATAATATAAAAATAAATAAAAGTCCATCTTATAACACTTAGAAAAGTGTCCAGTTTAAAGCTGAGATAAGCAGGAATAAAAATCTGGTTGGCCGCACACCTAAAAAAAAAAAAATCACTTGTTTATTTTTATTTTTTTATAAAGTCTTCAATTAAAAAATACATCTCAAACATGACGGCAATACAGCATCCACAACTAACGCATTTCATGCTAAGTCGGCTATGACCATGAACGGTCCAGGGAGAGTTTAACTATAAAAAGTGTTTTGCTTCATTTAAATGCATAAAGCTAAAAGAATCTTGCCAGTTTTTTTTTTTTTTGTTCCCCTTTTCTTTCTTATGACCTTTTATTATTGGCTCTAATGCTGGGGGGAAAAAAAAGATGTGCAGATTCTTCTTCTATTTTCCTTTTTTTTTTTTTTTCCTTCTTTCTTCCTTTTTTTCCCCCCTTCTTTTTCCCTTTTTTTTTTTTTCCCCTTCTTTCTTCCTTTTTTCCCCCCTTCTTTTTCCTTTTTTTTTCCCCCTTTTTCCTTTTTTTTCCCCCTTTTTCCTTTTTTCCCCTTTTTTTTTTCCCCCCCCTTTTTCCTTTTTTTCCCCCCTTCTTTTTCCTTTTTTTTTTTTTTTTTTTTTTTTTTTTCGTTTTTTTTTTTTTCCCCTTCTCTTTCGTTTTTTTTTTTTTTCCCTTTTTTTCCTTTTTTTTCCTCCTTTTTTCCTTTTTTTTTTTCTTTTCCTTTTTTCTACTGTATGCAATTCCGCCAGTGGAAAAAATACACAAAAGCTTAAAAACAATTCGACGCATGCTCGGAAGCATTGGACTTCTTTATTTCGTCTCGTTGTAGTGTTGTACGTCACCGCGTTCTTAACGCTCGAGAGTTAAGAAAACTTTTGTGTGACCGTGTGTATGCAAGGCAGCCTCGAGAGGAATTCCGACGGGAAAACCGTCTGTGTATACGAGGCATAAGGACTAGATGCTTATTACCCAGTTTGGCTGTTTTGGACAACAGCCAAGCTGCATATGGTTGATGACAACAGTAGCAACATTTGTCAGGGCAAATGTCAGAGGATTGGGGCTGGAAGACTTCCCTTACATGATAAAGCAGAAGGGAAGTGCCAGGGTTCACAGAGGAGATCGGACATGGCTGATTGTGTCTGACAAGGACTTTTCTTGTTTGTTAGATGTTCTGATATATAGAACACTACAGCTCTTGATACTATAATTTACAGATAAGTCCCATGGCCTTCTGTAAGGACTCTGAAGTCTCATGCAACCATCATGGCTCCCAGCCTTTGCATTAGAATTCTGGTTGCACATAATTAAGGTGCATGTAAAGCCAGTCTTCAGTAGGGGTGCGCATCTTCACTGGTCTCGTGATTCGATTACGATGATTGTCAACAATTCGATTCCGCAATGCATCAGGATTAGTGCCCATCGTATTTTTCATCCTAAAATGTAAGCACTCAGAAATTGAACTTTTTTTATTTTCATCTGCTTTTAAAAAAAATAACACTTCCCTTCCTATATTAAAGTCTGGACAGAGAGCACAGCAGACAACAGTATTTACTATGGAAAATACCTTAACAAAAATGTCTAAACCATAAATTAAATTACAACTAAAGGCAAAACGTATATTTTCTATTTTTTTGGATAGAGTGGAGATGGATTAGAAACACCTGTCTTGTATTTTTGCCGTCTGTGCCTATGAGAGAGATTCACCCTCTCTATTTGTCCTGTTTGCCATTATCATTGAGAGTTAAAAAATAAAATAAAATCCACAATGGAACAAAGATGGCAAAAATAAACCTTGCAGGTGTAAGAACCTTCCCTTACTACCATTCCACCGCATAGAGGGTTCCCCCCCCCCCCATGTTCCACCGCAGGACTGGGTTCCCCCCCCCCCCATGTTCCACCGCAGAGACGGGGTTCCCCCCCATGTTCCACCGCAGAGACGGGGTTCCCCCCCCCATGTTCCGTCGCAGAGATGGGGTGGCCCCCCCATGTTCCGTCGCAGAGACGGGGTGGCCCCCCTCATTCCACCGCAGAGACAGGGTGGCCCCCCCCTCATTCCACCGCAGAGACGGGGTGGACCCCCCCTCATTCCACCGCAGAGACGGGGTGGACCCCCTCATTCCACCGCAGAGACGGGGTGGCCCCCCCTCATTCCACCGCAGAGACGGGGTGGCCCCCCCTCATTCCACCGCAGAGACGGGGTGGCCCCCCCTCATTCCACCGCAGAGACGGGGTGGCCCCCCCCTCATCACCGCAGAGACGGGGTGGCCCCCCCCTCATTCACCGCAGAGACGGGGTGGCCCCCCCCCATTCCACCGCAGAGACGGGGTGGCCCCCCTCATTCACCGCAGAGACGGGGTGGCCCCCCCCCCACCGCAGAGACGGGGTGGCCCCCCTCACTCATTCCACCGCAGAGACGGGGTGGCCCCCCTCACTCATTCCACCGCAGAGACGGGGTGGCCCCCCTCACTCATTCCACCGCAGAGACGGGGTGGCCCCCCTCACTCATTCCACCGCAGAGACGGGGTGGCCCCCCTCACTCATTCCACCGCAGAGACGCGTTGGCCCCCCCTCATTCCACCGCAGAGACGCGTTGGCCCCCCCTCATTCCACCGCAGAGACGGGGTGGCCCCCCCCTCATTCCACCGCAGAGACGGGGTGGCCCCCCCCTCATTCCACCGCAGAGACGGGGTGGCCCCCCCCCTCATTCCACCGCAGAGACGGGGTGGCCCCCCCCCCTCATTCCACCGCAGAGACGGGGTGGCCCCCCCTCATTCCACCGCAGAGACGGGGTGGCCCCCCCCCCCTCATTCCACCGCAGAGACGGGGTGGCCCCCCCCCCCCTCATTCCACCGCAGAGACCATTAGCCACCGGCCCACCCCCATGACGGCCAGAACCCCCCAGATACAGAAACCCCTATCACAGGCAGCCCTCCATCAGACATACTGTATCCTGATGATCAGAGAGATCACCCCCATAGAGAGAAAACTTGAGTCATTATAGTTGAGTACCTGCTGATATCAGTACATTTATGGTTGCTGAATAAGGACAGGCATCCCGCATTCCAGTATCCAGTTAGTGCCGCTTGGGCTCCCGTAGCTGTCTGGGAAAGCTATATCGCTCCAAACACATGTGGCTGGGGATGGCGTCGGACCCGGGAGGTGGGGCTCCTTAATCACAGTGGCAGTGCCCAACTAGGAGGAGCTTTTTATCCAGCTCCCGATCCAAGTTACCTATCGCCACCACTACTCTTTTACCAGCAGCTCAGCAGGATGGGGCGTGATGACGTAACTTCTAATTCTCCCCATCGATGCTAAATCGGAAATGGCTGCATCGATTTGCCAATTATATTCAACAGCTCTATTGTTCAGTAATGTCCACTATCCGTTTATGCTGATTACAGATAAGATATTTCTTCTGCTCCTGTTTTGGAGACTCAACAGGAATGAGAGGAAACAAACTTAAAGTGAGAGGAATTCTCACCAGAACATGTATCCATAGGCGTGTGCCAGGTGTTCCTGGGCATGCTCTGATCACTACATGCTGTGCCGATTTCCCCTACTGCCCAGGCTTCCCCCTGTGTTGCACCTCTCCTCCTCTGCCCCAGGCTGCTGCAGGGGGTGTTTCAGAATGCAGAACAGTGGAAATGTCTAGTAAATGTCATTTACAGACCCCTTTCTTTTCTTTTCTAAATGAACACACTCACTGTGTTCATTCGTAACGGAAGCATATTAAAATGTATTTTCTATGCTTCAGTTTGTGAATGTACAGGAAGCGGCTCAGCACAGAGCACTTCCCATTCATTCACTGTCCTGTGCAGCCAATGCCGCAGATAAAGGCATGTGTGTTTTGAGCTTTGGGTGCACACCCTAATGCAGGCATCCTCAAAATACGGCCCTCCAGCTGTTGCGGAACTACAAATCCCATGAGGCATTGTGAAACTCTGACATTCACAGACATGACTGAGCATGATGGGAAATGTAGTTCCTGAACAACTGGAGGGCCATAGTTTGAGGACCCTGCCCTAATGCAATAGGCTGCCCACACATATGATTGTACCCATTTGATGGTTTGCCCTTGCCTCTTGCGCTGGTGACAACACAAATTTTGTATTTCTTCTTATGTGCTGTCTCAAATGGTCACCAGGACAACTATATAGATGAATCTCCCCAATGAGAGGAGACACCGATAAGAACATGTCAGAGGGTGTAATCCTTTCCCACTCTGTCCACAAAACTTAATCCGGCCATAGACTGTTCAAATCTAGGGACTTGCCGGGATTCGAACCATGTATGGGGAGGTTGACTGTACCCAAGTTCAGAGAAAAGGAAGGGGATCGGCCACTAGAGTACTGGTCTTTTTTATCAAGAGGATTCTGCCAACATCTCAAGAATGTTTAATTGTAGAAAAGTACTACCTATATTGGGACTCTTAAGGCAGAATGTCAAAAACAGTAAAGATGTTAAACAAAAATTTTAAAAAGTTATATTAGAATTGATAAAAGAAGGTTGACCACGTGGTCTAAACTACATTGCATCTTAAAATCCATCGCAAGAGGACATCAAAGATGCATATACAGTGGAACCTCGGTTTAAGAGTAACTTGGTTTGAGAGCGTTTTGATTTGCAAGCAACTTTTTTTTTTTTTTTTTTACTCGGTTTGCAGGTGACTCGCAAGACTTCATGCTAAATAGGCCTGCAGTACCTCATTTGGACTGAGGTACGGGGGCACAGGAGCCGAGAAAAGTCGAACATTGGCCAGCATTACCTCATTTGACCTGAGGTACGGGGGCGCAGGAAACAAGCCAAAATGTCTTTTCAGCGCTCTCTGGCACCCCCACCTCTGGCCGCATTCGGTATTGCATCCCATTGAAGTCAATACGAAACAAATTATTTTCGTTTTCATTGATTTCACTGAGAAAACTTGCATTGATATGCGAGTACTTTGTATTACGAGCCTACTCCTGGAATGGATTATGCTTGCAATCTGAGGTTGAACTGTACTTGGAACACCCTAAAGCTCGGCTCAACATCATATTGGCCCTGATACAGTGAACTTCCACAACATTTTTTCCCCTTCACCATATCGGGGCCAACATGTTCTTATTGAGCCGAGCTTTGGGGTGCTCTAAGTATATGTATCTATGATGTCCTCACGCAATGGTTTTTTTTTTTTGTTTGGTTTTTTTATGTGATGATGTGGTCAACCTTCTTTTATCAATTCTAATAACATTTTGTATACTTTTTTTAAACATTTTGTTGTACAGTAAAACCTTGGTTTGAGAGTAACTTGGTTTGAGAGCGTTTTGCAAGACAAGCTAATTTTTTTACTCCGGATGCCTGCATACTTGGATGTGCCTTTTTTTTTCATCATCAACCATGTGAGTTGCTAAATGTTGTACCTTCATTAAATGTAACCATATTGCTACACTTAGAGGTTCCTCTCTTCTCTTTTATACTCTGGAGCTCCTGCTGGATTTTGCTTCTAATCCCCTTGTGGAGGCTTCTATTTGTGGATGGACATTTCATGGTTACACAACCTGGTCACATTGCTGTAATCTCTTTATATAGACTGAAGGACTTATGAATAAATGGTTGTGTAATCATTTGAACTAATCATTTGATTTTTCCATTATCTCTTATTGGAAAATTTGTTTTGATATACAAGTGCTTTGGATTACAAGCATGCTTCCGGAACGGATTATGCTCGCAGTCCAAGGTTTTACTGTACATCTTCACTGTTTTTCACATTCTACAATTAAACTGTACCAATGTTAATCGATCAACTTTGGTACAACCAGAGTGTTCGATTTTTCAACATATGGTTAATGCCAGCAGCTATAGCTGCTACCAGTAACTATTGTATTCTACTGGCCAGGAATGCTCCCCACGCCCCCTGTTGGCAGAATACAATAGCGCAACACAAGGCATTCCCCCATCAACACTGACATTGTCGATGGAGCAATCATGCTATTTTCTTTCTATCCACCCGTGGACGAAACAAAGTCAGATTGCCAGCCTAAGAAAAGCAATTTTTTGCCTTTTCATTTAAAGTGGATGTAAAGCCACTCGAATCCTTTCTAAACTACTGCCATAGTGCTGATCTATAAGAATATAGATGCCTCCTGCATGTATCCTTACCTGTCAAATGTCTCCACTCTGTCTGTTATAAGAACTGAAAAACTGCAGATTCTGTGGGTGGATATGTTGTCTGGAGCTCGGTGGGTGGATGCAAGATTATGATTGCTGTGCCCTTGGGTGGCAATCAACACCCTTAATATATATATATATAGTGCCACATCCTTAGAGCCCTTTCACACTTGCACGACTTGTCCCACGATTTTGGACTGCAAAATCGTATAAGACAAGTCATTCTCCATTATTTTCAATGAACACCATTCATACTGGCATGACTTTAAGTAGTGCCGACTTCAAAGTAGTCCTTGCACTACTTTGGTCCGATTTTTGATGCCACTTACACAGGTATTCATTGAAAACGCGGCCGCGAATCGCGGTAAATTCGCGGCCGCAAAATCGCGCGACTTTGAAAGTCATACAAGTGTAAAAGGGACCTAAATGTTCAGAGAATTGGGGCAGAAAAGATGGACGTTGTAGGCACTTATATAGAAAATTAGAAAAAAAGACTTTAATATTCTTTACAAATAAATACAATGTCAAGATATATTACTAGATGATATGAATCTAGGATATAAACTGAACGCGCTATAGACTTTTTCAAACCACGGCGTAGCAGTTTATTTGTTTGTATCAACTGGATTATCACTGTAGAAATCTTGACATTTGTTCACATACCTCGAAGGTTGCTCTACATGTTTCGTGGATCAAAGCCACTTTCTCAGGAGCATTGAGAACTACAATATGTAAACAGATAAACACAAAGTAAATGAAACATAATAGAAAAAAATATATTGCAACATATTTCCAAAACTGCAATTTATAGCAGAAAGTTGGGTGGAGTCATAATGTCAGTAGACTCCCCGCCATCCTTTACACTCCCCTTGTCAGCATGCATTTTTCTTTCCTATGTATTTCTTACACTAAATTCTGCTATGATCACTAAAATCCAGTCAAAATCCAGAAAAGTAACCACATGACTTCAGAAAAGGAGTGGGGTGGGAATTAAAAAATAATGCCTGTCTCCAGGCCAGTGCATGTGATATGTAAATAACCTGTCATTAACAGCAAGGGGGCGGAACGAACTATGGTTTTTCTCTGTAAGTCCGTTTTATGTCACTGAACAATAAGAGGATTGCTCAGAGCTGGTTTAACTCTGTGTGGCAAGACTGGGCACAGATGATAGAAAATCTTATACTCTAAATTGTGACATAAAAAAAAAAAAAAAATGGGGTTTACATCCACTTTAATTTGTGGTGACTTCAGAAACGATTAAGGACCAGTCCAACCAAAACTGATGAATTTCTCATAACCACTGGCATCTTATACGCCAATAGAAATGCACTGCAGGAAGGAGTCTCTTCTTGTCTGATAAATTCTCCGCAGCAGAAACCAAATGAAACGGTTGCAGCAATGATGATCATTCTATTGCACAGGATAAGTAATTCAATTGGTGACATTTTTAGACGTCGCTTTATAATTCAGTGCGAATTTTCATACAACCAATAGTATTCATAGTGTAGATTACCCGTCGGCACTGCCTGGCTAGAGCTGTACACTACTAAAGTAATATCTTCTGGTTGTCATGGAATATTCTGCCTGTTTTTTGTATCGGTTGTAATTATTCCAGTTTGGAACTCTTGTGCCTCAGTTGTAAATCACGATAATAACGGCATCCTTGGGATCGAACCGCTGTCATCTGTCTGTCAAATATCCAGGCACCGGCCAAAGAAACCTGATACTTTTCTTTGGAAATGCAACTGCGTCTTCATTGAAAGTTCAGGAGAGATGTCATGTTGGTGAGCAGATGTAGTCTTCATCTTCGCATTAGATGTGAAGCCACAGTGCCATCTGCTGGCCGTCTGCTCTTTACTTTGCAACTCCAGGTCTGTATGTAATCGCTACCAACCAGTCTGGTATAAAGCTAAAGCAGCCTATGCGATTTTTCTTTCCTTTCACTACGGGTGGAAGGAAAGAAAATCGCTTGATTCCCCCATCAACACTGAATCCCTCCCACAGAAGCCTTTCTTTTATGTTCTTTGTGCCCAAAGCGTCCTAATGTGCTGATCTCTCACTTACCTTGTCCATGGAAGCTTTACATCTTCACCTCTCGGGTCAAAATGAAAATAATATATTTATAAGAGCTGACTTCCTTTCATGTGACAATCGAGGACACTTCATATCCCATCATGCACTGCCTTACTGCATCACAAAATAGAACACGGCTGCTAAACCTGTGGCCCTCCAGCTGTTGCTGAACTACAAATCCCAAGAGGCACGTGAAGCTGCTGACAGTTACAAGCATGACTCCCAAAGGTATAGGCATAATGGGACATGTATTTACACAACAGTTGGAGGGCCACAGGTTGAGCACCCATGGAATAGAACATGTTTAACCACTCTGGACCACACCGGCCCCATTACTATAACACTTCTTTTGTTGTTCTACCCACTTTCCTACTTCTTCCTTTAAGCTAGTCATAGACCATTTGATCTGATTGTACAATCTCCTTTAGCTCTATTGCCAACTATTATGTAGTGTAAGTACTTGTCTGGTTTTATACAAATGTAGAAGATTGTTCAGTTGGGTGCTCGTATTCAATCTAAAGGAAATTGTACAATCAGATTGCATAGTGTATGGCCAGCCTTATACAAGTACATGGGATGGAGACTTTCAGCTGTCAATATTCTTGTAATTCGGGTCCAGCTCAGGGACTGCACGTGTGGGTTTGCGGACGAGGGAGAGTGCACTGCACGTGTGGATTTGTGGATGAGGGGGAGTGCACTTCACGTGTGGATTTGTGGATGAGGGGGAGTGCACTGCACGTGTGGATTGGCGGACTGGGGAGAGTGCACTGCACGTGTGGATTTGTGGATGAGGGAGAGTGCACTGCACGTGTGGATTTGCGGACTAGGGAGAGTGCACTGCACATGTGGATTTGTGGATGAGGAAGAGTGCACTGCACATGTGGATTTGCGGACGAGGGAGAGTGCACTGCACGTGTGGATTTGCGGACGAGGGAGAGTGCACTGCACGTGTGGATTTGCGGACGAGGGAGAGTGCACTGCACGTGTGGATTTGTGGATGAGGGGGAGTGCACTTCACGTGTGGATTTGTGGATGAGGGGGAGTGCACTGCACATGTGGACTTGTGGATGAGGGGGAGGGCACTGCACATGTGGATTTGCGGACTAGGGAGAGTGCACTGCACGTGTGGATCTGCGAACGAGGGAGAGTGCACTGCACGTGTGGATGAGGGAGAGTGCACTGCACGTGTGGATTTGCGGATGAGGGGGAGTGCACTGCACGTGTGGATTTGCGGACGAGGGTGAGTGCACTGCACGTGTGGATGAGGGGGAGTGCACTTCACGTGTGGATTTGTGGATGAGGGGGAGTGCACTGCACATGTGGATTTGTGGATGAGGGAGAGTGCACTGCACATGTGGATTTGCGGACTAGGGAGAGCGCACTGCACGTGTGGATCTGCGAACGAGGGAGAGTGCACTGCACGTGTGGATCTGCGAACGAGGGAGAGTGCACTGCACGTGTGGATCTGCGGACGAGGGAGAGTGCACTGCACGTGTGGATTTGTGGATGAGGGGGAGTGCACTGCACGTGTGGATTTGTGGATGAGGGGGAGTGCACTGCACGTGTGGATTTGTGGATGAGGGGGAGTGCACTGCACGTGTGGATTTGCAGATGAGGGGGAGTGCACTGCACGTGTGGATTTGCGGATGAGGGGGAGTGCACTGCACGTGTGGATTTGCGGATGAGGGGGAGTGCACTGCACGTGTGGATTTGCGGATGAGGGGGAGTGCACTTCACGTGTGGATTTGCGGACTAGGGAGAGTGCACTGCACATGTGGATTTGTGGATGAGGAAGAGTGCACTTCACGTGTGGATTTGCGGAGGAGGGGGAGCGCACTTCACGTGTGGATTTGCGGAGGAGGGGGAGTGCACTTCACGTGTGGATTTGCGGAGGAGGGGGAGTGCACTGCACGTGTGGATTTGCGGAGGAGGGGGAGTGCACTGCACGTGTGGATTTGCGGACGAGGGGGAGTGCACTGCACGTGTGGATTTGCGGACGAGGGGGAGTGCACTGCACGTGTGGATTTGCGGAGGAGGGGGGAGTGCACTTCACGTGTGGATTTGCGGATGAGGGGGAGTGCACTTCACGTGTGGATTTGCGGATGAGGGGGAGTGCACTGCACGTGTGGATTTGCGGAGGAGGGGGAGTGCACTGCACGTGTGGATTTGCGGAGGAGGGGGGAGTGCACTTCACGTGTGGATTTGCGGAGGAGGGGGAGTGCACTGCACGTGTGGATTTGCGGATGAGGGGGAGTGCACTGCACGTGTGGATTTGCGGACGAGGGGGAGTGCACTTCACGTGTGGATTTGCGGACGAGGGGGAGTGCATTTCACGTGTGGATTTGCGGACGAGGGGAGTGCACTGCACGTGTGGATTTGCGGACTGGGGGGAGTGCACTGCACGTGTGGATTTGCGGACGAGGGGGAGTGCACTGCACGTGTGGATTTGCGGACGAGGGGGAGTGCACTGCACGTGTGGATTTGCGGAGGAGGGGGAGTGCACTGCACGTGTGGATTTGCGGAGGAGGGGGAGTGCACTGCACGTGTGGATTTGCGGACTAGGGAGAGTGCACTGCACGTGTGCATATTTTTAGACAAGCAATACAGAAGCTCAACATGCGTTCCTTTTAATTATGGTATACTCCATGTACCATCCATCCACGTCCCCAATCACTCAGAATGCTACTTTCTTGGCCAGGTGTTGCGGACGAGGGAGAGGGCACTGCGCATGTGCAGCGTTGCGGACGAGGGAGAGGGCACTGCGCATGTGCAGCGTTGCGGACGAGGGAGAGGGCACTGCGCATGTGCAGCGTTGCGGACGAGGGAGAGGGCACTGCGCATGTGCAGCGTTGCGGACGAGGGAGAGGGCACTGCGCATGTGCAGCGTTGCGGGAGAGGGCACTGCGCATGTGCAGCGTAGAGGGCACTGCGCATGTGCAGCGTTGCGGACGAGGGAGAGGGCACTGCGCGTGTGCAGCGTTGCGGACGAAGAGGGCACTGCGCGTGTGCAGCGTTGCGGACGAGGGAGAGGGCACTGCGCGTGTGCAGCGTTGCGGACGAGGGAGAGGGCACTGCGCGTGTGCAGCGTTGCGGACGAGGGAGAGCGCACTGCGCGTGTGCAGCGTTGCGGACGAGGGAGAGCGCACTGCGCGTGTGCAGCGTTGCGGACGAGCGAGAGCGCACTGCGCGTGTGCAGCGTTGCGGACGAGGGAGAGCGCACTGCGCGTGTGCAGCGTTGCGGACGAGGGAGAGCGCACTGCGCGTGTGCAGCGTTGCGGACGAGGGAGAGCGCACTGCGCGTGTGCAGCGTTGCGGACGAGGGAGAGCGCACTGCGCGTGTGCCAGTTCTTGATGAAGACTTGGTTGACCTCCTAGGTATGTAATTTAAAGGAAGATTAATTTATCTGCCTTGTACCATAATTTGTGAACTACTGAGGCCCCTTGACTGCGGTGCAAAAGGTGAACTAATCCTTTAAAGTAAACCAATGAGGAGAGAATTTTAGGACTTGCCTGTACCAATATTATTATTATACATTTTTTTAATGGGCGCATCAGCGTTGTTCTGGCTTCACTTTTTAAATTGCAGCATGAGACCCTGATACAAGTATGCAGCACTGAGGTTCGGACATTGCTGCCTACAAACGTTTTCAGATCTGCGGCACACTAGGTAGTAAAGCCAGTAGATGCATTGTGCCATTGAGCTTTAAAATCTTCCATATTGGTCATTGTGCCATTAGACTACGTCCTAAACCGTACTATGGCCAGCATATTATATTCTATAAGCCGAACGGTCACAACAAAATGACATCCTAGCTGATTGACTTCCTGCCCAAGAATGATTGGACAGAGTTTGTTGGTGGAAATCCTGCTAATGAACATTCCCTGATCTGATCATAAATGCCCTCTAATGTCTGCAGGGTTTTTAGTTTTTTTGTGTGGGGGGGGTGGGGGGGGGGGCTGTTTTTGTTTTATTTTATTTTTTTATTATTTTTTATTTATTTTGTCTAGGATAGTTCTAAATGACTTGTGATTCAAGTTAAGTGACCCTTTAAAAGGTGATTCTTGTAGCACTCTTAATAAATGAGAGCTGTTCTGGTGACACAACTCTTTCAGAGCTAGCGCCCCTTAAACATAAATTATAGTGGCTATAGGAAGTCTATTATTTGGCAGACAGTGAAAGAATTTGACACTTTCTGTCCACACCAGCCATGCCCTGCAAACATTTATTATGTAAATGAAAGACTCCCAAACTTTCAGGATAAACACGTAACTTCCTCCCATAGTGCATCTGTTTGTTTAGCCTCTCCTAATTAATCCTTTAAATAGTTGACAGCCTCCCCCTAAGTGATGAAAGTCCAGTTGTCCCTTTAATTCAGTGTAAACATGCTTACTTCTCAGGCATTAAAGCTGGAATCTTTCTCCTAATAGTGTATATAGACAAAAGATTAGTCAATAAAAAATATAAAGGCTTGGAGGAGCCTCTGTTAATTTTTATTTTTTTATAGCCAAGCCCATGGAAACCTCAGCGATTTTCATGTAGACTGTAGAAACTGCTTCTTATTATTTTTATATATATATATATATCTCTATCCATGCACTTTTATTAGTAGCTGAGCTGCCAAGATTTCATGTGGTGTTCTTTTTGTCAGAATGATTGTGTGCCTTCCCATGTGAGGGGCTACATTTTGCAGGAACCTTAGAGCCCATTTACATCAGCGTGTTCTCGTTGTGCTACCTTCAATGCCCGCCTGTTGGTGTGTGCTGTGTAGAAGAGGTGCGGTACATTGTTGCAACACATTGCTTTTTTTTTTTACTTTTTTTTTTTTTTACTTTTTCAAAATGTTACAAAATGATACTTCATTCAACTCTATGCACCGCGGTGCGTTGTGATGTAATGTAGTGTGTCTCAATTTGCTTTGCTGCATAAAAATGCAATCTGACCCCATTGGTATGAGCTGACAAAGTAGAACACATGTCAAACACAAGTTCCGAGGGCCGACTCTGGCCCTCCAGGCCATTTCATGTGGCCCTCGCACCCAGGGGCTGTGGTTGAAGTGATATGTGAACAGCTTGTGAAAGGGAGACGATTCCTGCACACTGCATACCAAACGCCTAAACCCAGACCCCTGGACTCTGTATATCGCGCATCCCTGAGCCCTGCGCTCTGTGCGCAGCGTGCATCCCTGAGCCCTGCGCTCTGTGCGCAGCGTGCATCCCTGAGCCCTGCGCTCTGTGCGCAGCGTGCATCCCTGAGCCCTGCGCTCTGTGCGCAGCGTGCATCCCTGAGCCCTGCGCTCTGTGCGCAGCGTGCATCCCTGAGCCCTGCGCTCTGTGCGCAGCGTGCATCCCTGAGCTCTGTGCGCAGCGTGCATCCCTGAGCTCTGTGCGCAGCGTGCATCCCTGCGCTCTGTGCGCAGCGTGCATCCCTGCGCTCTGTGCGCAGCGTGCATCCCTGCGCTCTGTGCGCAGCGTGCATCCCTGCGCTCTGTGCGCAGCGTGCATCCCTGCGCTCTGTGCGCAGCGTGCATCCCTGCGCTCTGTGCGCAGCGTGCATCCCTGCGCTCTGTGCGCAGCGTGCATCCCTGCGCTCTGTGCTCTGTGCGCAGCGTGCATCCCTGAGCCCTGCGCTCTGTGCGCAGCGTGCATCCCTGAGCTCTGTGCGCAGCGTGCATCCCTGAGCCCTGCGCTTGGGGGCGCATACCTGAGCCCTGGTATTTATTCCCCCTTTTAAGGGGTTTGCTATGCCGGGAGGCAGGGCTTATGGCCACATGATCAGAAAAGTACGCAAGTCACTGTGCTGGGAGTGCACAAGGCAACATGCTATTGCATGCAAATATGCGGCCGCTCTGTTTTAAAGCCTGGCCGTTGAGAGGCTGCATATATTGCTTTTGTCTATGTATCAGGACTACTTTGGGCAACACTGCCCAATGGAGCCAAACAAATATGGGGTTAATGGGCCCTTAAGATGGCCATACATGGATCAAAATTTGGTCCGGCAGGGAACGACTGAGATTTGATCCATGTATAGGCAGGCTGATTGTACCCAACTCAATCCATTGCTCTAATCCCTAACATTGAAGAGGGATGAGAAAAATAAAATATATCCTTTTTTTTTTTTTCACATGGATAAATGCAAATTTCGGAACAGTCCATAAAAATAGGCAAACGCATAATGAGTAATGGAACCCAAGGTCCGTTGACTAGAAACAATTGATACAATAGAAAATATGTATGACACATGATTGAAACACATCTGTTGGCTTCAACGTGTTTCGCAACTTTAAGTCGCTCGTCAGGATAAAGCGTGTAATGTGTCTGCAATGACATAGATACATTTTCAATTGATCCAGTACATTCACACATTGTCAAGAAAAAAAAACTAGGTCTGAGCCCCAACTGGTACTTATGAGGTTATCCATGTACTGATGGCATGGGCCATGCGTCTCCCCATGTATGGGAAACTAATATAGGGATGCCGGTTAATAAATGCGTCGTTGCCTCATATAAAGTTGGTAGTATCAGTAGATTATTTTTCATTACATTTTTTTTTTTTTATTTATCAAACAAATATAACCCAAAACTTTCAAAGGAACTGTATATTTAACAGAAAATGGATCAAATAAGAGAAGTTCCTTGTTTCGGTTTATATACACTTTAATCAGCAGTGCATTGTTGTGCATATTTGATTGTTTGCTCTTCGGATCTGCTTTCCTTGGAGGCTGCGTCACATCATATCAGTAAGTCACTTTCATGAAGAGCTGTAGAGTAAGTTTAGGCATGCCACCTGCTGGCTGCAAGTGGTATTTTGTGGTTTATTTTCACTTAAGACATCTTTAGGCATGGTACACAGATGCTGCAGGAAGGGCCCTGAGTGTCCAAAACCTGAAAAATAACTTAATATAGGAAACTGAGCAAAAGAAGTTATTTATTTTCTTAAAAGAGAAGTTCACCTTTCATAACATGTTATGCCGCGTACATACGACTGTTTTTTGGGTTGTAAAAAATTACGTTTTTAAGGGTCTAGAACAGGAGTGTCAAACTCAATTTCGTCGAGGGCAGCATCAGCAGTGTGGTTGCCCTCAAAGGGCCAGTTGTATCTGGGTCGCACTACATATAGAGTGCAGAGTTTAGGATTACATCAGGATTATGCTACTTACAGAGTGCAGGGTTCAGCAGTGCGTTATGTACAGAGGGTAGGAATTCAGGGGTTTGCGACATACAGAAATTCAGACATGTGCTACAAATTCAGGGGTGTGCTACATACAGAAATTCAGAGGTGCACCACGTACAGAGGGCAGAGCTTAGGGGTGGGCTGTGCCCAATGTGCAACATCTCACTTTCACCCCTCCTCCTGGGTTCTGACCCCTGCACCTAGCACTCTGTCCCCAACTCCCACCTCTAAACACATTTTTCTACACACCTCCACATTCCCCCACCTCCCAAAGCAAACCAGGCAGGTCAGGAGAGCACGCACCAGGGAGGTCAGGAGAGCACGCACCAGGGAGGTGGGGAGAGCACGCACCAGGGAGGTGGGGAGAGCACGCACCAGGGAGGTGGGGAGAGCACGCACCAGGGAGGTGGGGAGAGCACGCACCAGGGAGGTGGGGAAATCATGGGCCAGTTAGGTGAGGAGAGCACACACTGGAGGGGTACAATGCTTTAATGAGCCCAATTTCTCACTGTTCCACATGAAAAGATTCAATCTGATTTGTCAGCTAACAGCTCCTCTATGCTAAGCTTCAGTGACTCCGCAGACTCCTCAGCATAGAGGTGCTTGTAAACGAATCCACGATGTACTGCTTGCTGAGCTTACCTCCCAGGAAGTTCACAGTCACTTGGCTCCCTCTGCTCATCTGCTCACACCTCCCTCTTCCAGGCGGGCGTGGCCTCAGGGGTCAGGCACATCCCTTTCCCTCCCACTCAAGCAGCAGCCTGCAGGAGATAGGCTTGAAAACTGCTGGGGGAGGTACATGCTGGATCCACTGCGTGTGCTCAGCTACACACAGTACTGAGGAGGAGAGGGAGGAAGTGTTTACTCCGGTTGCCAAGGAGACCTGTGTTAGCAGCAGAAAGCGGCTGTGAGAAGAGGAAGTGGAGGCTGGCTTGCAGCTGCGCGGGCCACATTACAAGGCCTGGCGGGCCGGATTTGGCCCGCGGGCCTTGTGTTTGCCACCCCTGGTCTAGAAAAAACGAAATATTTTTTTCAACCCGATCATTGAAACGGCTTTGCCTACACACGCTAGTTTTACCAGAACGAGCGCTCCCGTCTCATAACTTCTGAGCACGCGGGTTTTTTACACATTGTTAAAGCCCACACACACCATTTTTTACGATGTAAAAACGTCGGGAAAAAAAATAGAGCATGTTCGAAATTTTTAATGCCCATTTTTTAGATCATGAAAAATGCTCTGGAGCCCACACACAATAGTTTTTAATGACTTTAAAAAAGTCATTTTTTTACAATCCAAAAAACGGTCATGTGTACGCGACATTACACCTGTATTCAGGGTGTAACATATACCAAATCATTAGCTCCTACACATCCCGAGCCTACGTTTTGACAGCAGGTGGGGGATCTTCTCTCTGCACCCACTGTCACAATTTGAAAATGGCTCTTCCGATATGGCTGCATCATTCATTCACAGTGTTCTGTGAATAGGAGAATTACAACTACTGTTAGGCCCCTTTCACACTTATACGATTTGTCTCACGATTTTGTACTGCAAAATCGTATGACAAGTCATTCTCCATGATTTTCAATGAACACCATTCATACTGGCACGACTTTAAGTAGTGCCGACTTTAAAGTAGTCCCTGCACTACTTTGGTCCGATTTTGATGCCACTTACACAGGCATTCATTGAAATCGCGGCCGCGAATCGTGGCAAAATCGCGCGACTTAGAAGTCGTACAAGTGTGAAAGGGACCTTAACCATTGTGGCTGATGGCTTGTAGTTCCCAATGAACTACAGGGACACTGGTGAGCGCTCTAGTAGTTTGATGAGTCTTCCTGCAATTTCTTAACTGCCTGGCTGTATGAGGGATAGGCAGACAGCTATACTGACAGTCTGCAGGAGCCTGTGATTGCACCCACGATCTAATTTGTGATCTGATTGTGAGTGCAATATTTTGCAGGCTCCTAATAATAATAATAATGATGAAAAAAAAAACTTTATTTTTTTTAGAAAAAAAAATTGCATTATTACATTTATATATATATATATATATTTTTTTTTTCTTTTTTAAGGTGAACTTTGCATTTAAATACATACAAAGCTTTACATGACGATAGTATAAAATTGATATTCCCGTGCACTTGGCACAATTACTGAAATCATTCTTTTCAAGTCGGTTTGCTTTTAATGAACTCGGCAGCAGGGTGTGCAACTCCCTTGTTAGTTCAATAGATGGGGGAGAGCAACAGGGTATACACCATCCCAAGCTGTGACGCATCCTCCCCACTTTTTCTAAAGATGTAAATATGTGAAACGGAAAAACATTGTCATGAATCCTTTGTTTGATGTCTACCCTGGCATTGACCTGGTTAATCACGCGCATAATGTGGTGTAATTCAATCTTATTTCCCTAGCAGGGGCAGGGAGGTAGAGACGCTGCTGGACGTGTCTTGCTGTAGCGGGAGGCAGCTGTGTGTGTCGCAGACAGCGCTGAGAATCTCCCTTCTACGTTTAACAGGAATATATTTTTTCAGCCTGACCCTGTGACTGTTATTATTTAACCTTCCAGCAGGTATTGGGCCTCTATTATTCATATTGCTCATGTTTCCTGCAAAATGGCACTCTGGGTTCGCCGTTTAATTCATTGAACTTGGGAGCTATGAATATTGCTGTTGTGAAAACATAATTAATATTCTCTCACTTCAGGGTGAAATGTAATGCGATCTCTGTCTTTTCCTGAGGACGGAAACACTGAGTTCAAAGTATAACCAGCACCACCATATTAAGATGCTGAAATATTGGTACATCTAAAATCTTATCGCTTTTCTGCAGCTGCGAATTCCCATCCTACACATCCTGGCAATGGCAATTTTTATTTTTTTCTTCTGTTTTTATTTTATTTCTTCTACACATTACGCTGCTATTTTTCTGAACATTTCTATACTTGAAAACAGAACCTCTAGAGCCCATTTACACCTCTCTGTAACCCAAATTGTCTTGTACATTAAAGTGTAAATCCTAATGCCTGATTAATGCATGGTCAACCATGTGGTTGAACAAAATAAATAAATCTGACAGCTCCGATTGGAGCTGCTGTACTAATGATCTGACGTTGGTACGCCGATCCAATGTTAGTACAGCAATCTCCCCCTGTTGAGCAACTATGTTCTGACAGAGGAACCCCACCCCCACCCCCACCACCAGAACACTCTGTTCAGTGATTTGTGTCGGCCTTTTTTTTTACTGACCTGGAAAATGTCACCTGACGTTTGGCCCATGTATACTAGGCTTAAAGCCTAGTACACTATCAGGTTTTCAGGTTGGAGCCGCTGCACGAACAATCCAATGTTAGTACAGCAATCGCCACTGCTGAGCTGTTGCCATTGGCTGATCGGGAGCAAGGTTTACCGAATGCCGGATAGTTTTTATTGAACCAGCCGATGTCGTCCGACCTTTGGCCCATGTGTGCAGTACTAGTCTTAAATCTGTTTCTCAGTACGTTTTGGCATCACGTCTCAATGTATACAAGTTTCTTACACAGTTTTTTTGGTGAACCTATTCCAAATTTTCTTGCCTGGGGAACCTGCCAGTATCGGCTCTTCAAGCTGCAGGCTGACAACGCTAAGCGACTTTTTCATTTAGTAGCAGTGTTGTCAGCCTGGTGTGTGCGCGCGCTCATGCTCTTTCAGTTGGCCATAGGACTTTCCTATGGGTCTGTCGGATAAGCTGCCCAACAGCTTTTTTTTATTTAAAGCGGAGTTCCAGCTGTGTAAAAAAATAAAATAAAATTAGGTCAGCCGCTACAAACACTGTAGCAGCTGACCTTTTATTAAGCACACTTACCTGTCCAGGGTGCCCGCAATGTCGGCAACCAGAGGCCGATCCGTCCTCCGGATCATGTGTCTGCATCGCCATCCTCACTAAGGGAAGCTGGCAGTGAAGCCAAGCAAGCGCATGCGCGAGTCGCGTGGCGCTAGGAGGCAATGCAGGGGGAGAAGAGAGAAGATCACAGCGGAATAGGAAGTGGCACATTCAGACGATCTGCCTAGCAACAGCTATTTCTGGTAAGTATAAAAAAAAATTGGAGTCTTTTTGACCTTCCTTTATTTTATTTTTTTTATTTTTTTAAGGGTGGACCTCCGCTCTAACCTTTCCAAACTGGAGCTCAAATGTGCTTGAAAGTTTAAAGTCTTCACCAAGCTGCTTGAAGATGGCTGAATGCTTTGCAAATGCTTTATGAAAGCTTTTTGTACATATTGTTCTTATACAAGCCAAGCTGATGCCCATGTGAGGCTGAAAATGTGTTTTACATTTTTTTTTCTTTTACTCAAAATGAAAACTAGCAACTATCTTGATGCATTTTTATTAGAAAACGCACAAGTGAAAAATGCATCATAAAAAAAAAATTAAAAAAAATATGGTAAAGCAACTCACTCCCAAATGTAAGTCGGCACACATGTAAACAGTGTTTGTACTACCCCTGTGGGAGAAATAATTCTAATGCTATAGTTCAAGTTTAACTCTAAACAGATAACTTCTAAAGCAGGGATGTTAACCTCAATTACGTTCAGGGTTTAGGGGTGCGCTATGTACAGAATTCAGGGGTGCGTTGGTTGCAGGGTACATACAGAGTGCAGGGTTCAGCTCTTTTTCACAGGCTAGCCAGATCTCAGTCCCACCCCTCCTCAGCACTGACCTCTGCACCACTTTCTCTCATCCCGCACTTCTGCACACATCTCCCTCCACCCCCCATTCGCTTCCTCACGGCTCGACTACCCGGCCCAGCGCTATGTACAGAATTCAGGGGTGCGTTGGTTGCAGGGTACATACAGAGTGCAGGGTTCGTCCCAGCTCTTTTTCACAGGCTAGCCAGATCTCAGTAGTTTTAGGTACCGTAGTTTGTCACCAGGGGTGCCTTTTAATTCTTGACTCAGGTATCAATTTACTGACCTTTTATATTTTATTTAAAAAAAAAATGGGCTTCTATTGTGTTTGTATGCAAAATTTAAGTGCATTTATTCAAAATGTTGCTTTGAAAAACTCAACATAAAAAATTGCAACAACCATCATTTTATTTTCAGGGTCGCTTTCAGAAAATGTATATTTGGGGCTTTTAAGTAATTTTCTGTTTTTGTATGTGAAAAATTGCAAATTGCATGGTTAAGCTCCCTCCCTTTGTGCCCCCCCATGAAAAATAAAAGGATTCGGGTGGAAAATATTTGGCTTTTAGGGGAATTCTCACGGCTCGACTAAAATACCCGGCCCAGGGTTTAGGGGTGCGCTATGTACAGAATTCAGGGGTGCGTTGGTTGCAGGGTACATACAGAGTGCAGGGTTCAGCTCTTTTTCACAGGCTAGCCAGATCTCAGTCCCACCCCTCCTCAGCACTGACCTCTGCACCACTTTCTCTCATCCCGCACTTCTGTACACATCTCCCTTCACCCCCCATTCGCTTCCTCACGGCTCGACTACCCGGCCCAGCTCTAGTTCCTCCCAGTAGTGCAGAATCCGCCCATGAGGAAAGCAGTTCTTGTAAACTTAATGCTTCTGTGTTTATAAGTGACAGTGGTGAGCAGGAGCTGGAGGTGGTGTGAACTGAGTTCTGCCACATTTCAGTCAAAAAAGCCCTGGGTGCGAGGGCCACATAAAAGGGCTGGCAGGCCGGATTCGTCCCACGAGCCTTGTGTTTGACACATGTGCTCAAAAACCTTTTAAAGCATCGCCTATGGATAATTTTAGGTACCGTAGTTTGTCACCAGGGGTGCGCAATTTTAATTCTTGACTTGCTAGGTATCAATTTACTCAGTACTCTTTTATATTTTATTTAAAAAAAAAATGGGCATTCTATTGTGTTTGTATGCTTTAAAATTTAAGTGCATTTATTCTTGAAAATGTTGCATTTGAAAAACAGCTGCAACATAAAAAATTGCAACAACCATCATTTTATTTCCAGGGTCTCTGCTTTCAGAAAATGTATATTTGGGGCTTTTAAGTAATTTTCTAGCAACATTTTTGTATGTGAAAAATTGCCCCAAATTGCAAGTGGTTAAGCTGGCCATACACTGTTGCCCTTTGTGCCCCGATGAAAAATAAAAGGATTCGGGTGGAAAATATTTGGCTTTTAGGGGAATTCTGACAGCGGCAAGTGACAGCTGTCAAAATACAAAAGTCAAACAGTGGGATTTGTCCATCTGTCCTGGACGGAGGAATCTGTTGGGCTTTTTTCATTCAGCCTGTAGGCTAATAGTGTGTGAGCAGTTCAGCTCTACAGATCACAAAGGGCAAATCACATGTGGTAGTCAAAATCAGGCTTTTAATTATCTAGCCAGCCTATGGTGAGCCTTTTAATATTGTTGTGTGATTTTTGGTTCAGATAAACCTCTAGAGATGGAGAAATTTGAGATTTATTCCATACTGCAAAACATACAGAGAATCTTGTGGTTCCTCCCAAAAGTCCCTACAGCCATTTTCTCTTTAATGTAAATGTGCCAGAAAATGGGGGGAAAAAAGTCACCAGTGTCTGTAAGTCTTGTGACATTCCCCCTCTTATTTAGTGCCCAGATCCTAGCGTGCAAGCACTTTACAGCGCATACATCCCATATGTTCATTAGTACATCTGCCAGGAGCATTTTTTGTTTTCACTGTATACTCATGTATATCATTTATGTTCTTTGCAGCCATGTCTTCCTATCTATTCATTATCAAGACTGAGCTGCCGGCTGCTATTGCAGGGTTCATATCGGGTGACCACCATGGGTAAGTAACAAACGTAGGGTTGTGGGCGGGGCCCTTCTCCATATTGACCACAAGGGGTTGTTCTCTTAGTACTATAGCCATTCACAGAACGTTTGGCCTGTTTACATGTTTGTAAACTGATGTTTTATATCCTTAAGCCCTGTACACACGACTGGTTTTCCTGCCAGGAAAACTGCCAAGAGAGCTTTTGGCCGGGAAAACCGGCCATGTGTATGCTTCCTCACAGTTTTCCCAACAGTAAAATAGAGAACCTGCGCTCTATTTTCCCGCCGGGATTCCCGGCATTTTTAAACCCTGCAGTTTTCCTATGGGATTCCTGGCCAAAGCTCTTCCCACATTTTTCCCGACGGGAAAACCTCTCGTATGTACATGGGGAAAGTTACCGAGCAGGTTCTCGGTTTTCCCGGTGGACTTTATACCGCCGGGTATCCCGGTTGTGTGTGCAGGGCTTTAGTATGAAATCTTGGTTTAACAAATATTTAATGCAGGGTACAACCACGACGTTCAGTTTGTATAGCATGCTAGACTTTCTAATGAATAAAAGCCCAGCTTTGCCTGCATGCTTAATGGCAGCCTTTATATAACTGATTATACCAATTGGTCTTATAGAAGAGATTGGGCTTCCCCACTCCCGCCCCCCCTCCCCCTTTTAAGCTATTCATATTTCGGCATCATTTTATTTGTCCCACTATTTAGGTCTATTTGCAATATACAGGACCTGTAATGCAGGCCACACATGGGTGGAATCCTGAACTAAATTTCTTTTGAAAATCAGAAAAAAAAAATCAGACCATTTTTTTTGTGCTGAAAATGCCCCCCTCGGCTTATACTCAAGTCACCTTTTTGCATCTGATCTCCCGGATTTTGGGGACCCGGTACCGGCTGGCCATATGGCCTCTGGACCCCAAACTTGGCACACATGTAGCCCTCCACCTCTACAAGTGTGCAAAGTTTGTTGGCCGGGGAGCAACGATTTTTCAAAGCCAGGCACCCCTTCCATAGATTTCCATGTTAAACGGTAATTTCTCCGGTGATTTTGGGAACCTGGTACTGGCCGGTTGTAGGTCCCCTGGACCCAGAAACTTGGCACACATGTAGCCCCATTTCTCCTTTACAAATGTGCAACGTTTTTCTGGGGGACCTACGACCGGGGAGCACCGATTTTTCAAAGCTGGGCACCCCATAGACTCCAATGTTAAACGTCAGTCTAGGCATGGGCACAGTGAAGCATGCACATGGACACCCTAGGCTTATACTCAAGTCAATAAGTTTTCCAAGTTTTTTGTGGAAAAATTAGGTGCCTCTGCTTATATTCGGGTCGGCTTATACTCGAGTATATACGGCAATGCATTTTGTGATCAGATTGAACATTGATTTAGAAAATTCGACCCAACCAAACCTTCAATTTTACCTCATGTTGCTACAATTTTTGTGGCACAGAATCTTCTTTTCTTGCACTCAAGCACATTTCTTTTTTTTTATTATTATTATATTTCTCGCCTTGATTCTCCCATCATTGCTTAGAAAATCGTTGCTTTTTCAAAAAAAAAATTCCAACATGCCCGATCAGTAAAAATTTGATGGCTACAAGAAAATCGGCCGTTGCCTGCGGCCCACTAATGTTGCGAAATTTTAACAAAACTGCTTAGATAATATTTTCGAAAAATAAAGTTCTTTTGAATTTGACCCATGTATGGGTATGGCCAGCCTAAAAAAGCCTGCAGAAAGGTATCTGTGCCCTGTGCTCACAATCTTCTGGCTGCTAATCGTAAATATGAATTATTTTTATGCGCAATTTATCAGTTGCCTGAGAAACACAAAAGAAACATTTAAATAATGGTTTAGCCTTGAACCTCCTAAACACATGGACAAAACTGTACATTATTATTATTATTTATTATTATTATTATTTAATATTTTTTATTAAAATGTTTACTTTTTTTAGGGCCTGGTATCTTGATGGCAGACTGGTATTAATAATCACATTGGTTTGCATTGTGCTCCCATTGGCGCTGCTTCCCAAAATAGGTAAGACCAAAAAAAATTATAAAAGATTTTTTAAATCTTTCTTAATGGATTGGCAGGGGATGGCAAAGGAGAGAGGGGGGCCCCATACAAAGCCGCAAGACCATTTTTCCATTTGGGATGCTTTAATTTGTTTCAGCCAGGGGGCCTGGCTTGTTAAGCCTTTACTTGGGCTGCAGTAGTGTGTTGTCTGTTATACAAAAATAAAATCTTTACAGGGGAACATTAAAGGGCAGCCCTTACTTATGGCATTCCATTAGCGACAAAGCTCGCCCTAATTCGGCCCTACTAAACGACATGAATGATCTGTGACAGGCACTGGGGCTGGCTGTTATTTCGAGCTGTAAGCTCCAGATTCCACGCACTGTATAATAAAACATACCAGAAATGTAAACCCTTAGCCCTGCATTAAGATCAAGTTCCATATAAATTGCTTTTTATTTTACTGTTATTTTACAGGCTTTCTTGGCTACACAAGTAGTTTGTCATTTTGCTTTATGGTCTACTTTGCCATTGTGGTAAGTTCTTAAAATAACTTTTTGTTTTGCTTTTTATTTTTTTTATTTCAAGGGGTTTAAGTGGCCAAAATGACTTACTCTCTTTTCACGTCTTTAATGAGTCCGTCATGAACAGCGCAATTTTTTTTACATCTCCTAATGTATTTTTATCACCTCCACCCTTTGTCCTGTGTTTTAGGTCGTGGCAGTTACAAGAGAGAAATAATGTGCGCAAATGAATTTTCATAATCCACTTTTAGGAAGTCTTTATATTTTAATGTATCCATGGAGAACACATATCATTTTATACCTTGTATAAGTATGAAAGGAAAGAAGCTAACTTGGGCTCAGCCCAAAATTTTCAGCTATTAAAAGGAAACGTGCTGCACCCAGCTGAACGTTAGACTTCTGTGAACTGCTTTAAGTGAAGCCATATTTCATTTGAAATATTCTAACGTAAAGGGCACAAGATGCCAGCTATACTTCATTAACTGGAAAATCTATTGTACTTCCCTCTAATTGTAAGTAGAGTCTGACTTTCCCGATGTCGGTGGTCACCCCCTAGTCCAGAGCGAGTCCCTCTTTACAGGTAACCTGAGTAAAGCCGGCCATACACAAAGCAAATTTCTTTCCCGTGACCACGGATTGCAGGAAAGAAATTTGCTCGATTCACACATCAACGCAGACAGACAGTGTTGATTCAGGAATCCCTCCTGTCGAGCCATTGTCCGGGGGTGGGGTAAGCCATCCCAGCCAGGAGAAGACCGTGATTATTGGCTAGCAGCTATGGCAGCCGCTAACGATAATCGCAGGTAAAACCCGGCATGCTGGTTGTATTTAAGTTGATCGATGAATCAACTTGGTACATTCAGCCCGCCCATACAGAGTTCGAACCTAAGCCGGTTTGAAACGTGCATGGCCTACCTGAGGAGAACACCAAATCTTATGGGTTGTCCTATCTGTGATCAAAAAAGAGTTGAGACAGGCTAACAAAGCTGGAAAAGTACACCCCCACTTCCAAACACACGTGTTGGCACAGGGCCATGTTTACCACGATGTAGCATCTTCTTTTAAAGAGGAAGTAAACCTTTACATTTTTTTTTTTTTTTTTTTAAAACACCTGCAAGAGAAAGGCATAATGAGCTAGTAAGCACAGCATACTAGCATATTATGTGGCACTTATCTGCGATCGAAGTCCCGGAAGTCCTCCTTGGTCCCGTCCACCGGCATGTCCATTTGTAGTTGCTTCCTGTTATCGCCACTCCGGCGCTGTGATTGGCCGGAGCGGCCGTTTTTTGTGAATTGCATTAGTGTTAATAAAAAATTATATTGTAAAAAAAAAAAAAATGGTAAAAAAAATAATAGAAAAACCCTTGACACCAGTGGCAGAGCTACCAGGGTCGCAAATGGTCGCACTTCCGACCGGGCCCAGAGAGAAGGGCCCTGCTCGGGGGTTGCACATAGTTTCTTGCACTAAAGGTAAGGTTCTAGTTACATCTCTACCTCCCCCTTTCAGGACACCGGAGCATGGATTGCAACGTGGAGGGGGTGTTTTTTCGAAGCTCCGATTAGAGCCAGAGGCTCTATTAGGCTTCAGTAAAGGGTGGGCTTGGGTCACAGAGAGTGCGTTACCCAGGTGTGTTACAACAGCGAAAATTGATTCGCTGTTGTAACACTGATCCTCTTCCCGGCCAATTAGGAGGCAGGTTTTGACACCGGTCACCCGACTGGCTGAAAGGATAGGCTATCCTATTGGATGCCTAGGAGGAGGGGGAGAGCTGGAAGCCACCATGGAGGAGAGGATACTTGGAGCCAAGCTTCTACACCACACTGCCTGCCACTTGCCACGATTGTGTAAGTGCAGGACCAACTGGCAAACAGCGGGGGGAGGGGTTGTTTTTGGCACCTGCTGCCTCTGCCTTTTCTATCCTATCTGCTGGCGATTGGTAGTTTTCAAGTTTACTTCTTCTTTATTGCTCAAATATACCAGGCACATAACCTGAGTAGTATTCCTATTAAAGAGGAAGTAAACCCTCTCGTCTAAAAAAAAAAGACAACCTGCAAGACAAAGGCATAATAAGCTAGTATGCATAGCATACTAGCTCATTATGAATTACTCACCTGAGATGGAAGCCCCCGCAGTGGCTCTCGTTTGCCTCCTCCGACATGATACCTGGAGTGATTTCCAGGTATCGCTGCTCCGGCGCTGTGACTGGCCAGAGCAGCAATGACGTCACTCCCGCGCATGCACCGCCACTAACGACATGATCGCCGTTGGAAGTGTCACGCATGCGCCGTAGACATGGGTGCCGCTATTTTTTGCAAATATCTCCTAAACCTTTTGGGTTAGGGAGATATTTCTTGCACCTACAGGTAAGCCTTAATCTAGGCTTGCCTGTAGTTTAAAGTGGTTGTAATGGGTTTACAACCACTTTAATATTAGTATTCATTTCTATAGCACTAATGTACATAAAACCATAAACCGCCATGCTAAATGTTTGAATCGACATCATTCTGAATTTGGAAGATTTTGCTTTAATCACTAAAATCGTTCGATCCAGGTTTGCACAAATTGCATGATTGCCCTATTTGCAGTATAGAAATCAAAAAAGGCAAATGGATGCCTTTTTGATGAGGAAATGTTCATATTACAAAATTATCAGCGGGACATGTTCAGCTGGCCATTAAAAAGGTTAACCTTTAGTTGATGAATTGGGGTCACATAGCTCGTGCCCCTTCACCAGCTGCTGTGTTTATATCACTGGTGTGACCTTTCCTGTGACTGGTAGGAAGGAGTTGCACTTGTATTATGCAGTCATCATACAGTGAGGTCTGTAAACCTTTTGTGATTACTATCATTTTGGTTCCGATAATGCAGTTAAAATGAACTTAAACTATCACCTATTGCTTGCATTTAATTCAAATGTCTGAAATATGAAATTTCTGTGATACTTGGAGGGGTTTAGGGTATTTGTATGGAATGCCCATAGTAACAAATACCGTTGCTCTCTTACTGCATTCTAATTGGTATGGGGTGGGCCCCCGGCACGGTATGTTGTTGTCACTGGACCTACATAAGGCCTTTGACTTTTGGCCCTTCCTGTTTTATACTCTAAGGAAATGGAATTGTGGACCTGAATTTCTTACCCTTTTAAGTGTGTTATATGGTCATAAATCGGATCTATTACACATCCAGAGGGGGGCCAAGCAGGAATGTCCTCTCTGGCCTCTCCTCTTTGTGATATTAATTGAGACGCTGGCAATAGCCATCAGGTCTAGTCCTAATATCCATGGTATTTCAAGTGTAGGCATACATAAATGTGCACTATTTCCCGATGATCTGTTATTTATTACGGATCCTATTACCACCTTGTCTAATCTATTTGCCACATTGTCCAAATTTGGAACCATATCGGGTTTAAGGGTCAACCAAACAAAATCGGAAGCACTAAACGTGAGCCTTACGGACCTGGATTTGGGTATGATTCTGCCTTACTATGCTGGGTTAATTATACTCCCCTTTATGACTCTATTGAACAGGACCTGAAGAACTGGCAAGCCCACGCTCTTTCCTAGATCGGTAGAACATCGGCCGTCAAGATGACGGTTCTTCCTATGATACTTTTATTACTTTCGGTCTCTTCCGATTCCAGTTCCATCTGTGTTTTTCCAGAAGCTGCAATTTTTTATCTATAAATTTATCTGGAATAATGGTGGATGTCTGGTGGCCTGCTCCACTTTATGCTTACCCAAAGGGCAAAGTGGTCTGGGAGTACCTCACGTCTTACAATACTATAGAGCTGCCCAATTAGTCCAGCAATATCAAATTTTGGCTACAACAGATCAGCCTGACTGGGGTCGGTTGGAGGCTCAGGCTAGTCCGACCCCCTCTAGAGATCTATTAATGTGGCTCTCTTCAAAATGAGCAGCGGGCAGTTCTGAGCCCCTCTTTGTTGCACTTCTCGTGTCTCTGGGACATGGTATGCATACTATACCCTTTGAAATCTCCTCACTCCTCAGTGGCCCCCTTATTAATAATCCTTTCTTCCCTCCAGGACAACAAACTTAACAGTTTTCATGGTGGACTGACAATGGTCTTTCAAGGATAGGACATTTTATCGATCACAAGAGGATTAGACGGCCTTCCTATTTTAGGGAAACATTACAGATGCCCCCTACAGACACCTACTATTTGTGCCAAATCACACATTTTCTGCAGACTTTAGGGACCAAACTAGTATAACCACCAGGACTCTGAGAATAAATGTATACGTAGCCCCGACTCACGAGGTGGAATTACGGAGTTATATGCCCTATTCACACAATTGAGAAGGAGGTGTGGATAAAATGATTGTCTGGTGCACAGGAGTATACTCAACACTTACCTGGTAGAGGCAAATTACAAGGTGCTATTGTATCTCATTCCGACAAAGCTGACAAAAATATACCCTGGCACCTCACCCCTTGCTTCAAGGCAGGACGGTGACATGTTTGGTCCTGTCCGAAGGTCCGACGTTTCTGGATCAGAGTGTTCATTCCTATCCACTCAGTGATGGGTCATAACTGCGTTGTTTACTGACTTGTCGGAGGAGATCCCCAGACAACTTCAAACTCAAATTTCTTTCTCGTACATCACGGGACACAGAGCGGCATATTCATTACTATGTGGGTTATATGGAGTACCTTCAGGTGTGGACACTGGCAATCTCAAACAGGAAGTCCCCTCCCTATATAACCCCCTCCCCTAGAGGGAGTCCCTCAGTTTTTTCGCCAGTGTCTTAGGTGTTGGTCACGGAATAGCTTTGCTCCACATCCTTGGGATTAAGGGCGGGCTAACCGGATCTGTCCAAGGAGCCTCAGTGCCAAAGTGGACAGTACCCGGGCCCCAAACCGTGGGGTTTTGCCTATAATGCTCCTCTTTGGAGGGCTGGACCCTGGGCCCAGGACTTGGAGTTTGCAAAAACCATAAGTTCCTATTTGCCAGGGTGCTATATAGGTCCAGGACAGTGGGTACCTTCATAGGACCCCAGGGCCTGAAGGTCTACTACGCTACCCACGGAGATGGGAGAAGATTGGATCAGTTTGCTGGACAAACATCCTGCAGCATGGAGCAGGTAAGGGGGAGCCTGCGGGACTTGGTTCGACAGCAGGCTCTCCGGGGTAACCTAAAATGGGGGATAGCCTAAGTATGCTCTGCATGGGCAACCTTGTTCACTATGTCTGAAGAGAGACAGGATGACACCTTTTCTCCCCCATCACTAGGTTCCCCTGTCTAAGAATGTGTTGCTAGCTAACCTGCTGTTTTCTTCCTAGGACTAGTAAGGATCCCTAGGGGCCTTTTGGAGAGTCCTACCTGGCCGGGGGTTTGAATCTGCCGCCTGTTTCTGCAGTCCTGGATCTCCAGCAGCGCGGCTCCTCCATGTTCCTCCTGTTTCCGGCATACGCTCGCGCGCGCGTGCGCGCGCACGTCTTATAGACGTTTTTCGCGCCGTTCACACAGGAGGGCGGGGGGGGCGTGCCTGCGGCGTCATACAGGGGCGCGCCTTGTGCTGTTATAGATCAGCAGGCATTGTCAGTGCTCAGTCTGAGGCTGATTTCAGAAGGAGAGGACGCAGAGCGGCAGAACAGTGACTCCCGGTGGCGGAAGAGGGGTAGTACATGCTGGACTTTGTTCCAATGCCTTTTTTGTTAAGCCAAGAAATTCCCCTTTTTGCAGCAGGTTGGAGGCTGGCAAACTAAGTTTGGGGTCACTGTATGTTTTAAAAAAGAAAATATATATAATATATATTTAAAAAAAAAAAAAAAAAAGAGAAAAACATACGGGATCCCATCAGTTTTTGGGCATTAGTGATCTATTGTCCCCTAAGCTCTGGTTTTGTACTCCTGGCCACTACAGTCTGTTGTGTGGGCGGAGTCCCTCGATTTTGTATTATGGCTTCCAAAGGTTCGGGGTCAAAGGGTACAAAAAAGACCAAAAAACAAAGGGGTTCCCCTTCTGATTCTGATGATATGCCGATACTTTCCCCGCAACTTATTAACATAAAGAGCGCCTTGGATGAGCCATTAGGGGGATCTGGTGCGGAGGCTGGCCCAGATCAGCCCAGCCCTGTGTTTATCACAGAGGAGATGCTAGCCGTATCCCTAGGGGGGCTAGAAGAGAGAATAGCAGCATTGATCGCTAGAGCTATTCCTGGTAAGAAACGGGTTAGATCCCCATCACCAAGAGGTGTATCCTCAGATGCTGAGATTCTCTCTCCGGAGGAATTAGAATCACAGGAGGATCAACTAGACCTGAACCAAGAGGGTTCAGGGATTGAGGGATCTGCCTCTGAGGAACCATTTTCAGACTCCCAGACAGAAAGACTGTGGGTACAGTCTTTGACGGACATGGTCCGCTCGGCATTTAGTTTACCATTGCCAGAGCCTCAGGTTCCTCCGGTATCCTCTCTGGGCTCTTTGAAAGCTCCGTTAAGCAACGCAGTTTTTCCGGTCCATCCTCTCTTGGAGGAATTGATCTTTCGGGATTGGGTACGGCCGGACAGGATTTTTCTGCCACCGAAAAGATTTGCGGTCATTTACCCCATGGAGGAAAGATTCTCCAAGAGGTGGAGGCTCCCAGTAGTGGATGCAGCCATCTCATGTGTGAATAAATCACTAACTTGCCCGGTGGAAAACATACATATGTTTAAAGATCCGGTTGATAAAAGGTTAGAGACACTTTTAAAAGCATCCTTTGCTACGGCAGGAGCAGTGGTGCAGCCAGCTGTGGCTGCGATTGGTGTTTGTCAGGCGTTAAAGGACCAGACAAAGGAAATGTTAAAGGACATGCCTACCCAACAAGCAGAAGAGTTTTCTGACATTCCCAGAGCTCTGTGTTTTGCTGTAGATGCTATAAAAGATTCCATCCAGCAGGCCTCTCGTTTATCACTATTTTTGGTGCACATGAGAAGGCTCTTATGGTTGAAGAACTGGGCGGCGGAGCCCCCATGCAAAAAGCTTCTGGCAGGGTTTCCCTTCCATGGAGGACGACTCTTCGGAGAGGATCTGGATAAATATATTCAGACTATTTCAAATGGCAAGAGTACCCTTTTACCGGTCAAAAAGACATTCCGGGGTCCTACATTTAAAAGGCAGCTCTTTCCTGTCTCGGGGCCCTCAAATTCCAGGCAGTATCGACGGCCGCCTGCACGATCCAACGTTAACAGTAGATCACAGGGACAGGCCCCTGGGGGTAAGAGGCCATGGTATCGCAAGCCGACAAAGACAGCCCCTAAGTCTGCCTTATGAAGGGGCGCCCCCACTCTCGCGGGTGGGGGGAAGGCTTCGTTTCTTCTCAGAAGTTTGGGAAGCCAAGATCCCCGACAAATGGGTCCGGGCATCTGTAACCACAGGTTACAGACTGGAGTTTCTAAGGTATCCTCCGCCTCATTTTCAAGAATCAAGGCTACCAAGGGATCCAGCAAGGAAGGCCTCAATGCTGGCAGCTTTGGATCACCTGCTTTGCCAGGACGTAATAATAGAGGTGCCAGCCCAAGAGCAAGGGCTAGGTTTCTATTCCAATCTCTTTGTCATTCCAAAGCCCAACGGCGATGTCAGGCCAATCTTGGACCTAAAGAGGTTAAACGGTTACCTAAGGGTTCGTTCCTTCCGGATGGAATCCATCCGGTCAGCAGCCGCCGCGCTTCAGAAGGACGATTTTCTGGCCTCCATAGACATAAAGGATGCTTACCTTCATGTACCAATCTTTCAGTTGCATCAAAGATTTTTACGCTTCGCGGTGGGGCAGCGACACTTCCAATTCAGGGCGCTCCCCTTCGGGCTGGCCACGGCCCCCCGGGTATTCACGAAGATCCTAGCCCCAGTTCTGGCCAATTTAAGGATCCAGGGGGTCACAGTCCTAGCATACTTGGACGACCTTTTAATCATAGATCACTCACGGCCGGGTCTGCAAAAGGCAGTAAACCTCACGGTTCGGTACCTCGAAGAATTCGGCTGGGTCCTAAACCGGGGAAAGTCAGCGTTCCAGCCTACAAAGCAGTTGGAATACCTCGGCATGAGGTTAGACACAGAACAGCAAAGGGTGTTCCTGCCCCTGGTAAAGATCGAGGCTATCAAGGGGTTGGTTCAGTTGGTTCTAAACAAGAAAAAACCAACTATTCGCCTGTGTATGCGAGTACTAGGCAAGCTAGTGGCCACGTTCGAGGCAGTACCATACGCTCAGATCCACACTCGCGTCCTACAGGCAGCCATTCTAGCAGCCTGGGGCAAGAGGGCACATGCCTTAGAGTCCCCTTTGACGCTATCATCAAGGGTCCGACAAAGCCTGGCCTGGTGGTTGAACCCCCAGAATCTTCTAAAGGGAAAATCCTTCAGCCCTGTTGTCTGGAAGGTAGTTACCACAGACGCCAGCCTGGCAGGCTGGGGGGCGGTCTTCGAGGGGTTCTCTCGCCAGGGAACTTGGGTGAAAACAGAGAGGCAGCTCCCCATCAATATCTTGGAGATCAGAGCTGCTCGCCTAGCCCTTCTGGCATGGACCTCCAGATTAAAGGGGTTCCCGGTGAGAATCCAGTCAGACAATGCCACGGCGGTGGCATACATAAACCACCAAGGGGGAACCAGGAGTCAGGCCGCTCAGAGGGAGGTGAGCTTGATTTTTCAGTGGGCAGAGGTTCATGTACCCTGCATTTCGGCGATATTCATTCCCGGAGTGGACAACCTGCAGGCAGACTTCTTAAGTCGCCAGAGTCTGTTGCCAGGGGAGTGGTCTCTGCATCCCCAGGTCTTTCAGACAATCTGCCAGAGGTGGGGAATGCCGGACGTAGATATAATGGCATCCAGGTTCAACAAGAAACTAGACAGGTTCGTGTCTCGAGCGAGGGATCCTATGGCCTGCGGAACCGATGCGTTGGTTTGCCCTTGGCATCAATTCAAACTTCTATATGCATTCCCTCCGCTACAGTTACTCCCTCGCCTGTTGCGCAGGATCAGAATGGAGCACAAGCCAGTCATTCTAGTAGCTCCGGCTTGGCCCCGGAGGACTTGGTACTCACTAGTCCTGAAGATGGCAGTGGGAGACCCTTGGACTCTTCCTCTACAACCAGACCTACTCTCACAAGGCCCGATCCTCCACCCTACATTACGGCGTCTAAATTTGACGGCCTGGAGGCTGAATCCCTGATTCTCAGGGGTAGAGGTCTGTCTAGGCAGGTAATCCCTACCCTGATTAGGGCTAGAAAGCCGGTCTCCAGGGTGATTTATTACAGGGTGTGGAGGAACTACGTAGGCTGGTGTGAATCCAAAAGATGGAATTCCCGCAAATATACTATTGATAGGGTGTTAAGTTTTCTCCAGCTAGGAGTGGATAAAGGCCTGGCACTAAGCACAATCAAGGGACAGATCTCAGCTCTGTCAGTGTGGTTTCAGAGGCCGCTGGCCACCCACTCGCTGGTAAAGACCTTCTTACAGGGGGTCTTGCGTATTAATCCTCCTGTCAAGTCACCAATTTGTCCATGGGACTTAAATCTTGTCCTGTCCACTTTACAGAAACAACCCTTTGAGCCGTTGGCTGAGATTCCTTTAGTCTTACTGACAAGAAAGTTGGTTTTCTTGGTCGCCATAGTTTCGGCCAGGAGAGTGTCAGAATTAGCAGCCTTATCGTGTAAGGAACCATATCTCGTTCTGCATAAGGACAGGGCAGTTCTCCGGCCCCATCCTTCCTTTCTACCAAAGGTTATATCCAAATTTCACTTGAACCAGGATTTGGTACTTCCATCCTTCTTTCCAAAACCCACATCTAGAAAGGAGGGGTTGCTGCATACCTTGGATATTGTCCGGGCCATGAAGGCCTATCTTAAAGCTACAGAAAAGATCCGGAAAACAGATGTGTTGTTCGTTCTACCAGATGGCCCCAAGAAGGGGCAGGCAGCTGCAAAATCCACCATCTCGAGATGGATTAGACAATTAATCATTCAAGCCTACGGTTTGAAGAGGTTGCCTCCTCCTTTGTCGGTAAAGGCCCATTCTACCAGGGCCATGGGCGCCTCCTGGGCAGCACACCATCAGATCTCTATGGCTCAGATATGCAAGGCAGCGACGTGGTCGTCAGTCCACACGTTTACAAAGTTTTATCAACTAGACGTGAGAAGGAATGCAGATTCTGCCTTTGGACAGGCAGTACTACAGGCTGCAGTTTGAGATCCTCGGGATCAGAAGCACCCTTGGTTGTAAAAAGAAAAAAAAAAAAAAAAAAAAGTTTTTTTTTGACTAAGTTGGAATTATTATTATTATTTGAGTTTACCTCTAAATTAAATCCTTCTTTGGAAGATGTCTCCCTCCCCTCATTAAAGCATTGCTTTCGGACATCCCACATAGTAATGAATATGCCGCTCTGTGTCCCGTGATGTACGAGAAAGAAAAAGGGATTTTTAAATACAGCTTACCTGTAAAATCCTTTTCTTGGAGTACATCACGGGACACAGAGCTCCCACCCCTCTTTTGGGGAACATTTTTGGGAGGCATACTGCTTGCTACAAAACTGAGGGACTCCCTCTAGGGGAGGGGGTTATATAGGGAGGGGACTTCCTGTTTGAGATTGCCAGTGTCCACACCTGAAGGTACTCCATATAACCCATATAGTAATGAATATGCCGCTCTGTGTCCCGTGATGTACTCCAACAAAAGGATTTTACAGGTAAGCTGTATTTAAAAATCCCTTTATTTGTTTATTTTATTAGCCGCAAAAATTACTATAGCCAGTGAAAACACAAAATATTTTGGATCATGGTTATTGAAAAACTAACCAGTATCCGTAAAAAGATAAACAAGCTAGGTTTGACAAGGTTTGGAACCCCTGGATTGCGTACCTCCAAACTCCTTAGACATTGAGATGGAGGCTCGAACTCAAGTGACCAAATCAAGCCTTTCCTCTCACTTTTTTCCTTCCATTATTATTTTTGCTATGCCTTTTAAAGAATCCATAATTGGATGCTGATGGGAGACAAAGAAGCCTCTTTATTTCCATCGCTCTTTAAGGTATTGTGTTATGAGGCACTAAAACAATTCTTGGCAATTAGTTTCCCTCTTTTTCCATGTAATTGAGCTATGCAGACATACAGTTTATCTGAACACTACTTCATAACTTGCATATATATATATATATATATATATATATATATATATATATATATATATATATATATATATATATATACATATACATATACATATGTGTGTATATGTATGTAATATATATATATATTTTTTTTTAGAGGGTCCGGAGGCCACCAAGGGCCCCAGATGGCAAGCCCTTTTTTTTATAAAAATAAATATATTTTTTTAATATATTTTTCTTTTATTTTTTATTAAAGGGCAAATTTTTTTTCTTTTATTTTTTTTAGAGATCCGGAGGTCCACAGGGGCCCGGAGGCCCCCAGGGCACCGGATGGAAACCCCCTTTTTTATTTATTTTCTCTAAAAAAAAAATATATATTTTTTAATATATTTTTATTTTATTTTTTTATTAAAGGGCCATTTTTTTAGGGGTCTAGGGGCCCGTAGGCCACCAGGGCACCGGATGGAAACCCCCTTTTTTTATTTATTTTCTCTAAAAAAATATATATATTTTTTAATATATTTTTATTTTATTTTTTTATTAAAGGGCCATTTTTTTAGGGGTCTAGGGGCCCGTATTTTTTATTTATGGGCCCCAGATAACAACCCCCCCTTTTTTTATAAAAAAAATATATATTTTATAATTATATTTTATATATATTTTTTTTTTATATATATATATATATATATATATATATATATATATATATATATATATAATATTTTTAAAGGGCCCAGAGGTGAGGTCCCCAGGGCCCCCGAATGACAATCCTCCTTTTTTATAATTTTTTTTTACTTTTTTTATATTAATTCATTTCTTTTTTTTAATATATAGATGCATTTTTATTAAAGGGCTCAGAGGGCCCCATGTGTCAAACCCCCTTTTTTTTATAATTGTATTTTTTATTTTTGTTTATATATTTTTTTTATATTTTTATTTTTTATTAAAGGGCCCAGAGGTCCCCAGGGCCCTGGAAGGCAACCTCCTTATTTTTTTTATTTTTTTATATATATATATATATATATATATATATATGTTTATTTCTTTTTTATATATATTTTTTTTTTTAAAGGGCCCAGAGGTCCCGAATGGAAAGCCCCCTTTTTTTGTAATTTCCTTATAAAAAAAAAAAGGTCCCCGGGGCCCCAGTTGGCAACCACCCTTTAAAAAAAAAATATATATATATATATATATTCTCTCTTTTTTTCTTTTTATTAAAGGGCACAGAGGTCCCCAGGGCCCCGGACGGCTACCCCCCTTTTTTATATATATTTTTCTTTATTTCTTCTTTTTGTAAAGGGGCCCCCCCCCCCCCCCGCTTCTCAATTTCATGCGGCAGCACCCCCCCCCCCGGTTCTCTGCTCCAGGGGGCCCATGCCTGAAGCTGTGTAAGGGGCCCCAAAAAATTCCTGATGGCGGCCCTGCCCACAAGGGTCCCGAGAACTTTCTACATCTCCTCCAGCCTTGTGAGCACTGCAAGCAGCCGTGGTTTTAGATTTGACAAGCAAGGTATATTACTGTATGTACTTTTAACATGTGAGTTGGATTGGATTGGATTGGATTGGAATAAATACTTATAGAGCGCCGAATGCGAGTTGTGAAACTTGCGAGTTGTGATAACATAAAGTTTTTTTTTTTTTTTAACAAACTGATCATTACTGCACTTTTTAGATGAAGCTTTCCTGTCTTTCCATACTGGATTCACACAGGGGCGGTGGGGGAAACTGCATACAATTTGAACCAGAATCTCACCACATTCCTGTTCAAAGCGCATTCTAATCTTTGCACTGCGATTTGAGCCAATTCGTTTTGTTTGGGCTCAAATCGCACCACAAAGGTATCAGTACTCTGTATCGGCGAGTACTTGAAAGTATCGGTACTCGTACTCGCCAACAAACTGTATCGGTGCAACCCTAGTTGGGACCGCTTTCTAGTTTTTACTGCTGTTTGTCCTACTGGGGTATTTCCTTTACTTTCGTAGGGATCATCAAAACAGAAATGAAAGGACATCTCCCCAATAGAGACACGGACAAGAATAAAAACCCAACAAGGAGCTTGTACCGTGTCCCCGTCTCACAATTTCTATCGCTCGTTGTCACATGAACTTGCAAAGCCGGCCACATGCCACAATGCTGATCCATATTGAACAGGCATGGTCCATTCTTGTTACTATCACGAATACCACACTGATGTTCGAGTGCATGCATGTAGACAAGAAGTACCTGCAAAAAGGGTGTATGAAATCGGCAGCAATAAAATGTTGCAAATAATTAAAGAAAAGGAAACCTTTAGTATTTTACTAAGGGGGGGGGGGGGGTCATTGTTTGATACACGGCACTTTAGAGAACCATAAAGCATTTAGTTGGAGTTTACACCTACTTTAGTGAGGTACTAAACTCAAAAGAGATAATAATAACAGGGTGTGTGTAGATTATCTAACTAGATAGGCCCAAGGTTCAGAAAGATAACATCTAACAGACAAAAGTCCAATGTTTTGATACTTAAGGATGACATCTATTTGTACAGACCTGAAGGTAAAGATTAAAGGTAGTGTGTATCCCCAAAGGATGTGGCCAGTTTTTTTTAGTCCTCAGGGTATGACAGTGTTGACACTCTAATAAGAACTTCCACAAGATGAGTGGCAGAGAAGATAAGCTAATGTGTCATTTCAAGGTGATCTAGTGACACATGCTTGAGTAATGTACAGATTTACACACACCAGAAGCACTGACATTGCTACCGGTTCTGGGGTTATAGATGGCGTGCTTTCTGTGTTTGCGTGCGATAGGTATTTCAATTTGCAGTTTTTATTTTCTTTGTTTATAAAAACACCTGTGTTTTAACTGATCTTTAGTTTATTTGGTCGTTTATGCATTTGATGGTATACGTATTGTGGTTACATTCTGAAAATGAGGATACCTATCCCTTTGATAGACAACACTTTGCAATTCCTTTATTCGACTGTATACAACTGTGTGTGTGTGTGTGTGTGTGTGTGTGTGTGTGTGTGTGTATATAAATATAAAAATCCTCTATCTCAGCATTGTAATGATCAGCCCAAGGAATGTGTTTGTGTTGTCCACAATAGGCAAGCAGATTTCCGATTCCAAACTTCCAAAGCAATTTTGTAAATTTAAAGAAAAGATCTGCAAATGACAAATTGTGTGAGGCTTCCTTGAGAAGGTTTATGATGATACACGTAGGTAGATGCGCTTTATTTTATGCTACTCTGACTTAAATTGGTTCTAAAGGCAGAAGTTTTTTTTTTTTTACCTTAGTGTTACTAAACCCAGGACCCTACATTCACTATATCTGGTCTCAGAAATGCAATAGTTTTAGAAATTATAAAACTGCTAAATACCTTTTTTCTCATCAGCAGTATATAGCAGTCTTGTGACTTATATCAGTGTCTTGTGACTTATATCAGTGTCTGGTTAAAGCTTGTAGGAGAAGTTTTTCGTTCTGCTCTGACTGTCATATGAGGCTGCAGGACCTCTGACCCTCTGTCTGGACAGTGCTCATTGGCCCTGTGCTGATCAAATGCACTCCTCCCAAGAAAAAAAAACCCTCGCAATACACACCGAAACTGATCATGTGCAGCTTGTCCCCAAGGCTCTGTACCATTAGGAGTAATTTTGGGGGCAGTGGAAAAAAGGGAATCAGAAGACAGGATCAAACAGACTTTTTACACAGTGAGAACAATGCATATAAAGACCGATTTTACTGTTGTGGGCTTAGTAACACTTTAAACTTAGGGTAAGTTCACCTTTACAAAAAAATTTGTAATGTGAACTTACACAGGACCCCCTGGCCGCGGCAATCTCCTGTTTGAAGCCCCGGTAAATACGCGCCAGGAGTCTGGGGCTTAGAAATCCCCTGAGCTGAATGTCCAAAACGTACCTCGTCGGGAGGAAAGTTTTGGAGCATTCTAATTGGTCAGCGCTGTCACATGGCCAACCAATCGGCAGCCGCATAGCCCTGTCAACTATGGTGAAGACGCATGGATAATGAGGGGTTTTCTAAGCCCTGGACTTCTGATGCAAGGGCTTGGAACGGGAGATTGCCGCCGGTCCAGGTCAGCGAGACCAGGGGGCGAGGAGGGGGTGTCCTGTGTAAGTTCACCTTACAGATTGAACTTACACTTTATATCTGCAAGCAGCTCTCCCCTAAATACTTGCCAGAGCCCGATCTTGATCCAGTTCTGTGCCTGAGAGCAGAGGCTCTCTCTGTTCTCAATGGCTCAGACACAGCAGAAGGAGCCATTGGCTTCTGCTGCTGTCAATCACAACCAATGGGGAGGAAGTGAGGCCGAGCCACACTCTGTGTGTCTTATGGACACACAGCCAGCTCGTGAGCGAGCGCGCACACACACAAGGGTCCCCAAAGCTTGCTATGGGTGGGGGCATTTGGCAAGGGGGAGGAGCCAGTAGTGCCAGCAGGGAACCCGAGAAAAGGAGGCTCAAGGCTGCTCTGCAAACCTATTGCACAAAGCAGGTAAGTATGACATGTTTGTTACTTAATAAAATAAATAATAATTGTGCCTTTTACAATGACTTTAACTGAGTGTTTGTTTTAATTTATAGGTTGTGGTTAAAAAATGGTCTATTCCTTGCCCCCTTCCTCTGAACCAAACTATGATGTACATGGAGGTATTGGCATTATTGCAATCTATAATCTACAAATCTCGTTGAATGTTTAAAGGCAATTCCTGTTTGTCCCTGATGCAGATTATACAATGCATATTTTAGAATAAGTCCAAAAATTACAGCCCTGAGCTTGATATTGTGTTTTTTTTTTTTTTTTGCAGTTGGGGAACAATGTTAAATTCAAATATCATTTTTAGCTTATTTTGTTTTGCCCTTTGTTTGTGTCTCGGGGTGTAACCAAGCACCAAGTCAGGTACTTATGGGGTATTCCACATGTTGATTGGGTTGTGGGTGGGTAGCAGTAGAATTCTGCCAAGATACAGTTAGAATGGGGGTTACATGCAGGCCCATGCAGGGTGGAATTTGTGTGCCAGATGCAGTATTGGATTACTCACATGTCATAGAAAGAGGTTAATGTACTGGGTGGACACCAGACGGAGTGAGATTCCTGCGCTTTGCCCTGAGCCGTTTCGTTTTACTTAAACTTGCACTTCAGCTTGTGTCGGGGGTCAGAGTTCACCTGATACCTGGCAGTTGCTTCACTGTCAACCTTGGATACAGAAGAATGGTATATAGGATGCAGTAGTGGGCAAGCTGCAGCTGTCATACTTCTGGTGCTCTCTGACCCCAGTCAATTTGTGTTTAAATTTTAGCCATTTTTTTAAAAACATTTTTATTATGTACCGTATATAGTCTAAAAGGCAATACATTTTGTTTTACCAGGTATCAAACAGTTCGGAATGCAAAGCTAAACTTTTTGAATTTTCAAAAGAGGTGGGTTTGTAAAAAGAAATCAGACCTATTCATATGATGAGATCTTTTATTTATTTAAATTTTTTTTTATATAGGTTTAATTTATGCCTTTTTTTTCCCTGCTGTTCCTGATTGGTTGTTTCATTTATATTGTAATCCTATAAATAACCTACTGGTGCATGAGTAGTAACACAAAATTCTCAGACTATCCTAAAAGGCAAACAACGGCCTTGTGAGCAACCAGATTTCACTTGCTGATTTTAATAGTAGCTACTGACCCATTTCCATATTGCTGTGCTAGTACTCAAATACAAAATGCATGTAAATGTGCCGCACTTACAATATAAAAACTGATACATTATGTGAAGAACCATAAAACATATAACCAAGTGCTAAAATAACATAATCGCCAAGTGCAATGATAATAAAGTGAATATCTGATTAGATAACCCTTATGCTCCCGTCTCCTCCTTAGAACAAGCCCCATTTATGTGTAAAGCCCCATACACACGGTCGGACTTTTGGCCAACCAACTTCAAAATCTGCAACTTTTCAAATTTGTCCGATCGTGTGTACGCTCCATTGGACCAACTTTTTCTGATTTCATCCGACAAAAAGTTGGGTCTGCAAACAGACCAACTTTTCGGCAACAAAAGTCTGATGGTGCTTTGTGTGACCGTGTGTACAGCAATCCAACCAACTTTTGTACAAAGTGCAAATACGCATCCTCAGAACCAATGTTAAAATCAACCAACAATAGCAGAAGTTAACCAAAGGTTGGCGGTAAAGAGCAGAAAAAAGCAGAAAAACCATGTGATGATGGGAACGTTTTAGAAAAAGTTTGTAGAAAAGTCTGACTGTGTGTATGCTATGGGTGTGACCAGACAAATCAATTAGGACAAAAATCCAAGGGAAATTTTGTTGGATGTCCTACCGTGTGTGCAAGCCTTTAGGAGGAAGGAGGAGAGCATAAGGATATATTTGAGTCCTGGAAGGACTAAAATTGCTGTTTTGACCTTTTACTTGAGTGTGGGGTCGCATATTAGCAGGTGAGAGCACACCTGATGGGGGAGCACGAGTGATGAGGAATAACGACACAATAAGGGGATACACAGTTGGACGTATCCACGAGGAGTGTTACGTGAAGGCACTGCACTTTTGTATATACTTTTCACTTGGAGTGGAGAGAACACTATTCATTCCCAAAGGGATTGAATTTTTATCATTTTGTTTCTTATGCATAAATCTAATCAAATACTCACTTTATCATTACACTTGGTAATTGTTATTTTAGCACTTGATTATATGTTTTTTATGGTTCTTCACTAAATGTATTGTAAGCACAGCACATTTATTTTGTAGTTAAAAAATTCTGAGACACTCTTCTTTCTGCTGATTGCCACCATCACCTTGGCATGATGTAAAGATAGAGGAGCTAAGATGTCAGTCACATTTCTTCCAGTGAAAGTCACACAGTAACTTTAAAAAATATTATGTATCAATACAGTGTAACGCAGAGTGCAGCAAACCAAGTAGTTACCAGCATCTAAGGTGATGATAATAGTGGCAAACCGTCCTCTGCCATGACACACATGCTTAGCAGTCCTTTCATCATCTTGCTTGCTGCTATTTTTTGTTCCTACACTGCATTATGGTGGGTGGCACTACTAAGGGCAGATGTTAACTTGCATACAAGAACAATAAAAGCTGTCATTACAGTATAAGCTCCAAGAGGAAATGCCCTAGGAAGTGCAGGGGGCATATGTCAACCCCCCAGGGGTAGTGACTAAAAGGTACAGTGGAGGACTTTGTTGTTCCTCTTTGCCCAAAAGTCTAAATCGGAGGTCTATTGGAAACAGCTGGTAGAGAAGATTTGGACTAGAGCTCCATGGGCAATTTTAATTGCTTACTGTTGAGAGAATGGACTACTTGTGGTAAGCCATCTCCTTGAGCATCGTACACACAATGGGGATATCGGACGAACGATCGTCTGTTTTTTGTTTTTTTTGCATGCTACTCTCCTATCGAAAAGGAAGACGTCGATTAAAGTTACAAAAATTCTTATATGACAGAATACAACTTCGTAAGTGATGTATTGTAATGTATTCTTTTGTTTTCAAGCATGCATAGTCTTGGTCACTCAATTGGACAAATATCATACTGAATGAACTGTCATGATAGGCTCTCTGTGTACTATCGAACAGATTGTCGTACGATCGCTTGTTAACCACTTAAGACCCGGACCAATATGCTGCCAAATGACCAAAGGGGTTTTTGCGATTCGGCACTGCGTCGCTTTAACAGACAATTGCGCGGTAGTGCGACGTGGCTCCCAAACAAAATTTGCGTCCTTTTCTTCCCACAAATAGAGCTTTCTTTTGGTGGTATTTGATCGCCTCTGCGATTTTTTTATTTTTTGCGCTATATACAAAAATAGAGCGACATTTTTGAAAAAAAAAATCAATATTTTTTACTTTTTGTTATAAGAAAATCAAACTAAATTTAAGTCAAACATTTAGGCCAAAATTTATTTAGCCACATGTCTTTAGTAAATAAAAATCGTAATTAAAAAAAAATTAGCTACCTAGCGGGAACAGCGACACTAATACAACGATCAGAAAAATGATCGCTTAGTGACGCTGGCAATAGGGAGTGAAAGGGTTAACTAGGGCAGTGATCAAGGGGTTAAAACTTTATTGGGGGGGGGGGGGGTACAGGGCTACCCTGAACCTAACACTAACTGACTTTTACACTGCCTGTCACACTGACACTAAATACAGTAATCATACATGTATGATTACTGCATTCAGTGACCCTGTGACAGGGGGGAGGGGGGCGGCGATCGCGGGGGTTAAATGTGTTTTTTGTGTAGTGTAGGTGCAGTGTAGTGTTGTGCAGACTTACTTGTGTTGTGATCTCTCCTCAGCGGTGGTTGAAAAAAACACAGAGGGAGAGATCACGTCGATTCCTCCTTCCTGTGTTTACACAGGAGGAGGAAGTGCACTGCAGGGGGAGCGCGCGCATTGGCTGGGAGCGATCCGGAGGGGAGGACAAAAACGAATAGCCGCCCCCTCTTGTCGGATCGCTCCTGCAGCCGCGCGGACCGCCGCATGTACGGGGGGGGTCCGATCCCCCCCAAGGCACCAACGTATATATACGTTGATGTGCCTGTCGGTGCCATTCTGCCGACGTAAATGTACATGCGGCGGTCCTTAAGTGGTTAAGCTATGTGTTTCCGCATGATTTTCTCATCAATTGTAATAGGCATTAGGCTATGGCTACACAGAACATTTTTAGAAGCTCAATCATGCTACTAAAACAGCTAGTGGTTAATTGCTAGAGGCAGCAAATGATTCCTTAACAAATCAAACCAATTATTCCTTAACGAATCAAACCAATTATTCCTTATGGAGTAAGCTGCAGTATGCAGTAGCATTCGGTAGTAATTAACACATTATCATTGCTTATGATTGGAGGATTGTGTGATCTTTTAAAATCGAGAGGTTCGGTTTTATACCAGGAGATGTGGTCAACCTGGTACAATTTTACGCCGTTCACCGGTTTTTGATTCAAATTCACTCCCTGATCTATTCTGTGACAATGGTGACTATAGTTAAAAACCCTAAGGTGGCTCTTCTCAACAAGCTTGTCGTCGATGCTCCCAAGCATGTTCAAACTTTAATCCACTTGATCTTTCTTGTAACAAAAATCTCTATAGTGACCGCTTGGAAGAAACCAATGATAGATCTGGCTATAATGAAAAATAAACTGACATTAATCATGCTCAACAAAAATCTGGTCGGTATTCTGCAGGAAAAGACTGCCAAGTTTGACCGTGTTTGGGATCCTTGAATTTAGTATCTCCAACTTCCAGCTGACTGAGGAATGGAGGTGGGCGTTTGGACAGTCCTTCCCCTTTTTCTCTTCTTTTGGTCCTTTCCTTTCGGTCTTTTTTTTTTTTCTTTTTTTTAATTCCCCCTTCTGCCCCCTCTTTTCTTTCTTGGTTTTGCACTTCCCTTTTCATTACTCCTGTCCCTTCTGTATTGTGAACTGTACTGTAATTGTGCTGTTCTCACTCTACATTGTAAAGCACTGTGTAAACTGTTGCCGCTATATAATATAATCGTGTATAATAATAATAGTTTGATTGTGTTGCTTCCACTTGTGGTTGCACATTATGTATACTCTCAGCCCATGCCGGTGGGTGGTGGTGAAGTATGGGTTCTAATGTTTCCCCTAGTGGGGTGTTTTCTGAGTGGGATTGCTGTTTGCTCTATAAGAACCTTTTTTTTCTTTTGGTTGAATTTCTAATTTATATGGCATCCCTTTTGTGTCGGAAATAACTGGTGGTATAATATTTGATTCCTCTTTTATACCTGTTCTTAATGTTTTGATATGCTTCACCTGCGTTCTGAACCCTATTCTTGAAAAATTTGCAATACAAATATTGAAACAGAAATAGAGGTTCACAAAAAAATTTGCAGTGTATTGCCATCACAACAGACATGTGGTGTAGAGGTTAGCACTATCACCTAGCAGCATATGGGTCGCTGGTTCGAATCCCGACCTTGAGACCATCGGCCTGGAGTTTGCATGTTCTCCCTGTGCCTGCATGGGTTTCCTCTGGGTACTCCGGTTTCCTCCCACACCCCAAAGACATGCTGGTAAGTTAATTGGAGTATATTGCTGTTGACTCCCATCTAAATTGGCCTTAGTAAAGCTCGTTGGAATCCTTCGGGGTAAGACCACGCTATATTACGATAACTCGCATGTGATAAAAGCTTTGGTATCTTTTTATGTGCCACGTTATTGGTGCCGACAAACCTGTACGCCAAAATGAAACCATCCACCTTGTGTATAACAAGGATATAGTAGAAGTGGAGTATCAGCAAGGCACACAGAAACGTGATCAGTGCCTCTCTCTCTCATAGATCATCTTAAGTGGCCCTTGGCATGACAATGATGATGTACTGATATGGAGGCTGAGATCTTCTGAACTTCAAAAGCTGGCACCATCCAAGGGGATAATAGGCCCCCAGGGGGAATTGGGTTTCACTGAGCTTGACCGATGGTGGGATTTAAAATGTTGGGGACATTTAAAAATGTAATCCAAGAATGCTTGTTCTTGTCAAGCCTGATTTAACCACGTCCTTTTATAGCAGTGTTGGGTTACAAACACAACACAATGAAGTGCCTCTTAAGTTATGATCTAGGATAGAGCTACCTGTGCATCGTGTCTGCAGAGATTGTGTCACAGCTGGATGAGATGAGTGTGAAATCGGTTGTTTGCCATTTTCTCCTTGTTTGTCTTATTTGCTGAACAGTATCATATACCTGTGTATGTTTTCTAAAGGGAGTTTTCTTGGTTAAAGTGACCCTGTCACCAGATACATATACTGTATATACAATATTCATACAACCAGAGGCACCCTAAAGAAATGGAATTTGAATCTTGAAATTTTCTGGCAGGCAGCAAGGTAAATCTGTGTGTGTCCGATAGCATGTTGCCTCTCTGTGCACTGTGGTTCCTACAACCAGTCAGTAAAAAAAAAAATGCATTTGTGATGTAGCGGCCATTGGGAGGAACAGAGCAGGGGGTGTCAGATAATAGTAATGCTCTCAGCTCTTCCAGAAAGCGAAGATTAACCACTTCTGACCAGCCCCACGTCCAAAGACGTCATTTTTTTGAAGATGGATATCTCGGTAACGGCAGCAGCTGCTGCCACAACCGCGATATCCATCTGTTCGTGGGGCGGTTCTGTTATCAATAACGGCGGTCATCGCGGCGGATTCACCGCGAGATCGCCGTTACCGGCGGTGGGAGAGGGTGCCCCCCCCCTCCCGCCGCTCTCCGCCGCTTACCGTAGCCGTCGGTAGCGGCGGAGGCGATCGGGTCCTCTTGCTGGCTGTCCGGGGATGCGACTGAGGGAAAAAATGTCCCTCAGCCGTCCCCATACCTCTGCTGGGCGGAAGTGACGTCAAAACGTCATTTCCGCCCAGCGTCTTAAAGAGACATTTAATTTGTTTACATTTTGACTTTTTTTTTTTTTTTTTTTTTTGCATTTAAGCCTGAATATGAGATCCGAGGTCTTTTTGACCCCAGATCTCATATATAAGAGGACCTGTCATGCTTTTTTCTATTACAAGGGATGTTTACATTCCTTGTAATAGGAATAAAAGTGATAATTTTTTATTTTTTTTTCAGTGTTAAAAATTATAAAATAAATAAAAACGCAAACCAAAAAAAAATTTTTTTAAAGTGCCCCGTCCCGACGAGCTCGCGCGCAGAAGCAAACGCATACGCGAGTAGCGCCCGCATATGAAAACGGTGTTCAAACCACACAAGTGAGGTATCGCCGCGATCGTTAGAGCGAGAGCAATAATTCTAGCCCTAGACCTCCTCTGCATCTCAAAAAATGCAACCTGTAGAATTTTTTAAACGTTGCCTATCGAGATTTTTAAGGGTAAAAGTTTGACGCCATGCCACGAGCGGGCGCAATTTTTAAGCGTGACATGTTGGGTATCATTTTACTCGGCGTAACATCATCTTTCACAATATATAAAAAAATTGGGCCAAATTTATTGTTGTCTTATTTTTTAATTCAAGAAAGTGAATTTTTTCCAAAAAAAGTGCGCTTGTAAGACCGCTGCGCAAATACGGTGTGAGAAAAAGTATTGCAATGACCGCCATTTTATTCTCTAGGGTGTTAGAAAAAAATATATATAATGTTTGGGGGTTTTAAATAATTTTCTAGCAAAAAAAACTGTTTTAGTCTCGTAAACACCGAATCTGAAAAACAGGCTCGGGGCTGAAGTGGTTAAACTTTTTTCAGGGTGTTTTTTTTTTTTTTGTTGTTTTGTTTTTTTGGCGACAGGTCTACTTTAAGGGCCATACTTAAAGAATCCCCCAAAAAAGTGAGGTTCTTTAATCCTGCCTTTATCTTCACTAGGGAGATCCATTCTTCTTTGTTATTCTTTGTTTCAATGAGACAAAGTGAAATCTAAACTTTTTATAGTTGTCACTGGAACAAGATTTGATAGGAAGGCTTCCAATGGGGGCAATGTTTTCCTTTTTATTTTTCTTTAGTTGCTTTGTTTTTGATTCAACATCTCATAATGGAACTTTGAAATGGCCAACAGATTTTAAGTATTTAAACATAAAAAAAAGCCTAAAAAGATAAAGTCCTGCCTTAGAGCTGGTAGCACAAGATAATCCTCTTATTCACGTCAGAAAAGCACTCCGTTCGTGTGCTCCTCAAATCTTGTTTTCACATATCAATTCAAGTAAGAACTATTGTTGGTTTTAAAACATTTTGGGTCAGCAGCATACAAATATTACAAACACTCATCAGAGCTGTCTTTACTCAGGCTGGGGGTATGTATACTGACACCCAAACATAGGTTGGACCTACCATATTTTTTCGGCGTATAACGCGCACTTTTTTCCCCTTAATCAGGGGAAAATCGTGGGTGCGCGCTATACGCCGATCCTGCGCACTCGGCCGTGCTCGGCTCCGCCCGCAGCCACGTGAGAGGAGCCGAACACACAGGAAATCCGGCTCTGCACAGCTCGGCGCCAAACTCAAAAACACACATACGCCGATAAATACGGTATGTCCTTCTCCCCCCACCTTATCTACTATGGAGGAGGTTATAGTAGGAAGAGTATGTCTGCTGCAGGGGGTAAAAACTAATGTCATCAGATACTATTTATTGTTTTTTTTTAGCAGTGTTGGCCAACTACCGTATTTTCCGGTGTATAAGGCGACCGGGTGTATAAGACGACCCCCTAATTTAATTTTTATTTTTTTTATTTTTTTTTTTGTCTGTACTCACCGTATAAGACAACCCCCCTTCCGACACTTCATATTTCTTCCTTCTGGAGCCATATTATTTTTCATTTTTGCTGGAGCTGGATCCAATCGCGGCGAGCGATGTATTCTAAAAATCAACACAAAGCCTGCTTGGATTGGCAGAAGCTGTAACATCATCACCCCGTGCCTCTCTGACTCTCAGAGCCAATCCGAGCAGGCTCTGTATTCATTTGAATAGATCTCTCGCCGGGATTGGCTAAGCGGTATATACTGTATGTAGCTGAAGCTACATAGAGTATTACTGCACATCCAGCAGGCATCCGAGCTGCTGACCCGGTGTATAAGACGACCCTTGCTTTTTCGCCCATTTCTTTAAGTGTAAAAGGTAGTCTTATACACCAGCAAATACAGTACTTATGTCCTGTCCTAAGGGCCCTTTCACACGTACGGACAAACGGTCTGTTTTTTACAAGTCCGTTTACGTTAGCGAATGATGCATCCGCTAACGTCCGCAAAGATCCGCGTCCGCAAAGATCCGTTTTTTCGGACGGAAGAAAACCCTATTTTTCTTCCGTCTGGCGGATCGGATGAATATGGACAGACGGTCCGTATTCATCCAATTCCCCATAGGGGAGAGCGAAGGAAAGACAGGGCGGTCTCTGCACAGTGACAGCTCAGCGGGGATTTACGGAGGATCCCCGCTGAGCCGACGGACACACACAGGGCGGATCAAAAACTGTCCGCTCCGTGTGAAAGGACCCTAATAGAGACCAAGGTTTCTATTATGTATTCTGTGTTATTTAACCTTTTAATTCATATACATAAACACATGTTGTTGGTTTTACTCAACTAGTCTTTTAATCCAGATAAAAACTTTAAGTGAACCTGTACTCATCTCACCTATAACCATTTCCCTGCTATTACCAAGATTGGCCTGAAAAGCTTCTTATGTTCCTCTAACCAATTTAGTTTCACTTTTTTACGAGCTCCTGCTGAAACCTAGCTTTCCATTTTCAAATTAGACTTCGGCAGTGGCCATTCAAGTCAGCCATAGATGATTCGAACCATGTATGGGCAGGCTAAATGTACTCAAGTTGATCAATCAACTTTGGTACAACCTGCCTGTCTTATTTTACATAAGATACACAGCCGCTAGCAATAATCACTGTGTTCTCCCAGCGGGAATGGCTTTTCTGACACACTCACTCCCGCCCACCTGGAGAACACAATGGCTCAGAGGGAGGGATATCCCCTTTAACAATGACTTTGATGATGGGGGGGGGGGGGGGGGGTGTCAAGCAATTTTTCTTTACTGTAATCGATAGTTGCAGGAGAGAAAATTGCTGTCTATGGCTGGCTAAAGGACACTTCATTACACAAAGGAAAAGCGGGTGCACAGAGAGGCTAGTAAAAGGTTTGGCATCTTGTTGGGCCTGATCTTGGGCAATGTAAAAGGTAAGTGTCTTGTTTCTTAGGCAATGTAAAATTGAGAACTGGTTGACTTTAAGATCATTATTATTATAACCATTTCAAATTGCAAAAACCTAAGCCATAAACATTAATTTAATGTGTTGTGTTTCAGGTTATGTAGGTTCCTTATTCCAACCTCAATGTGTCAAACCATTTTCACCCAAAACATTTCCATGTGTCTCCTATTTTAGAGTGCATTTGCATTGCCCACCATGGCCTTCTCATTTTTGTGTCATACATCTGTCCTGCCCATTTACTGTGAACTGAGAAGGTAGGTTGTATTTATGCTCTGAAAAGATGTTTTCATGTCTGTCTTTCATGTCAGGTTTGTTTTTATGTTTCTAATAGTATTTTCCGCATAGGGCTATTTTTGCCACAATTTCGTTTTTCAAAGCATATATGTGGTTGACTTGAGTTTTTAATACTGGGATATCGATACTGTTAGTTATCTGTTGTTGGACTGTTATTTTTCACACTATTGTTCACACTATTGTTCCTGAACAGGAAAAGGTATAGATTTCTATGCAGGTGTTGAGAAAGGTTTAGGGCAGGGGTGCCCAACATTTTGAAGGCAGAGGGCCACTTGAGTGAGCAGAAGACTCAGAAAGGTCTGCATCCAGTCTGCATATGCAACGCTGACACAAACACAGCCCAATCTACTCTATGGGCCCTCTGATCCAATCAGATGGAAGGGGGCAGATTCACTTCAGTTTATTTTTTAGCAGATCAGATTGGAGGGGTAGGCAGGTGTAAACGGACAAAAGTTTGTTTACATCTGCCGCTCCATAGAGGTGAATGGAGGGTCCGATTGGGTCGGACCGATCATTTGAAAGGGGCCTAAGGCTGCTTTTATACTGATGGTCTGCGGTCTATTGCGGCGCAGTGTACCTGTGGTTTTCCCACCGGTTAGTTACACTTTGCAATCCATCGATGTCTATTATATCCTGCAGGTGTGGTGCACTTTCTGAAAACCTGCTGGCTTCCTCTACCACCGGCTTCATTGACAACTCTGATGCTCTCGGATGGCAGGTCGGCAACCTGCAATCTGGGCTTGCCAACCAGCCACCCTAGAGGAGAAGGTGGCGGGCCACATCAGAGGGCTCCGCGGGCCACTGGTTGGGCACCCCTGGTTTAGGGGTTAGAGCAGGGGGTCTAAAACTGATGGCCCTCTAGCTGTTGCGGTTTTAGACCCCTGGGTTAGAGGATTAGAAAAGAAGAGCAGCCCAGTAGTGGTTTTTGCCTTCATTGATATGGCAATTGCCCTGCAGCCAAAGGGCAATGTGGAACCAATGACAAAATGGGTCTGGGCAAAGGAGCAGCTACAGAATGCTAATCGCTATATCGTTCACAATGGACGGATTTCACAGATTGAAGGGTACAGTTGCCTGTCTAGTTCTGATTTAAAGGGGATCAGTCATGGGTGAATATTGGGAGCTGCCACTGGTAATCTCTGCTTTTGACCGTGTAATTCTCTGGCTCTTATACAGATATTTTGGGTTCAGTTATGTCTGAATCACTGACCTGAAAGAGGTATAGAGGTACAACATTTTGACTTTTTTTTTTTTTTTACTCTGAACATCCCTTTTCCGTGTCTGTGACTCCAAGTCAAACAGACAGGCAATTGGGATTTTCAAAAAGTGTCCAGCAATGCCCCATACTTATCCCATGGCAGGGTCCCTTTAAGTGTTAGGGGAGATGTAAAAGGCTATACTACAGTAATAATCTCTTGCTACTTTAAAGTGGCCCTGTAACTAAAATAAAAAAATCTGCTTCCTGAAAATATTCACTTTTCCACCACCTGCACCACTGGTTTACTGTATTGAAGAGAAACCACCACCTGTATAGTCTTCAGGATCTGAGCATTCTGGATGGGAGCAGCTTCTTTATTTTCCAGCTGTGCTCAATGGTTGGATTTGCTAGTTTCCCAAGCCAATACAGTGTCCTGTAGGGTTGTAGGGGCTGGTAACCATGCAGGAGGGCGAAGTGAGTGTCTATTTAGCGGAGCCCTTTTTTTTTTTTTATATTCATGACAGAGGAGCTTAAAACACAAGAAAACTCTGTTTAGCCTTATTGGTCATTATATAACCTCAATAATGAATTTACAGATGTAGAGGACATCTTCTGATCAGGACTCCTGTCAAAGTTTGAATTTCTTCCTATTTTGTTAAGATATACCTAGATTTTTCATTTTCAGAGACACTGCAGGAATTTTTGTGGATATCTCGCTGATGGGGGCAGAAACAACAAATCTACATTTTATATTTTGTGTACATTTCTAGCACCGTTTTCTAATTTCACTTTTGTTTTTCTTTTAACAGTCCATCCAAGAGTCGGATGCAGAATGTGGCAAACCTTGGAATATTCCTGAGCTTTGTGGTCTACTTCATGTCTGCACTTTTTGGCTACCTCACTTTTTATGGTATGCACTCAGAAAAATAAGGTGTTGTGGTGCCACTCATTTTGAATATTACCCTAGTACTTTAAGGCAGTACACGTGCATTGTAGCAGTATGTGGGATCTTTAAGGGGCCATTTACACTTCCACCATAATACATGTATTATGCATTGCAGTGCTATTCATTATGATGGGCGCCCTAACACACTAAGGTAATGCATCCGCATTGTAGCGTAGTGCAGTGCATTGTGAGGAGTTGCATTAGAAAAGATAAATCCTGTTTTATAAGCACGATGTCTTGGAAGCCCACAATTTTTTTTATATTCTGCTTTTAAGTGGATGTAAGCCCAATTTATGAAATTTGAGCTGGGCACATATCTGCAGTGTTTTTTTCTCTCTCCCTCAAAGCACTATGCCCTGTAGCTTTCTCCTGCTCCATTCTTCTGTTATCAGCATGATAACTTCTGACAAGTTTTCGCGACATGTGATAAAACCAGACTGAATTTTGTGTCGGGGAAGAGTGCTATAAATAGATTAGCAGAAAGCTGCTCTACTCACAGAACAGCTCTGAAAGTCGCTACCTATCTGGAGGGGATACCTTGCCTCCAATCAACTGCCAGTGTAATCCAACACTACACTGCTACTGCTGAACGAGGAAGTGAAAATTCTAACATTCTAAATTGTATATAGCTGAAGACAGCAGATATACATGTAAAACGTATGTATTGAGATTTGTTTAATCTCTGTATTATCTGAGGCTGTTCACTTGGTATATGTGAGGGTTTACATCCACTTTAACATAAAGCATGTTCCAAATTTTGTGCCATTCTTGCTCCATCTGGCCAGCTCTCAATGGAGCTGGTTCACACATCTCCGGGGTGGCCGTGGTTCGCATTGGAAAAGGGTCCTATGCATTTTTGGCTCAGTTTCAGGTGCAAATTCAGGCAACAATTTGGACCTGATTCACACTTGAATCAGTGTACAGGGACGCACTGGAACCCCCGGCCGCATCAGTGTGAACCCAGCCCTAGCCTAGTACACACTTGCTGAATATCGGGCGGCATCAGCCGGTTCAATGAAAATCTGCTGACATTTGGCCTGTGCTTATGGCAGCTGGTCCGACAGAAGCCAGCCTTTCACCCTGCTTCTGTCAAAGGGGCATGATCAACAAAGGTCTGCTGACCGGAGTGTTCTGGCAGGAGGGCCATCTTTTGAGCCCAGGGTTTCAAAGACCCACCCTGAGGGGCTTGTGATGAAGCTACCTGGGGCATACAGTATAATTCCACAGCATTCACTCACAGCCAAGGCAAAGGGGACCCTGCATATCACAAGATCGACTGAGGACCCCTAAGAAAAAAATATAAAAGCGATTTTATGTATTTTTGTTTGTTTTTAATATGAAAGTGGAATTGGGCTTTGTTTTGTTGTGTAAATTGGGTTTTGTCTTTGTTTTCTTTTCTTTTTTTAAATAACCAATTGTGTCTGTGGTATACTTACTGTTTATCCCCATTGTCTTGTGTTTGTTGTAGATCAAGTGGAGTCTGAATTGCTGCAAAGTTATAGCAAATTCCTCCCTAATGATGTTTTAATCATGACGGTCAGGCTGTCCATTCTACTTGCTGTCCTGCTGACTGTTCCACTTATACATTTCCCTGTAAGTAAATAAATGAAAACGGCTATTGAAAACAGCTTATTGTTGCTGTGACTTGGCGGGTAATATTTTACCACTGTAAGTTTTATACTAAGGCTGCATTCAGACCTGGGCGTACGCTGCAGCGGCGTATTGCGGCGACAAAACGCCTATTGATTTTTTGCAGAAGAGGTAAATTAACACTGTCGGCTATGCCCGTATGCCCGATACGCCTGAAAAAAAGGGTCCGGGACTTGTTTGAGCTTCAGGCGTTCGGCGTGGAGATGTGAACCATCTCCATAGCCGACAATGTTAATTCGCCCCTCCAGCGTATCTAGGGCTGCTTCAGCGTAGGGCGACAAAATGCCCAGGTCTAAATGGAGCATTATAGCAGGCTTGCTTAGGAGTCGGTTTGTGTAGCTTTAAGGTAAAACTGTGGCCAGGTAATGGACAAGCTTTGAAACAAACACTTGTAGTTACAGCCACTGCAGATTAGTTTTATTCCTAGAATTTACAAAATAAGCTGTTCAAGTCTGTTCTTGGTGGTCTATCCCTCCCTACCTGTTCTGTTTATTGTAGCTTCTGCTGTAAAATTTGAGAATAAATTGTTCCACAGTGCATGCAGCTGCAGAGGTCAACAAGGGCTTTTTTTTTAAAAGCTTGTTTGCTGCTTGAAAATATTTGGGTGTCCATTGCCTGACCACAGTTTTTCTTTAAACAACTAATCATCGGCCACACTGGCACGTATTTTGTTGAACTTTTCTAAACACAGGAGTAATGATCTGGGATGTAGCACCTGCTTTTCTGCTTCCTGTATGTTCCCCTGCATTTAGATATTCCTGCTTTTAAAGCAGGTTTAGCTGCTCATTTAAATGCATTAGGCACATTAATCTGTGTTTTTTAAAGTTTGTGTTAGAATTCTTTGTGTCCACGATACACTTTTCTCTAGATGCAGCTAAACTGACTGCACCAAAGGGGTGGTAAATGGCATAAATGATACTATTGCAAAATCATTACATGCATTTACAAATGACCTCTAGAGGAATATATAGTGCCTTAAAAAAGTATTTATACCCCTTGACATTTTCCAAGTTTTTTTCATGTTAAAACTAAAAACGATGGATTTTATGTGATAGACCAGAGCCGTCTTTAATATGGTTTGGGCCCTGGGCAAACATTTTTTTTTTGGGGCCCCCCTCCAGCCTAATTTGGGCCTGGCTGGTTCACATGTATGTGTTTTGGCGGCCCGCATTTGTGCAGGCACAGCAGCCCATTGATTTGAATGGGCTGCCATGCGTTTGTTTCCTGCAGAAAAAAGCTGCATTCGGCATTTTGAAAATACAGTTGCCTTGAAATCCATTCTGCTTTTGCACCATGCTACTTACCTGCAGTTCTTGCACACACAAACGCACTGTTTTTAGAAGTGTGACCTAAATGTCTAAAAATGCAGCACGTTTGACAGTGCAGGAACTGCAGATGTCACAGCAGAATGGACATACAGTGCTGTATTTCATTGCTTGATGGGCATAGGTGTGCCGTGTGTGCAGCCTATTACATGAGGCATGCGCTTTTCTTTGCAGGAAACACAGCCAAAACGCATACATGTGAACCAGCCAGGCCCAAAATAAGCCCATCAAGCAGTTAAATACAGACAGTAATGCCATGTGCTCTGAGGCCTTACTCAGCCTGGACTGCAGGTCTGGTCTGTGATTTAAAGAGTTCCTTTATTACACATGGCATGGCATGGGGTCCCATGGTGCTAAAGCAGAATGGACAGATGGTGCTGTGACCCCATGCCATGCCATGTGTAAATTACAGGAACTTTTTAAAACACTGACCAGGCCTGCAGTGAATCATCCAAATATTATAAAGACTTTGGGCACACTCTCTACAGAAAACTTCTATTTACAATATAGATTAGCAAACAGTGACATACCTTGGAGTGCAGGACATGAAATAGAAGTCAGGCTCGGGAAGAGCAAACTGGGGATGCTATAAAATTACATTCCAATTCACTTTTATATACAAGCAGCACCCAGTGGCAGGAAGGGAGAAGTGCACGTCTAAAGGGAAGCCAGGGGTGCTGTACATTTTATAACACTGGGAAGGGAAGCAGTACTGTGTGCCGCTGATGATTTTCAGCACGGATTTGTGGGCAGCACAGGGGCTTAACAGGCGGCTCTGCTTTGGGCCCCCAACAGCTGCCCCTGTTTGCCCTATGGTAAAGACGGCCCTGTGATAGACCAACACAAAGTGGCACATAATTGTGAAGTGGAAGGAAAATGCTAATTTTACAAATATCTGTGTGGCGTGCATTTGTATTCAGTTTAGGTGGATGGCCATGTCTTGGTAAGTTTGCAGTTGCGCCATACTATTTATTTATTTATTTTAACTTTCGGATGATTAATTGAGCAGTGCTTCATGTGATTTTCAAAGCTTGGGATATTTTTATATAACCTAATCCTACTTGAAACTTCTTGGCCTTCATGATGCGATTTGTTCACTAAGGTTCTCTATAAAACCTCTGAGGGCTTCACAGAACAGCTGTATTTGTACTAAGATTAAACTACACACAGGTGACTTCTAAAGGCAATCGGTTACACTAGTTTTTAGTTAGGGGTGTCGGAGAAAAGGGGGCTGCATACAAATGCACCTTACACTTTTCAGATATTTATTTGTAAAAAAATAAAAATTAAAACCATTTATCTTTTTTTCTTCCACAATTATGTGTGGTCTATCATATACAATCTCAATAAAATACATTTATGTTTTTGGTTGCCAACATGACAAAATGTGGAAAATGTCAAGGGGTAGGAATAGTTTTTCAGGGCACTGTACATGCAGGTTTGACAGTGCCAGTGTGAATGAGGCCTAAGATGCTGCCAACTCCTTATGCTGAGTTTGAATGTGACTCCTGATCCCAGACCCAAGACCTGTCACCTGAACTGTGGAGTTGACTAATGCTGGATACACACTATACAATTTTTTTCCTTGACAATTACCAACACAATATAATATTGGGTCAAACCTTAAGAGTTTCAACTGCACTACATGGTTTTGGTAAATCTAAAGGAAATCAGACAGAGAGATAGCTGGGTGTATGTGTATGCCATGTATCAGAGGATATCTACTTTTTCTTTTGTTTTAGGCCAGAAAAGCTGTTATGATGATGATCTTCTCCAATTATCCCTTCTCCTACATCCGTCATATATTAGTGACACTGTTGCTAAATATAATCATTGTGCTGCTTGCCATATATGTGCCAGATATACGAAACGTGTTTGGTGTGGTCGGTGAGTACTCGCTTTAAAATTAATTACAAAGTTACCTTTTGACTAATTTGCTTAAAATGAAAATATATAAACTGTAAAATATATAACAGAGTTCACTTTAATATAAATATTTATCTTTAGATGGGTGATAGCCCACTGTGCCCGTTTTTAGCTTTCATTTATTTTTAGCGACCACCCGAGCAAGGACAAAAAAATTCAAGTGGTTGTAAACCCAACCACGCAACTTGCACCTACAGGTAAGCCTAGATTAAGGCTTACCTGTAGGTGCAAGAAATATCTCCTAAACCTGCACGGTTTAGGAGATATTTACACTGACAGGCACCGATGTCTACGGGGCAGGCACACTGACCGTGCCATTTTTGTCAATGGCATTATTGTAGATAATGCCGTATTTTGGTGCATGCGCGGGAGTGACGTCATCACCGCTCCGGCCAATCACAGCGCCGGAGTGGCGATAATGGGAAGAATCAACGAGGGGACGTGGCGGCAGTGGAAGGGACGGAGGAGGACTTCAGGGGCTTCGATCGCAGGGAAGTGACACATAATGAGGGTTTACTTCCTCTTTAAACAGCATGTTATGCCAACTATGCAAGTCTATAAGGCTGCCCCGCAACCCCATGCGATTGCAGTGTGCCATTTACAGGGTTAAATCAAGCAGTGAGGAAGTGACTTATTGCCTCCTCACTTACCATTTAACACTTTTCAGTGTGGATCTCTTTTTATGAGGGGCAGCATTGGCTGCCATACATGTGAAGGAGCCCTGTGCAACATCAAGCTAGAATTATTTGGCACTAATACACCAGCTTCATCTTGTTCCCAGCAGTATAACACTTGTAAGTATAAATTAGCCTCCTTTTACTCCTAAGCCAAGCTAAATACTTATACTGAATCCTTACACGTAGGTAGGCCATACACAGTTTGATTCAAACCATGTATAGGGCAGGTTTAAAGGGGTTGTTTTTTATTTACTAATGGGTTCCTTGCTAGTGCATTGTTGGTTTACTTTGATTTCCAATCTAAATGTTTTTTTTCTTTGTCTGAATTTCTCACTTCCTATTCCTCCTCAGTAAGCTGTTCTGGCTGACTAATCCCCATGGACAATAGGGGCAAGTTTACTGAGGAGAAACAGGAAGTGAGAAATTCAGACAAAGAAAAAAACATTTAGAAGGGAAATGGAAGGAAAAGGTAAGTGAACCAACAATGCACTAGCTTAAAGGAACCTATTTAGAAAATAAAAAACAAACCTTTACAACCCCTTTAATGTACCAAGTTAATCGATCCATCAACTTGGGTACAACCAACATGCCAAATCTTACCTGCAATTATCGATAGCCGCTAGCAATAATCATTGTCTTCTCCTGACGGGAATCGCTTCCCCCACAGGAGAAGACAATGGCCTGGCAGGAGGGATTCCAATATCAATACTGTCTGCATTGATGCGGGAATCAAGCTGATATGTTTCCCGCAACCCACGGTTGCAGGAAAGAAATTCGCTCCGTTTTAAAGCCTGCCTTACCGACACCACTGTGCTTAAAGATGTCAAACTGACAGCGGATAAAACTAGTGATCCACAATCTTGCTTGTTAGACCATTTCTGTGCAAGTACAGTAACACATGGCATTCACATTTCTATTTACTGTAGAATTTCTGTTTGGTTGCTATGGACTGTTCCCCTTTGCCACATTATATAAGCCAAATTGTTCTTTGTCTGTTTAGGATCTACAACTTCAACATGTTTGCTGTTTGTGTTCCCTGGATTGTTTTACTTGAAGCTTAGCTTTGAAGACTTTTTATCTTGCCAGAAACTTGGGGTATGTTACAGTTTTTATTGTTCATAGGCTTTTCACATTTGCTCTGTTTTCTCAAGTTGTAGCTTACTATGGAAATATTCCAAACTGCGTGTTTCTTTTACACCTCAAACAAAATATGATGAGCTCACCAGAAGATCATCTCGTTTGCACAGTGCTATAGACGTTATTTAACAGCATGAGCTATGAACTGTAAACTGCTGATAACTGTACTGCTGAGGAGTTGCATTTACTGTAATTATCAGTTTTCAGTCACAGCACTTCAGCTATACTTTAAGCTTTAAAGGAAAGGTTCCCAATGCTGCAGCCACGTGTCTGATGCCCCCTCTCTGTGGCAGAAGTACAGGGAGAAGTTTCCCATACTAGCAGTCACGATTTAAAATCGGCACAGCTGTGTGAGTGGAGCTCTGTATATGAATGAACTACAAGCCATCCTTTGCAGTTGTTGGCTTGTAGTTTTCAATGAACTACCACGATGCTGTGGCGCGCCGTAGTACTTCATTGATCCTGCCTGCCCATACGAGCACACATATACACTGACAGATCTGCAGAAGACCTTCATGGCAACGGTGATCTGCTGATCGATGGTGCAATGCTTTACCGGCTACAAAAAAAAATGCACATTTCTTTATTGTACATTACGACGGGACACAGAGCAGCCATAATAATTACTAAGTGGGTTATTTACTTAGAGGTGAATAGACATTGATAGATCAATCAAACAGGAAGTACCTCCGTTTTTTTGCCCGTGTTTGTAAAGTGGTGGTCACTGATGTGATATGTGCTCTTGGAGGTCTGAACAGGTCTATTTAGAATCATGTATTTCAGTCGGATCCATTCGAAAAAGTTGTCAGACAAAATGGATGGTAACCGAGCATCATTGAATAGGAGAGAAGATTCCTTGAGGTTTGTCTGGAATGCAGCCTTAAGCGCTGGACCCTGCGCAATGTAACCCTGTGCAGTGTGTGTTCTAAGGTGATTTCCTGCAGGGTGCTATACAGGTCCAGGGGAGTGGACCCCAAATTAAGGGGGATCCTGTTTCTGAAGGTCTTTTATGACATAGATGTCAGTGCACTGTAAGGTGTTGTGTCTCCAGAATACTGTGCATTTGGTCTGCAGGAGCTTACTTTTAGGCTATTCTGGAGCAGAAAAAAGTCTGCATGGGATGCATATGTGCTTGGCTAATCCCGCAAAACAAATATGGGGCTAAGTGCAGTATAGTATACATTCTTGCAAACTTGTTGCTTAAATGCATGTTTGAATAAAATAGATGTTGCATAGATACATGTTACATGACCCGTCCCATGAACCGGCCACTTTGGCCAGCTAAAGAGAGACTGGCACAAAGCCAGAAACGCCTTTGTTCCAGTCTTCTCTCTGTAAACACGGAAGCAACGTCGCGACATTACTTTGGGTCCCAATGGCGCTGTTCTTTAAAAAAGTGACAGTATTCAGAATCGCCGTTTTTGGCGATCTGAATATTTGAAGTGCAAAGGAGGGATTTGGGGTCTTTTAGACCCCTGATCTCTCCATATAGAGTACCTGTCACCACTTATTACTGTCACAAAGGATGTTTACATTCCTTGTAACAGCAATAAGTCATCACATTTTTACAAAATAAATAAATTAGAAAAAAAACATTTTTTTTAAACCGCCTGTGCAGCAAAGAAAACACACACACACACACACACACACACACGCAAGTCGCGCCCGCATATGTAAACGGTGCCTAAATTACACATGTTGGGTATCGCCGAGATTGTCAGAGCGAGAGCAATAATTCTAATCCTAGACCTCCTCTGTATCTCTAACCTGGTAACTGTGATTTTTTTTTTTAATGCGCCGCCTATGGAGATTTTTAGGTACCGTAGTTCATCGCCATGCCATGAGTGTGCGCAATTTCAAAGCATGACATGTTGGATATCTATTTACTTGGTGTAAGCAGGGGTCTCCAAATTGTGTTCTATCGGGTTGAGGTCAGGGCTCTATGCAGTTCCTCCACCCCAAACTCGCTCATCCATGTCTTTATGGACGTTGCTTTGTGCACTGGTGCGCAGTCATGTTGGAACATGAAGGGGCTATCCCCAAACTGTTCCCACAAAGTTTGAAACTCTTAAGTTTGATGCCTTAATGCCGCGTACACACGATCGCTTTATGTGATGAAAAAAAACGACGTTTTCTGTGAAGTAAAAAACAAAGTTTTTGAAACTTCAATTTTCAAAGACGATGTTGCATACACACCATCGTTTTTTTCACAATGCTCTAGCAAAGCGAGGTTACGTTCACCACTCTTTTCCATTGAAGCTCTCTTCATAACTAGCTTCTGGGCATGCGCGGGTTGAAAAACTTTGTTTTAAACAACGTTTTTTGCTACACATGGTGATTTTTTTGTGAAACAAAAAATGACGTTTTGAAAAACGACACAAAAAATTGAAGCACGCTTCAATTTTTTTTTGTCGTTTTTCACAAGACATAAAACAAATTTTTCCCCCTACACACGGTCATTTAAATTGACGTCTTTAAAAACTTCGTTTTTTTTTTTCATCACATAAAGTGATCGTGTGTACGCGGGGCATTAGAGTTCCCTTCACTGGAACAAAGGGGCCAAGCCCAATACCTTAAAAATCCCACACCATAACCTTCACTTCACCAATCATTTGGACCAGTGCACAAAGCAAGGTTCATAAAGACATGGATGAAGAGTTTAGGTTGGAGGAATTCAACTGGTCTGCACAGAGTCATAACCTCAACTTGATAGAACACCTTTGGGAGGAATTGGATCGGAGACTGCAAGCCAGGCCTTTTCGTCCACATTAGTGCCTGACCTCACAAATGTGCTTCAGGAAGAATGGTCATTCCCATAGATACTCCTAATCCTTGTGGACAGCCTTCCAAGAAAAGTTGCAGTTGTTACAGCTGCAAAGGGTGGGCCAACTCAATATTGAACCCTAAAGACTAAGACGGGGATGCCATCAAAGTTCATTTGCGTGTAAAGGGAGGCATCCCAATATTATGGACACTATTGTGAATATGTCTTGGATAGTCCAATAGTGAGGTCTCCCTACCTTAACTATCATCTCTGTTCTGTCTTCCTGGGGAGTTTTTAATGTTCCAGAACCTCCAGCTGTATTCTTCATAATATAAAATAAAATTCGAAACCTACAGCGACGTTTAGAACCTCTCATAATAGACACAAACACAGTAGGTGTGAAGTAAATTTCCGAGATCTTACCAACCGAGTCCCGTGTTATAAATAATAATCTGTCGGTTTGGGTTACCTCTCAAACTTCTTCCAAACACTGAAATCTCAAGCCTTGGTTGGACTTGTTGTTTAGGCTCGGTTCACACTGCTGCGCTGTGAAATTCCATTTTTTTGTCCTGTGTGAGGTGCGAATTTACCAAAATGTTACTGCAAATTTTAGTAGCTGCGATTTATGTTCTAGTCCAGTGGTCTCCAACCTGCACCCCGGGAGCCAGATGTGGCCCTGTGCTGGCTTTTAACTGGCCCTTGGGGTGCTATTCTATTCACTGACAACAATGAAGGGCACAATTCTTCCCAATGACACGGACAATGATAGGATCTCCAAATGACACCAACAATTGTGTCCAATGGCACCAACCATGGGGCACAGTTCCTCCCAATGGCACCAACAATGTGCCCATTGACACCAATGAAGGTGCACAATTCCTCCCACTGACACCAATGATGGGGAGTTTGCTTACTCCCACTGATGCTGGGACATTTTTTAATCGGGACGGCCCCCCTAAAGTCTGGAGGACTATAACCCGGCTCTTTGTTTAAGAAGTTTGGAGAGCCCTGTTCTAGCCAATGGAATCATAATGTAAAAAAAAAAGGTATTATCCTCCTGTGTACTTCCTGGTTTTTGTGGAGAGTTGTGCGGTGGAATTCGCACATATGTGAACCATCAATGCAATTCCAGAACGATTTACATTGATGTCTATGGAGACTAAAATCCACAACGCAACGCTGTAAACTTGCACAAGACCCTTTTTTTTTTTTTTTTTTTTATCGCATGCGTAGAGGAATCAAAATGCATGTATGTGAACGACCGTCATTGGAAACAATGATTTTATGGATGACATGCGAATTTAGAATGTTTTTGCCGCATCAGTGTGAACCGGGCCTAAAGGTCCTGCGTGACCCATATTATTATCCCCCAGAAAATTCTGTAAACAATTGCCCTTAACCACCAGCAACCTGTTTTTCCAGAATCAACAATGTGAAAAAGCTTTTTTCCAACCTGATGCTTAAATGACTGGCTGTTCTCAGAGTGAAAATTGATTCCTTCCACAAGTGCTAATTTGTGTTTGTTTTTTCTTGTGTTCCCAGGCCTGTGGCTTGCTTGTTCTTGGTATTTGTATTGGTGCCTGCAGTTTAACACTAATTACCGTGAACTGGGCTTACAATGAATGAGAGAATCACATCGGAGTTTACATTCAAACAGAATTTACAGCCAAGGATATCCAGTTTCAGGGGGAAATTGCTTGAGAAATAGTTTGTGTTAAGAGCGCGCTACTCTCTTGCCCTTTGGGTCCTCTGGAAAAATAAAACTGGTCAATGGCTGGAATGGAAGGCCGAAAACAAACATTCACCGTAGAGAGGAACTGCATAAATAAACTGGGTGCTAAAAATTATGTCACGTGAGCAGAGGTTACACTCGTCCAGACAGATTAGTTGTATACGTTGTAATTATTGACTTTCTAAATTATACAGGCGCTGAGGCTAATAGAACACCACTGAAATTACTATGCAAACCTTAATCATGAACCTAGTCCTTCACATCTGTTAAATGTTTTGTTATACTTGTAAAAAAAAAAAAAATGTGGATCTTGCCGACTGAAAACGTTCTAAACTACAATGTTATCAGTCACATTGTTCCCGCCTATCTCTGAAAAACTACAGAACCTAATTTCTCTGTTATAAAGAAGAGGAGGTTTCTGTAGTCCTTCCCGTCCTAGGGTGACAACCATGGCTGTCTTCATAGATACAAAGGCGTGAATGAGCGTCGTCGCCCCAGGATAGGAAGTGTCTTATTGGCAGAATCACCTGGTGAAAAAAAATGTGAAAAATGAATGAACTAATGCTTTCACCACATCTGATAAGATGCTATATATATATATATATATATATATATATATATATATATATATATATATATATATATATATATATATATATATATATATATATCACATGTTGTGGGGGTTTAGATCTACTTAAAAAAAAAAAAATTCTCCTAAATAGCTTTCTTTACCTTAGTGCAGTCCTCCTTCACTTACCTCATCCTTCCATTTTGCTTTTAAATGTCCTTATTTCTTCTGAGAAATCCTCACCTCCTGTTCTTCTGTCTGTAACTCCACACAGTAATGTGAGGCTTTCTCCCTGGTGTGGAGTGTTGTGCTCGCCCTCTCCCTTGGACTACTGGAGAGTCAGGACGCCCACTAACACATAGCTCCTTTATCTGCAACGTAGAGAGCATCCTGACTCCCCTGTAGTCCAAGTGAGGGGGCGAGCACGACACTCCACACCAGGGAGAAAGCCTTGCATTACCGTGTGTAGTTACAGACAGAAGAACAGGAAATGAGGATTTCTCAGAATGTCCGCCAGGTACTCACGATTGGCGGTACACAGACAAGAACTTGGATCTGTGTGTGTAAACACACAGACCCATGTCCTGTCAGGGAGAAGACTTTGTACATAGGGACACAGAGATCGGTCACCTCCCCCAGTCACCCCCCTCCCCCCCACAGTTGGAACACAATGCAGGGTACACATTTAACCCCTTCCTCACCCCCTAGTGTTAACCCCCTTCAATTCCAGTCACATTTAGGCGTGGGATACCGATAAGAGTGAAGACCACACTATTACGTGGACCATTTGGTTACACTTCCGGTTCTCTGCTGATTTTGAATCTTTTAAAGCAAACACGGCTCCTTCTGCTTCCTGAGTGCCCTCTACCTACTTTTTCTCCCCCCCCCCTTTTTTTTGTCTTCTTTTCTCTCCTTTCTTTATTTCTCCTCTACCTGTACTTTTATCAGTCTAATAATCTTACCAGTAGATTTACCATGCGTTCAGGCCATTTGAGTTGAGCCTTTGTTTTCTGTTTTGATCGTGGTTTACTGGTTAATTGATTTAACATTACTGTGCTTATCTCACTCCTTTCTGGGTTCATTAAGGTTATTTACCTGACTATGCATATGTGATACAGGTTCTTTTGGTGTCCATTGACTTGTACACTCAATAGACAGATATTATTCCTGACCTATGTTTTGTCAATGTTTTACAACTGTTTGCAACTCAATAAAACATTAAATATAATTCCAGTCACATTTATACAGTAATTAGTGCATATTTATAGCACTGATCACTGTATAAGTGTGAATGGTGCCAAAAATGTGTAAAAAGTGTCTGCCATAATGTCACAGTCCCAATAAAAATTGCAGATCACCGCCATTACTAGTAAAAAAATAATAATAAAAAATAATGATAATTCTGTCCCCTATTTTGTAGGCGCTATGACTTTTGCGCAAACCAGGTTTTTTTTTTTTACCAAAAATATGTAGAACTGAGAAAAAAACGTTTTTTTTTTTTTATTATTGGGCCATTTATTATAGCAAAAAGTAAAAAATGTTGTTTTTGTTTGCACGACTGCGCAATTGTCAGTTAAAGCGATGCAGTGCCGGAAGCTGAACATTTCACCTGGTCAGGAGGGGGGTATATGTGCCCAGTAAGGAAGTGGTTAAATGTTAGAATTCTGCAATAGCTGCTGGTAAATAATTCTGGCTCTGACAATGTGTTACGTGTGCAATGTGGACAAAAATAGCTATTGCACACTATGTAATGTGTGGACACACCTATAGCCTTTCAGCTACACCTCAATACAGGTGGCGGGGACTGACTTTTTTTAGATCTGCATAGAGGTATAGAAATTGCGCGGTTTGCGTTAAAAAGTAAATCTAAAAATTGCATAGAAATTCATCCTCTTTTACTTACAATCGAAGAGGTGTCTGTGCTGGAAGATTGACAAGAAGGAAGTAAAGAATGACCAGCATAGTTTACAGTACCCCATAGGCAGAGGAGAGGAGTGTGCAGACCAGATTTGTATATTCCTGTTGGCAGTCACAGCAAAGACAGCACTGCACTTGCACAAAGCCAAACGGGGGAATTTAGATTACATTATGCTTTAGACCTCTCATCCCCTTTTTAATTCTCATGTGACTTATAGGCCCCTTTCACACGGGGACAGATCAGCTTGCAGCGGTCTTCTAGCTCACCACAGTGCCAAATAAAATAAAAATTGCGCTTCTTTTACCACTTCAGCTCTGGAAGGTTTTACCCCCTTCAGGACCAGGCCATTTTTTGCAATACTGCACTGTGTTGCTTTTACTGATGATGTACCCAAATGAAATTGATGTCCGTTTTTTCCCCACAAATAGAATTTTTCCTTTGGAGGAATTTTTTTTTATATATATATATATATATATATATATATTTTTTTTTTTTTTTTTCAAATCAATTGTTTATTCAAAATTATGTTTATAGCGCAAAATAAAAATGTAAAATAAAAATCACAAATGGTATATATTAGAATAGACAATTTTTGAATAAAAAAAAAACAAAATGTCTTACTCTCTGCTAATAAACCCCTTTCGCAGCGGGGCGTTTTGCAGGCACTTTCGTGTTAAAAATAGCGCCTGCAAAATGCCCTAAAACGGCTGCTCCGTTCACACTGGAGCGGTGTGCTGGCAGGGCGTCAGAAAAAGTCCTGCCAGCGGCTTCTTTGGTGAACTCACCGCTCCTGCTCATTGAAATCAATGGGCAGTTCCGTCGGCAAAATGCCAGCGCTAAAATAAGCTGGGTTTTCCCACCAACGTTCGGGGAGGCTCGGTGTGAAAGGGCATGCGTAGTAGGGAATCGACTGTGAAGCCACAAGGCTTCACTGATGGTTTCCCTTGCTCAAGATGGCGGTGGCAGCACCCAAGAGCCAATTAAAATATTGGCTTGCGTGATGACACCGCTGGATTTCTAAACAGTATTTGTAGCTGCTGAATGAGCCTGGAGCTCCGATTTTATTGTCCACTGAATTGGGTAGCCCATTCATTTTCCAGTGAACCACTAATTCACCTTGGTGGTGTATGTAACATTTTCCAGCATCTGCAGTCAATTCCCCCTCCCTGTGACAGCAAGCAGGAGATCCTCTCCCTACTCCCACTGTCAAAATTTGACAACAGTGGGGCTCCTCCCACATGTCTACGTCATTCTTTCACAGTTTCCTGTGAATGAATGCCTTTAAGTGGGGTCAATCATCAAAAACTACAATCTGCAATGAGCTGTGAGGGTGCTTGTGATTGCTTTTATTGAGCTTCTCAGGAAACTGCCTAATAGAGCCAGAGATTGATTCCACTTATCACATGTGTATTGCTCTGTAGGCTCCTTGGGGGGGAAAAAATATATATAGAATAATAATAAATGCACTTTTTTTTTTAATTTTTACCTGCAACAAAATGTGTGTTTATTATTATATTATTTTTTAAAAAGGTGAACGTATCCTTTAAAATTTGCGTCCATTTTCAGCTAATTTTTGTCCACAGAACTACTTCTTGTTTAGACATGTGATTTCATTAAAGGTAACCTCTGCTTTTTTATATATTTAGTGAACAGAATTATGCCTTGTTAACGTAAAATAAGCTGGTTGGCTATTGTGGGCCAATTGTTTAGAGAATCAACACAAAATAAAGCAACTAAATCTCTAGGTAAACTATATAAAGCCGTCTGCTGCTACAACACAATGGTGATATCAACATACCTATCCCGGGAGTGATGAGGTGTTACATTCTTGTGGATGTGTACAGATTTTCTTAACCACTAGATTTCATTTCCAATATGGTTCTAATAAACCAGATTTAGAAAACATGCATGTGTAGACATTTCAGGACCAAGTGTAAGAGTGGCAAAACACCCAGTATCTCAGCTTTGTAAGTGATACTCGTATCACTTTATTTCGCTGTACAAATGCTCTACAATTCATTGTGCTTAATGGTGGATGTGAAATCTTGACCATTCCCTGTAGGGTAAACACAAAAAAAAAACTGCAAGACAAGGCATAATGAGCTAGTGTGTATAGAATACTAGCTCATTATGAAATACTCGCCTTAGATCAAAGCCCCGGCAGCTGTCCCGGAACACCACTTTGGCCAGCGACTTGCTCCTGGAGTTATTTCTGGGTATCGTGGGCTCCGGCGCTGTGATTGGTCGGAGCCATGTGATGACCTCACTCTCGTGCATGTGATCGGCACATGCTAATACAGGGGATCTCTTCTAAACCTGCATGGTTTAGGTGAGATCCCCGTATCAGCATGTGACGATGTCACCGGCACATGCACAATGAAGCAACGGCTCATTCGTGCTGTTGCGTCAGCTGACATGCTCTAACCAGTGGCTCCTGCGCGCATGCACGAGAGTGGCGTCATCATGGCTCTGACCAATCACAGTGCCGGAGCCCACGATACCCAGATATCTGGGGTAGCTACAGGTAAGCCTTATTTTAGAGGCTTACCTGTAGTAAAAAGTGGATTGTAAGAACAACCACTCTAAAATGAAATTTTGGCAAAATTTTAAATTACATATGTGAGGCGTCCATTTAAAAAAAACGCACACAGTATGCATTTGGCATCGCAGTGCCCAGCACCAAGGGGAAGTGTTGGAGTGTGAACAGAACAAATATAAAACAATTGTTTTCCAGTGCCGACAAACAGCTCTCTTCACAAGGGTGAACGAGCCCTTACATCACAGACCCGCCTTTACACCATTGCCCTCAGTGCCCCTTCTTTACATCACAGTCTTCCTTTCATATTAATACCCCCTCCTTAAATCACAGTCCTGCCCTTATATTAGACTTCAGTTCCCTTCGTCACATTACAGCCCTCCCCCCGCTCTCTTTACTGTTCTACCTTGCTCACACAAGATGGAAGGTGCGGTAGACCTGGACAAAGGACGGGACTTCATGTTGAAGGCTGGTGAAAGAGTGCTTGGACAGCCCTGCATCCTAACATCCAATCAACAGCTTCTTAACTTAAAAGTCCCACCCTCTGTCCTAGGGGTAGGCAACCTGGGGCCCTCCAGCTGTTGTGGAACTACAGTTCCCATGAAGCATTGCAAGGCTGGAAGTTACAATTTACTCCCAGAGGCATGAAGGGACTTGTAGTTCTGCAACAGCTGGAGAGCCCAAAGTTGCCTACCCCTGCTCTATCCAGATCTACAGCACCACCCATCTTGTGCCATTCCTAGTGGCAGGCAGAGGAGCAGGTAGCCAGGAGAAGATACACAAGATTCTATTTGGCGAGTCTGTGGTCCCGATTAATACGGTTACTCGGTCCAGTGGGCTGTCATTTAGTGATGCCTGCTCTAGAGGAACCCTGGTTGAGAGAAGCTGACCTAGTGAGATTCCAAGACTTTGCCACTTCCAGGGGTTTGTGCATCGCATCCTATGATTGGATATGCTGCTGATCTATGCCTATCCCTGGAATTCATAAAAAAAAAAAATGTGCAGACAGCTTTTGCGGATGTGTCTTGCATGTGTTCCAAAAGTGGCGCATTGTGTGCCAAATTCATGTACCTGTCTAGAACTTGGCACCTGCTGTGCCACCTTTAGAATGTACACGAGGCACGTTAACAAAATCTGTCTCTGTGTATGTCAAAAGAGTACTTCATTAGCTCCACTTTCATAAGATACAAACTCAGTATTTTTTATTTCAAGTTTGGCGCAGGTATTGCCTCCACAATGTAAAAGTGACACATTTTTAGAAGCTCCTGAATTCAGCGCATGAGTCTCTGTCAACACCAGAAGTGTAGCAGATGCTTCATGAATTTGGTACAACACATTACCAAAAGGGGTTAACACCAGAACATTTGCTCAGCAGCTGTATTTTATTCCCACCTATATGTCTCCAAATCTGTATTGTATCTCTCTAATTCAACAGATTTCATGTATGTGGACCTAGGTGATGTTTTTTAGTGTGTAATAGAAAATTGGATATGTACATCTCGCAATAATTTCAGACCCCTAAATTACAGTATATGCCAGTTGCTTTTTATGGTTAATGTATCCTAACTAAAAAAATCTAATGTTAAAAAAATTATTCTACTATGCTGCTAAAATGTTATTATATAAAATTGTTTTAAAACTTTTATGTACATCTTAAAATTGTTATTAATAAAATTATGTTTTTTAATAAAGATGTGTGTTTTTTTTTATTTTTAATAACTACTGGAGAAAAAATATGATAAATTTATATTTATATATATATATAATATATATATACACATACATACATACTTTTTTTTTTTTTTTTTTTTTTACAAAATGTAAGACTATAGTATGATAAAGTGACAAAGAGGCTCACCTTCGTGACTTCTGGTGCACTATAAAACCTAGCCATACCTATTTCAGCAGGATATTGTTCTACAAGGATGAGCTATTGAAATCACTAAAAAGTAGGCTATTAACCCTTTATCCACTTGACCAATTTCAAATCTTTTTTTTCTGCATACAATTTATATATTCATATAAATACACACACACACACACACACACACGACAGTAGTTGCATTTTTTTTGTGTGCACTGTCTTGTAGAAGTGACTTTACAGCCTCCTAGGTTACATATACAATAAATCCCAGACTACATCATGTTGCTGCCCCACCATAGTATTTACAGTGGAAGCAATAAAAGCTTTGATCGATCAACTAAGTACATTCAGCCTCCCATTGGGTTCAGCAAGAACAGTTCACAGTTTGACCTGTGTATGGCTGGCCTTAGTACCTAAATGTGACCTAGTATCGGCTTCTTCAAATCCTCAATACAGTGGAACCTCGGATTGCGAGTAACTCGGTTAACGAGCGTTTCACAATACAAGCACTGTATTTTTAAAAATCGTAACTCGGTTTGCGAGTGTTATATTGCAAAACGAGCACAATTCAGGCCAAATCGGTGTGCAGTACGGCGTTTGGCCTGAGGTGGGGGGCAGCGGAGCCGATCAGCACCGCTCAGAAATGCAGGGAAAGTCCCGAGGACAGCTCAGCTGACCTCTGGAATGGAGTCTGAGGTTTGCTGAGGTGTCCTCCGGGCCTTTCCAGACATTTCTGAGGCTCTCTGCCCCCCCCCCCCACCTCTGGTCGCATGCAGTATTGCATGCCATTGAAGTCAATGCGGAACTAATTATTTTTGTTTCCATTGATTTCAATGGGGAAACTCGCTTTGATATGCGAGTACTTTGGATTACGAGCATTCTCCTGGAACAGATTATGCTCGTAATCTGAGGTTCCACTGTATAGCAGGTCTTACGCTAAGCGTGGAAGGACCCACGGTTTCCATGCCCTGGCAGCATGGCAGGATATGAGAATTGCAAACTGGGATTTTTTTCAGATAGGCTTCCCGGAGGTCCCAAATGGCCTACAGTTTTTGATAATAACATTTTACAAAGCTGGGAAGTTTAATACCTCCTGATCGCATCAGCTATTTTCTTGTAAGGATCTAAGTCCACCTTTGCAAAAATATATGCTTGAATTTTTATTTTATTTTTTAAAGAAAACATTATTATTTTTTTTGTATAGGAGCCTATAAAGCATTGCACTCATAATTAGTGGATCAGGGATGCAGTGCAAGACTCCTGCAAACCCTTGCTCCAGCTCATGTCTATACCCAAGTATGGGCTTTCAGTTGGAGAGCTGGAGGAAGTGTCGATGGACTATTCCATTTAGAACTACAAGCGTGTTGTGGTGGCAGACGGGATTTGTAGTTCATTCACTGATTCCTGTAAATGAAGGGTGCAGCTGAATATTGTCTATATATCCAGGCTCTAAGGAAGAGACCAAAAAGGGGCTGCTTTGCTTTCTCCTCTCCGCAGCGAGAATAATCATACCTAGACACTGGAACACAGATGTGGCTCCTACAATTAAAGAGTGGATAATTGAGCTGAATCAAGTAAGGAAAATGGGGGCACTAACGACAAATATACAGGAATGCTATACAAAGTATATGGCCGTATGGTCCCCCTGGACTTTTTGGGCTCTGGGATTTTTTATAAATATTTTTTTCTTATGACACAGCTCTTTGGTATGGGGAGACGGTTCCCCAGATGGACTGTTGGAGAAATGGATAGACTTGGTTGTTTAATTTGTTTTACCCCCTTTTTTTTTTTCTTGTGTTGTTTTGTTCCTATTGTTTCTAATGTCTGATTTGTTGTGCTTTGGGGTAGATTTGTGCCCAAGAGAAGTAATAGTCACCAAATTATAAATGTTTTGTGTGAATAGGTGACAAGACATAACTATAATCTACAAAACACTGGAAAGGAATGTTTCTCTCAGCCTATGTTAATGTTTTGGTATAGGGCAGGCATGTCCAAAGTCCGGCACGTGGGCCAATTGCGGCCCGCGTTCCGGTTTAATGCGACCCCACTGGTAATTTGGACATATATCTCTTTGAATATATGTCTTTTTAATGGTACTTGTGAGGCTGCATTCATGGCAATGGTAAGGCTGTATTCAGAGGCTGCATTCATGGCACTTTTGAGGCTGCATTTGTGGCAATGGCAAGGTTGCAGATGGGCACTCATTAGGCTGCATTAATGTGCACTGACCTGACTTATTTTGCTTCACAGTTCTTGATTTAAAATTTAAGTTTTTCCTGAAACTTCCCTCATTAAGTGCAGGTGCGTGTTATACACCAATAAATACGGTATATCCAAATAACATGCCTGAGCTCATCTTTAGACTCTTCACCACACACAGCCACAAAGGCAAGATAATTCTTGTTGAAATGTATTGGTTAATTTGCATTTAATTTTAATGGTTCGAAGAATGTCAGGCAAAATGGTCGGCCCTCACGCATGTTCACTTCATCAAATCTTGTCCTCTTTGAAAAATTTTGGACACCCCTGGTATAGGGGATCCAGATTATGTGCTTTTGTGTGTAAATTTACAATTAACTCAATAGAAATGTATATTTATATAATAAAAAAAAAAAAAGTGGATCAGGGATACAGCTGTATTTAAGCTGTATTGCAAACCCTTGCTCCAGCTCCATATCTAGACCTAGGTATGGGCTTTCAGTTGGAGAGCTGGAGAAAGTGTCAATGGACTATTCCATTTAGAACTACAGGACCATCTGCTGTGGTGGCAGATGGGATTTGTAGTTCATTCATGGATTCCTGTACATGAACGATGCAGCTGAATCATTTTGCAAAAGGTGAACTTGGCTTTTAAAGAGGAGTTCCACCCAAAAATGGAACTTCCTCTTAATCCACTCCTCACCCCCATACATGCCACATTTGGCATGTAATTTTTTTTGGGGGGGAGTGGGGGCTTCAGTAGGAGTGGGACTTCCTGTCCCACTTCCTGCTTCCGCTGAGGGGCTGATAAGGCGAGAGGCGTAATCGCCTTATTTCCGCCCCTCCCTGTAGGCGATGGCCTAGGACACTGACAGGTCCTAGGCAATCGCCTGTCCAATCAGCGACGAGCCGCGCGGCTCGCGCATGCGCAGTGGGTGCCCGGCCGTGAAGCCGAAGGCTGTCACGGCTGGGTGCCCACAGTCGGGATGGAGACGCCGACTGGGGAGGGGGGGAGAGGAGCGGAGCCCCGGTCGGCGCATCGCTGGAACGCAGGAGCAGGTAAGTGAGTGTTTATTAAAAGCCAGCAGCTACACTTTTTGTAGCTGCTGACTTTTAATAAACACATTTTTTGGCTGGAACACCCCTTTAAGCTTCAGCCTGACCCTCACCCACTCCCTGAACGATCTTAGTAGAAGATCATTGGGCAGCTTTAGTGTTGATTTTCTGTTCCGACTCCACTATGTACTTAGACAATATACACTGCTTTTGCAATACACAGATTTTAGATTTGAGGCAATAACCAAAAACGAAGTTTAGCAAATATACTTTTAAAGAAGGTCACTGTTTTCTTTCATTGTTTCTCATAATCCTCACAATTCACATTTGTTTGCAGTCAAACTTGAATCTTGCCTCAGCCAGAGATTTTGATTTCATGGAGAGCCACATTTGTTTCATAAAACCACTACAGCATAAGTTTGTTTATTTGTCTCTGAATGAATGACTAACTGTGGTAAAGGGGGATGAATGACCTTGTGGTTAGGACAGTGGTTGCTGAAGCATTTTTTCCAGGAGGAATGAAGAATCCTAAACATTAACATTTGACATGACTTTGGTTTATCTCATGTTTTCCACTGAGTCAGCCTAGCTTATGGGCATTTCCCCTTAAAGGAAAAAAATAAATAAAAATGGGCCATTGAAGGTGAGTGTGCCATGTTGTCCACTTGAACTGCATACCTCTCACTTCCTATGCTTGGTGATTATTCTATATTGTTGGTTAAAACAAAGTTTGTGAGATTGCAACCTAGTCCTTTACTGTAATAACTCTGAGGCCGCGTACACACGAGGGGATATGTCAGCTGAAAACGGTCCGATGGACCGTTTCAGCAGACATCTCCGCTCGTGTGTATGGGCTAGCGGACAGATTTCTCCACCCGACAGATTTCAAAGCATGCTTTGAAATCCATCCGGTGGGAATCTGTCCGCCCGACATGTCTGCTGGTTAGTACACTTACCAGCAGACATGTCATCCCCCACCGCCGCCGCGCCGCTGCCGAATGGATTCGGCGCATGCGCGGAAGTGTTTTACTTCCTGGTGCGGTGACGTGGCGATGACGCGGCGGCGTCAACGTCACCGCCGCGTCACCGCGCCGTCCGGCGGCGGGGAATTTGATCCGATGGTGTGTACACTCCCGATCGGACATATCCGATGGAAATGGTCCGCGGACCGTTTTCATCGGATATGTCCGATCGTGTGTACGAGGCCTGACATGTATTTTATTGTCCAGAGCTAATTTCCTTTGCAAGAAGAATCATCAGTTTAATTTACAGCACCGAATAAATCCCACATCTGACTTGCTAAATTCAATATCTTAACCACTTAAGACCCGGACCAATACGCTGGCAAATGACCCAAGGGGTTTTTGCGATTCGGCACTGCGTCGCTTTAACAGACAATTGCGCGGTCGTGCGACGTGGCTCCCAAACAAAATTCGCGTCCTTTTTTTCCCACAAATAGAGCTTTCTTTTGGTGGTATTTGATCGCCTCTGCGATTTTTATTTTTTGCGCTATATACAAAAATAGAGCGACATTTTTGAAAAAAAATCAATATTTTTTACTTTTTGTTATAATAAAAAACCAATAAACTAAATTTTAGTCAAACATTTAGGCCAAAATTTATTTAGCCACATGTCTTTAGTAAAAAAAAATCGCATTAAAAAAAAATTAGCTACCTAGCGGGAACAGCGACACTAATACAGCGATCAGAAAAATGATCGCTTAGTGACGCTGGCAATAGGGAGTGAAAGGGTTAACTAGGGCAGTGATCAAGGGGTTAAAACTTTATTGGGGGGGGGGGTGGGGGGGGGGGGGGGCTACCCTGACACTAACACTAACACTGACTGACTGTCGCACTGTCTGTCACACTGACACTAAATACAGTAATCATACATGTATGATTACTGCATTCAGTGACACTGTGACAGGGGGGAGGGGGGCGATCGCGGGGGTTAAATGTGTTTTTGTGTGTGTGTGTGTGTGTGTGTGTGTGTGTGTGTGTGTGTGTGTGTGTGTGTGTGTAAGTGTGCTGTTAGTGCAGACTTACTTGGTGTGTTGTGATCTCTCCTCAGCGGCGCTTGAAACAAACGCCGAGGGAGAGATCACGTCGCTTCCTCCTTCCTGTGTTTACACAGGAGGAGGAAGTGACAGGGCGGGCGTGCGCGCGCGCGCGCGCGCGCATTGGCTGGGAGCGATCCGGAGGGGGCGGATGAAAACGGATAGCCGTCCCCACTTGTCGGATCGCTCCTGCAGCCGCGCGGACCGCCGCATGTACGGGGGGGGGGGTCCGATGGGACCCCCGATCCTCCCCCCAAGGCACCAACGTATATATACGTTGATGTGCCTGTCGGTGCCATTCTGCCGACGTAAATGTACATGCGGCGGTCCTTAAGTGGTTAATCATAGAGGGCCTAGGAATTGATTCTTAGGCTCCATTTAGACCTAGGCGTTTTGTCGCCCTATGCCCGATGCTAAAGCAGCCCTAGATACGCTGGAGGGGCGAATTAACATTGTCGGCTATGGCAGGGCTCAAAATTTCAAGTCCTGAGCTACTAGCCAGGCCTCAAGAGTTACTCGCCACCAGTTGCCCCACCTAATTCATACTGCCCTGCGCCTAATTGCACCTGTAAACACGCCCTCGTAGATTATCTCATAGAATGACACTGTTAAATGTTTTAGGCAGAATCAAGTTACACAATTAAATATTACCAACAACAAATTTAACAAAATGGAACAGGGCACTTGGGGCAGACCAGCGGGACAGGGCACTAGAACTGGTTCTCTTCCCCATTCTCTTGCTGTCTCCTCTGCAACTCCCATCCATCCTCTCTCTCTCTCTCTCCCTCTCCTATTCATCTCATCATCAGGAGCCTGTGTGCGGCTCCACACTTGCATGTCCCCACTTCCCCCTTTTATTCAGGGTGGCAGTGAGGAGAGGAGCTGCAGCACAGCGGGAGGGAGTACAATCCAGCGCTGAGATCCACACAACTGCACAGCCATTGAGACCAGTCTGTTCACAGTGCTCAGGCTGAACTGTTGGACACTTACATAGAGCACAAGGAGAAGAAAACTGCACAAACTGGAAGGCTCCCGCTCTCATGTCAGGGCAACTTTCAGTGAGCGCTGCACCGGAGTGGTAATTTTTGCAATCCTCCACCTCCCTCATTACTTCCTGCTCTCCAGCTACATTGGTCGGGGGGTAGGGGGGCAGGCTCAGAGGTCATACTGTTAGGTCCCATGGCTTAATGAGGATTGTAAGGAGAGCACCTGTGTACTGCTCTGCCTGTGCGCGGCTCACCAGACTACTTTTCCAGAGCATGCACCTTTCCTCTTCGGCCACCAATCTCATCGGGACTCTAAGTGTAGGCACAGATTGGAGTGAGATTGGTCATGCATCCCTGTCATCACTCGCCCCCAGATTAAATCCACTCGCCAAATGCTAGTAGGCGAGTGGAAATTTTGAGGGCTGGGCTATGGAGATGGTTCACATCTCCACGCCAAACGCCCGTACGCCTGAAGCTCAAACAAGTCCCGGACCCTTTTTTTTGGGCGTATGGGCATAGCCGACAGTTAACTCACCTCTTCTGCAAAAAATCAATAGGCGGGGACAAAACGCCTATTGATTTGTCGCCGCAATACGCCGCTGCAGCGTATGCCCAGGTCTGAATGCAGCCCTAGTCCAAAGCCACTGCCTTTAGGTGATTGCACACTGGCAAAAGCTATATAACCCTACCCACTCCGTAAAGTGGCTTCAGTTTTGTGTCCTTTTGATGATGGACCCCCTCTCCTGATTTGGGTAGATTTTTATTTTTTTTCCCTCTATTATTCACTAGTTTTCCTTTCTTTCTATAACTCACACTTCGGTCAAGACCTGACTTCTTATGGCTCCCTAGCAGTTTCCAGATTAACTACCCTTGCTGTATATCTTTAGAAACGGTCAGGATAGAAGAAAATCCTGGACTGCCACAATCCGTAAAACTATGTCTTTATTGTACAAATAAAATCCAAAAAAACAACCAAAGCGATGCAGTCAAAATAAAGTGAATATCAGGAAAAAGGTGGCTGACATGTTTCACATCATGTGATGCTTACTCGTATAAGCGCTGGTAATCCACCATTGCTATACAAGGATCTTTCCATGGGGAGTACTCACAAAATAGATGCGAACTGAGAGGTTCAGCGTGTCTGGTAGAAAGGAATCGGAATAACCCAAACACTAAAGGCTCGTACACAAGATCTGATTTTATGGCCATAATTGTTGGTTTAATTAACAACAACAAATGTTGGCTGTTCATGTTCTCCAACTGTTTGACAATAAATCTGTTACGTCGGTTTATCAGATTGTGTGTACACAAGTCCGTCCAACTAAAATGCAAAGTACAAACACACATGCTCGGAAGCAGTGCTAAACATCAGACAACAATAGCAGAAGTTGCCCAAAGGGTGGCGGTAAAGAGCTGAAAAATCATGTGGTTTGGTGAATGTTGGCTGAAAATGTTGGGCATTCTGTATGCAGAACAAGTTCACGGCCAACGCCCTTTGGACCAAAGTCCACTGGAAGTTCAATCGTGTGTACGAACTAAGTTCCTATGGCTGTGAGTCTTGGGAATCTTATAAGCATTACATCACTAACCAGCAAGGAACTTTCCGTAGTCATGTGCAAAAAAAGGTCACCACATGTTTTGTTTGCATCTAGTAAGGTCATGTTGCAATAAAGCCAAAGAAGCTTAGGCCTTGGTTGTGTATTAATACTTTTTCCTAGACAGAAAAGCTATACCTAGAACTGCAAGATATACTTTGCATGCTATGACTTGTGTAACAAAATATTCCTATAAAGTGTCTTCCTTACGAATAAGCATGTACAATATGTATGCAATAAGTATCCTAAACAGCTACTTCATTTCTTTATGATGGAGTCCAAAAAATAATATCTGTTTCCTCAAGTCTTCCAACACACATGACTGATCCTTTCTCTCCCAAAACAACGCTGTCTTTCGTCGGATCACATGCCTGTTCAAAGTTCTCCCCTAAACTTCCTTCGCATCATACCCTGTACTTCCTCTGCTGCGCACATAAACCAATCCAACTGGTTCATTTGCATATCAATAGGGAGCCTAGCTGCTAAAACACATGATCCTAAATCTACTCAATATTAATGCAATAAAATCACTACAAATAGCTATGGCAACACACCAAATAAATGCTATAATATTATTAAGGCTGAATAAAGTGAGGCAATAAAGGCTAGGCAAAGCACACACAAAGTATGGATTTCCCCATAGCCTGTTTTTACAATTGCTTGTGTGCTTAGCAATGCAGTTTTTTGCTGCATACAAGGATATAATGTAATATACATTACTGATACAGGTAATTATCCAAAAAGACATGTATAGGCAGGATGCGGTATGTAAAAAAGGTATAGGAAAACCCTGTGCACATCACTGGACCTGTGCAGGGTTCAAGCTTTGCCCATAACATTGATCATACCCAACAAAAGATTCTTCAGGGTCTGGGTGCTATGGGAAAAGACCACAGCTGTGGAGCTTTCCAGCACCTTGCAACTAACGCACTTATTGCTCTATGTGCGCCAAGGCGTGTACTTGAAGCAGGATCCAGTGCCTGAAGCAGATTAATAGTAGTTCCCTTGTTTGGAACGAGGTCTTACAGTGACATCTCCATCCCTCTGTTCCAGGCTCTCTCACAGACATGCTACATACAACCCATCTAACTAAAGCAGAATTCTCTACTGCTGCGACTAAATCTGATCAATTCCCAAGCCTACTGCCATTATTTGAAGAGGCAGGCAGGGGTGTACCTAGAGCATTTGGCACCCGGGGCGGATCCAATATCTGGCACCCCCCTCCCCACGTTAAAATGTAAAAACGCCCCACTGTGCCCCCTGCATACCCCTTTACATTACACAGCCGCCTGCACCTCTTTACATTACACTGCACCCTGCACCTCTGGACACCTTTACATCACATAGCCCCCTGCACCCCTGGACCCTTTTACACTACACAGCCCTCTGCACCTCTGAACCCCTTTACATTACACAGCACCCTGCACCTCTAGACCCCTTTACATTACACAGCACCCAGCACCTCTAGACCCCTTTACACTACACAGCCCTCTGCACCTCTGGACCCCTTTACATTAAACAGCACCCTGCACCTCTGGCCCTTTTAAATTACATAGCACCCTGCACCTCTGGACCCCTTAACATTACACAGCACCCTGCACCTCTGGACCCCTTTACATTACACAGTCCCCTGCACCTCTAGACCCCTTTACACTACACAGCCCTCTGCACCTCTGGACCCCTTTACATTACACAGCACCCTGCACCTCTGGACCCCATAGCACCCTGCACCTCTGGACCCCTTAACATTACACAGCACCCTGCACCTCTGGACCCCTTTACATTACACAGTCCCCTGCACCTCTGGACCCCTTTACATTACACAGCACCCTGCACCTCTGGACCCCTTTACATTATACAGCACCCTGCCCCTCTGGAACCCTTTACATTATACAGCACCCTGCACCTCTGGAACCCTTTACATTATACAGCACCCTGCACCTCTGACCTCTTTACATTATACAGCCCACACATCTCTGGTCCCCCTGCATGTTACACAGACCCTGTTCAGTGAAGACACCCCCCCTTAGTGAAACCCCCCCTCAGTGCAAGCCCCCCTCAGTGCAACCCCCCCACCTCAGTGCAAACCCCCCTGAGTGCAAACACTCCCCTCAGTGAACCCCCCAGGTGCAAACACCCCCAGTGCAAACCCCCCTCAGTGAACCCCCCCCCCCCCCAGTGCAAACCCCCCTTAGTACAAACACCCCCCAGGTGCAAACACCCCCAGTGCAAACCCCCCTTAGTAAAAAAAAAAAACACCCCCCCCCCAGCCAGATGCAAACACCCCCCTCCCCATTCAGTACCTCAGATCAGTGCAGACAGTCACAGCAGCACATGGACAGAAGGTCCCCTCGGACCCCTCCCCCTCTGTACACACAAACAGAGAGGAAGGGGAGGCGGCGACTGCTTCACTCGGCTGTGCCTGTGAGAGGAGGGGATGGATGGTGCTGCGATGTCAACTCGCAACCCCCCCTCCTCTTGTACCGCAGCGCTCGTCAGCCAGCACTAGTGCCTGCCTAACAATCACTCAGATGCCGCGGCGCTCAGCGCTGGCATCGCTGCAGTCACGGGGGGAGCGCCGGCCTGACACCCCCCAGTGTGTGGCACCCGGTGCGGCCCGCCCCCTCCGCACCCCGCTTAGTACGCGTCTGGAGGCAGGTGCCAACAGTCATAGATGCTATTCTGGTTCTCTTTCCCCTGGCTTTATTCATGGGTGACAACCAGTTTTGCCAACCATCCATATTTTTACGGACAGTTCGTAAAAACTGCACTTTTCCCCCCGTTCATAAATGTCTGTGGTTGCCGGAATGTGCCAGTAAAAATAGAGATTAGTTTGGCTTGGAACTGCGCATGGAGATTGGAGGCAGGGGGTGATGGTGGCTGCAGTGGCACCGCAGATGGGGATGGAGGCACCGCAGAGGGTGGGTGATGGAGACAGGGGGTTGTTGGTGGCACCGCAGAGGGGGATGGAGGCAGGGGGAGATTGGAGGCAGAGGGAGATTGTGGCACTGCAGAGGGAGGTGAATGCAGGGGGTGTTGGTGGCAGAGGGTGATGTGACTAAATAATTTGCCCTTATTAAATCGAAAATAACTAAAATATGTTTTTTTTACCTTAATATCTACCTTAAAGGAGTAGTAAATGAAAAACATTTTTTGCATAAAATGAATGTCTGCAAGGTAGACAGACAGAATAGTGTAATGATTCTGTTAACAAATGAGTAAATACCTATTAAATTCCTTCATCTATATCACCTCCGGCGTTTTAGTTTCTGTTCCTGGTTTGCTCATTTGTTCATGTAAGAACTGCATTTCCCAGTATGAATTGCGGCATGCCCAGTAATTCACATTTCCTTGAAGTCTCTTACGCAGTGGTCATCAACCCTGTCCTCAGGGCCCACTAACAGGCCAGGTTTGCAAGATAACTGAAATACATCACAGGTGATATCATTTGCTGCTCAGTGATTGCAGTATTCTAGTCTGCATCTCCCCAAGGTAATACATAACACCTGGCCTGTTAGTGGGCCCTGCAGGAATGGTTGATGACCACTGCTCTAACACGTAGAGAGCGTCCTGCCACACATATGTAGTTCCCAGGAGGGGGCGAGCACGTCACTGACCACCGCAGTAAAGCCTCCCTTCACGGTGGTGAGTAACAATCAGACAAGCAGGAAGTGAAGAAATAGAGCAACTTCTGAGCAAAAACGAACAATGAGGAAGTGAAAAGAGGAATGTCTGAGGGTAAATGATGCTTATTATGAAAAAAATGTTTTTCCTTTACAACCCCTTTAAATCACATTGCTATTTGCCTAGCGTACGTGTTTGTAGCCTAAATACTGAAATTTGCACCTAAAAATGTAATTTAGTAACTGTTGTGAAATGCCAGTAAAAACGTGGCTGCGCCAGTAAATTTCAATCTGGTAGGTTGGCAACACCAATTGCCTGGCACATTTACAATTCCAGAAGACATGGGGCACTTGGACATCTTAGTGGAGGTTGCTGAAGATATGTTTCATTGTCAAATTTTGTGCAGTTAATGCTTCATCTTCTTGCCACATCCTGGCTATGGTGGACTCATTTATTGAGGCAGTACGTACAATGTACTAGTCTCTAGATAGACACACAGTTCCGCACAGACTCCACATATTTAAAAAGGCACAAAAATAAATAAATAAGGAAATTACTAGAAAGCTTTTCTATATTCTTGATCAAGCAGATTGCGCTTTATAATGATTGGCCCAACTCTAAAAAGGTTATTCACTCCTACTAACCTTTTTGTTGCCCTGTACTTTGCAGAAGAAGAATTCACAAGAAAATGTCCTATTTTTGTGGCGGAAATTAAAACCTTTTTTTTTTTTATCACTTCTTCCTTAAGCTCCTTTTACACGCGCATGAACTTTAATGGCATCCCAGTCTTAGTCTGTAGGGTTCAATATTGAGTTGGCCCACCCTTTGGAGCTATAACGGCTTCATCTCTTCTGGGAAGGCCGTCCACAAGGTTTAGGAGTGTGTCTATGGCAATGTTTGACCATTCTTCTAGAAGCGCATTTGTGAGGTCAGGCACTGATGTGGACGAGAAGGCCTGGCTCACAGTCTCTGCTCTAATTCATCCCAAAGGTGTTCTACCTTGTGGACAGCCTTCCCAGAGGAGATGAATATGTTATAGCTGCAAAGGGTGGGCCAACTCAATCTTGAACCCTATAGACTAAGACTGGGAACTGCCATGTCTGTGAATGTCAGTTCAATGCCTGCGTGTAAAGCTATAGACTAAGACTGGGATGCCATCAAAGTTCATGTGCGTGTAAAGGCAGGTGTCCCAATACTTTTGGTAATATAATGTATATATAACTTTAAATAACTGTCTTCAGCCAATCATAAATGATGTATCATTGTTAAGATGTTGCTGAAAGGTGACATCTAATTGCTTATTCTGAATTCATGCTCTTTCCACTGCTTAAAAAAAATAATTCAATGTGTATTTTACCAGTTGCTTTTCACCCTTATAATTATAAATGGGGAGCAGGCTCACCTGTGGAACACTATTGCTTTCCCCTTTCGGTAAACATGTAATGAAGATCTAGTAATGTATAAAACATTTATATGTTTTGGCAGTTTTAAGTAGTTTTGACAACTTCTTGGCTTTCCATATGTACCAATTGAGCCGACATTCACTTCCCCCTCCCCCTCTACTCATAACATGGAATAATATATTCCAGACAAAGCTTTGTTTGGGGACTTCTCTCCAGACAAAAAATTAGCGGTTTGTACATTCTGAAAATATGAAGCAATCTGAGTTTCCAAAGAGTCAGTGACAACATTCCCTCATCAAGAATTATTTTCTGAGTCTATTATGGGTTCATTTTTAATCCAATACAAATATTATTCTTTTCTATCTACTGGGTCCGGGTCATATTAATGAATGATGGAAAAAGAGGAGTCATGTGATGAGGACTTTTCTACAAGATATATTTCTCAAAGAAGCAAAGCTATTTTTATGGCATCCATTAGGCTTAGATTGGGGCACTGATCGTGTTGGTGACCCGCTGGGTCTTCCTTTGAGGCCGTAGATGGGTAGAAAGATAGAACATGCTTTCTAATTTATAAAACTGTGCTTCCACATACCACATGCCAAAAAGCGACAATGTTATTGCCTGTAATAATCAAAATAGACCAAGGTTTTCTGCAGTAACATGATTTAAAAAAAAAAAATCTTTTAGGTGCAAAATATACATTTGCACAGTAGAGTAAAACTCTATCCAAATGCCTAATTACACATATGTGGATTGTTTTTCACCCAAAGACACGCAAGAATGTTTTGTCAGCGGGAACACGCCGTTCCAGCACCTCCAGCACTGAATGTATGTAATAGTAGGGGGTGTTGGAGGGTCTATTGATGCTGGCTGCTAGGAGATGTATTGTCACTGATTGGGATCTGTTTTTGTGTGAGGGTGTATTGTTGCTGGTGGGGGATCCATTTTTGCTGGGGGGATCTTATGATGCTGGTAAGGATCTACTATTGTGGGAGAGGCCTATTGTTGCTGGGAGATGTGTTGCTGCTGGGGGGTCTAATGTTGTTGGGGTGAATCTTTTGTTGCTGGGGGTGGTATTTTGCTCTGGGTGGTCCATTTTTGCTGTGTGTGGGGGGGGGGGTCTATTGTTGCTGGGGGGAGTCTTTTTTTTTGTGCTGCCCACAAATCCGCGCTGAAAATCATCAGCGGCACGCAGTACTGTTTCTCTTCCCAGTGTTATAAAATGTACAGCACCCCTGACTTCCCTTTAGACGTGCACTTCTCCCTTCCTGCCACTGGGTGCTGCTTGTATATAAAAGTGAATTAGAATGTGATTTTATAGCATCCCTAGTTTGCTCTTCCCGAGGCTGACTTCTATTTCATGTCCTGCACTCCAAGGTATGTCACTGTTTGCTAATCTATATTGTTAGGGTGGGATCTATTGTTGCTGCCTCTAGGGGATCCATTTTACTGCTTTTCTGGTTATTAGGCAAGCACAAATTCAATAAAACTTATTTAGCACCACAAAATGATACTTGGGGCAGTACTGGGAGGTGGGTAGGGGGTGGAACCAAGAGATGGTGTCAGAGGAGGGTAGGAATGCGGAGACAAGGGGGACGCAGAAGGAGGGAGTTCCTGCATCTATTCTCTGTGAAAATGTAAGTTAAGTTAATACAGTGGTGTCACCTCCCTTCTCGCAGCATTCTGATTGGACAACAATAGAGTTAGAACTAAAGCTGGTCATAGAGCAGTCTGCTGGTTGAATAAAAAAATGCATGCAGAAGAGCTTGATTGGATACAACTGATGGCCCTCCCTCTCCCAGAGTGTTGCTGTGTAGGAGATAATATAAACTTACATAAGTACCCAAAAATGTCTGCTCTAATTGCATTGAGTCCAACCTGTAAACTAAACCCACCGATTTATTCTGATGTAGGTAGCAACTTCCTGTCTGTTGCCGGAACAAAGTCAAGCCGGGCTGAGCATTGCTCAGGCATTCATAGGGAGCTTTGTATTATAAATGAGTACAAAGCTTCCTCCAATTGGCTGATGTGGAGAGGCAGGGGTTTAATTTATGAACGCCACCTCAGCCAATCAGAGGAAGCCTTGTATTCATTCATGAAATGCAAAGTTTCCCAGGACCGGCTGAGTTGCACTCAGTCCAACCCAATCTAATTCCGGGAATGTGACAGGAAGTCTCTATCCTGCTGGTGGAAAACAGAGCTCTATACTGTATGTAGCTGAAGAAAATAGTTGGATAGGGTCCACGTGGCCCAAGGAGTCACAGTGTAGTGCTCGCCCCCTCCTTTGGACTACGGGAGAGCAGGACGCCCATTAACACATAGCTCCTTTCTCTGTCTGCAACGTAGAGAGCGTCCTGACCCTCCTGTAGTCAAGCATGACACTTCACACCAGGGAGAAAGCCTTGCATAATGGTGTTGAGTTACAGACAGAAGAACAGGAAGTGAGAATTTCTCAGATGAAATAAGGACATCTAAAAGCAAAATCGAATGCTGAGGTAAGTGAAGGAGGACTGCACTAAGGTAAAGGAAGCTATTTAGGAAAAAAAAATTGTACCTTTACAACCCCTTTAATGCATTCTCCTTGCAATAACCAATTAAGTCCCAGAGCCATTTTTTTACGTTTTTCCTTTACACGTTAAAAAAATAAATAAACACTGAAGATTATTTAAACCGCAAATCATGATTTTTTAATTTTTTTTTCCGCATTTTTTTTTTTGTTTTAGAACTTTAATGCTAATATATAAGGGACCAATAACCCCCTATGTGATCGCATATAGATTTTAGGTTCTCTTTATCGAGACATCCGGAATGTCTCTTCTATGCTCCGCTACAGCTGAGGGAGCACAGATCATGTTTTCTCAGCTGCTTCACCATGCACCGATATCCCAGTGGCTCACATCGTTGGACCAGGAAGTGATGTCATACATGTCACTTCTTGGTCCATTCACAGGAAGGCAGACTTACAAACTGGTGTTCATAGAGCTCCCACTGCCCTTCCCTTGACTGCACTGGGCCTGCAGGTGTGACAGTGGAGCGCAGTATACATGGGACAGTGGCCACACTGCAGCGGTTGTGGAAGTGATCGGGCCGCTTCACAGCCGCTCATATTACTTCCCAAATAAAAGCAGACAGTCCACTTTATAAAGTAGACAGAATCCTGGCCGATATAGCAGCTGTGTGTGTGTATATATATATATATAAAAGTTTTAGTATCAACCTTTACCACTAGAACCCATAGGATCCACCAATATGTTTTTGTTATTGTAATTTACTTCAACTACACCCAACATAATTTTTAATCTTGACGTTACTAAACCCACACGGTTTTGTTTTCTCTCTTAAAAGTTTTAGCAATTTTTTCATCAGTTTTTTTTAGCAGCTTCCTTTTGTCTGTTTTTATACACTTTTCTATCAGCTACGCTTTTTGTTCTTTTGTATCTATAGGTCAATTTATTCTAGTTTACTTTTTCTTTTTTCAACAGATGCCATTTATTTTGTATTAAGTAAAAAAACAGTACAAAACAAAATCATGCTAGGTACAAGAAATATGAAGGATAACAATGCCTCCCCTGAGCACCATTTATAAAGGTTTGTTTTTATTTTATAAATAGGTTCCTTTAAGTTAGTGCATTGTTGGTTCACTTACCTTTTCCTTCGATTTCCCTTCTAAATGTTTTTTTTCCTTTGTCTGAATTTCTTACTTCCTGTTCCTCCTCAGTAAGCTGTTCTGGCTGACTAACCCCCAGCCAGAACGTCTCGGGTGATGGTGGCAAGCTTACTGAGGAGAAACAAGAAGTGAGAAATTCAGATATTTAGAACGGAAATTGAAGGAAAAGGTTAGTGAACCAACAATGCGCTACCTTAAAGGAACCTATTTAGAAAATAAAAAAAACTTTACAACCCCTTTAAGGGTGCAATAAGTTTTAAATGTTCATAAATCATAATGGTAACAGAAGCTCCTTTAATTTATCATGGACCTGCCTGTGTGTCAAAATATAGCTCTACATTATACCGAAAGAAAAAAAACAGACTGAAAATAAATAAAAAGCAATACTACACAAATAAATAATGATTAAACCCAGGATCCTGCATTCCTTATATCTGGTCTCCCACAGTACACAAAGCATGGAAATGTAATAATTTTAGTAAATATAAACCGCTAAATACCTTTTCTCATCAGCACTTAGAGCAGTCTTGTGACATCTATCAGTGTCTGGTTAAAACTTGTAGAAGGAGTTTAGATTCTCCCATGAATGTCCTATAAGGTTGCGGGACCCTTGACACTGACACTGGATAGCGCTGATTGGCCCTGTGCTGATCACATGCACGCTTTCAAGAAAAATAAATAAATATTCTCTAGCAATACTATTAGAGGAAATACACTCCCAAATGCCTACCCTCTAAATAAATAGACAAACTTTGTATTACCAAGCAAGTTTGACCAAAGCAGCTCACTGAACAAAATGTTGTTTCCAAGTCTGCAAAACATCTCCAATTGCAACATAAATCAAGTTTGCTAAACCTAACCTGCTTTATCCCCACTTGGGTGACAGAAATAAGGCTTTGGGCATCAAGGTATGTGTGTATACAGGCTCACATAAAGCCTTATTTGGGATAAACACAAATCCAGGGCCGTCTTTACCATAGGGCAAACAGGGGCAGCTGCCTAGGGCCCTGTCACTGTTGGGGGCCCAAAGCAGAGCCACCTGTTAAGCCCCTGTGCTGCCCACAAATCCGCGCTGAAAATCATCAGCGGCACGCAGTACTGTTTCTCTTCCCAGTGTTATAAAATGTACAGCACCCTTGGCTTCCCTTTAGACGTGCACTTCTCCCTTCCTGCCACTGGGTGCTGCTTGTATATAAAAGTGAATTAGAATGTGATTTTATAGCATCCCCAGTTTGCTCTTCCCGAGGCTGACTTCTATTTCATGTCCTGCACTCCAAGGTATGTCACTGTTTGCTAATCTATATTGTAAATAGAAGTTTTCTGTAGAGTGTGTCCAAAGTCTTTATAATATTTGAAGATTCACTGCAGGCCTGGTCACGGTTTTAAAAAGTTCCTGTATTTTACACATGGCATTACATGGGGTCACAGCACCGTCTGTCCATTCTGCTTAAGCACCATGGGACCTCATGCCATGCGTAAAATACAGACCAGACCTGCAGTCTAGGCGGAGTAAGGCCTCAGAGCACATGGCATTACTGTCTGTATTTAACTGCTTGATGGGCCTATTTTGGGCCTGGCTGGTTCACATGTATGTGTTTTGGCTGCGTTTCCTGCAAAGAAAAGCGCATGCCTCATGTAATAGGCTGCGCACACGGCACACCTATGCCCATCAAGCAATGAAATACAGCACTGTCTGTCCATTCTGCTGTCTGCTGTGACGTATCTGCAGTTCCTACACTGTCAACTTGCTGCATTTTAGACATTTAGGTCACGCTTTTAAAAACACAGTGCGTTTGTGTGTGCAAGAACTGCAGGTAAGTAGCATGGTGCAAAAGCAGAATGGATTTCAAGGCAACTGTATTTTTAAAATGCTGAAGGCACCTTTTTTCTGCAGGAAACAAAGGCATGGCAGCCCATTCAAATCAATGGGATGCTGCGCCTGCACAAATGAGGACCGCCAAAACACATACATGTGAAACAGCCAGGCCCAAAATAGGCTGGAGGGGGGCCCAAAAAAAATGTTTGCCCAGGGCCCAAACCATATTAAAGACGGCCCTGCACACATCTGATAAAGTACTGGCAACTGTGCAGAACATTTTTTTTTATATATAATAATAATGGATTCTGTATTCAAATATTTCTTTATTTTTGCTTTGATCTCTATTTTTTGACTTTCTGAAATACTTTGTTACATTGCAGGCTCCAGTCCCTATCCAACATCCTGAAATCCAACCTTGCATATCACCCGTAGGTGTTAGCACACATTTTCCAGCAAACATCTATAGGGAAAAATATTTACTTTTTGACACTTTTTTGCCTCAGCAGAACTACAAAAGTATGGTGAACTTTACAGTCCTGAAGGGAATTGGACAGAGATCTTGTGTTTTAAATCTTCCAAGTTATAGTCTAAAATAGAGCGCTTTAAAAAGTTAATTGCACGTTCACTCTTATACATTGATGCCTTTTGAGCCATCAAAAAGCAGACTGTAAATCATTTCCAATTTTATATATCTTTTCTGTTTTTATCGACAGAGGCTAAAGGATGTGAAGCGGGGGATGTAAAAAGCCAAAGTAAAAAAAAAAAAAAAAGCTCTTATGAACGCTTTCGGGGGAATTTTGAAAGGAACCATATAAATGTCCATGAAAGTTTGTCCCACCTGCAACTCAGAGTATGCTCTTAAATGGGCTCTTGGGGGTTCTAAAAACCCCGGGAACTTTCTCTTTGTAGTTTGATCATTCCATTTTGGAATTACAAGAAGTGTTCTGTAAAATGTACATTTCATATGCAAGTCTGTCTGCTTGGAAAGAATCTTGTGATTTTTTTTTTTTAAACAGTAGTCCAGATTCGGAGCTGAACAGTATTCCTTAGAGTCCAAACAAGGTCTAGGTTCATTAAATGGCCTTTGAAGATGGGTTTTATGATGCTTTCTATACGAGGCTGTAGAAGGTATAACTCTTTTTCACAAGGGCAACCTTTCAGTAAGGTCAAACCCCTCCACTGGCAAAGTCCAGCGAAATGAATGTTCTATGTCTATGGTTCCTCAGGGAGAAGTGTAGTTGGAAGGTTACAACCTAAGTTTCTCCTGAATTCACAGGAAACACGTGGAATTATAGTCTTAGAGAAGGGTTGACAGCTTAATGCAGTGATTGTGGTTAGCTAGGGTTAAGAGAGAGGTTGATGAGTTTAGCTTCAGAGAAAAAACATCTCATCCCATTCTTCCACCCTAAAGAACATAGTAATCGCTCGCTGCGCAGACATAATTGTATGTAAGGTATGAGCCATATGTTTAAACCCAACTTGTCTTTTCTTGTTATTTTTGGTTTTCCTAAATCTCCAGCCAGAGAATGGCAAACTACAGAAGCCTTTTTTTTTCCATATCTGCCTGGGTCTGCTGAATTTATGATTCAGAGAGCTGTATTTTCTTCTGCATTTTCAAAAAAAAAAAAGGCCCAGGATTGCTTAAGATTCTGTTATGAATGCTTACATTTTTTTAAATAAATTTCTTTTGTAGTGATTTGTACCTTCATCTCTCCAGTTCACCATCATAAATCTGTCTAATGTTTCCTGCTGTTGAAAAATCTAAGTAGCTGGTGACATCACAAATGAACTTCTAAGTCAGATAGACTAGACGCTGAAATAGAACAGTTAAGAACTAAGGTTTGCCTTAAGGATAAAAGGAAATATGTTGGCTGCCATTGTGGAGCTCTTTTGTAAATGCTAACTGTCTGGCTTTCATGCTGATCCAGTGGCAGGTGCTATGGGCTCAGAACAACTATGTATGCTCCTTTAGATGCATACTTGTTCTGAGGCAGAGACTTGGGAAGTATTACAAAAAAAAAAAAAAAAACACCCAGGAAACTACAGTTTTAGAATTGGAAAATACTGCATACATATTGCTTTTCAGAAAAAATATTCCTATATGGAATTTGCTTTTATTTTTACATTTATAAAAGAAAAGTTTTTTTGATCATGGACAAAAAAAGATGGACTTCCCAAAAGGGAGGAAGTCCATCTTACAGTGCTGTCTTGATAACATTGTGTTACACTGTACTTGCAAATTGTTATACTTAACAATTTTTTTATTTTGGTTTTCAAAAAATAAATAAAAATCTTTTAAATATTATATTTGATTTTTTTTGGAATTCATTCTGCACCTAAAACATCCCTTTTAGCTTTATAAGTTTGCAATGATTTTTTTATTTTATTTATATGAAATCTTTGTTTTACAAATAAACGTTAAATGCAGGATGCAGCCATATCACAGGACTTACAGTGTATTGCATATTTTCTAATTAGGAAGCATAGCATAGCACCACACCACACCGCATTGCTAAAGCCGTTTGCCTTCAGCCTCTTTCTCTGACTGAAACTTTATATGGACACACATGAACAGAGAAAACATGACAGGAAAAGACGTGAGGTGGAGTCACTCCTCTTAGTTATTCAATTTATTGAATTTTTTTCTCGCGTTTTTGAGTTTTGTAAAAAGAAATTCAAATAAAACAGCCAAGATTAGACAAATTAAAGTGATTGTAAACCTTAAAGTTTTGTATTTTTAAAATACCAAATGTGTTCTACATGCCTGCTCTGTGCAATGGTTTTGCACAGGACAACCCTGATCCTCCTCTTTTCAGGTCTACCCCAACGCCCCTGGCTCCTCCGCTCTGCAGAGTGACCCCAAAGCAAGCCTCTTGCTCTGTGGCACTCGTACGTGCTCACTCCTAATCCAGCTCTGTGTTTGACAGCAGCAGGAGGCAATGAGGAAGGGGAGAGCCTAGATAGCTGCCGCTGGCATACACATCGCTGCATCGAGATCGAGCTAAGGTAAGTATGAGGAGGTGCTTGGGGGGAGCTGAGCTTTAAATGTTTTCTACTTGAATGCAGCAAGTTAAAAAAAAAAACTTCAGGCTTTACAACCACTTTATTATGAGCCCCAATTGTACCTTTTTTTTTTCTAGTCCCGAATAAATAAATAAAATATTCAAAATAACTACATTTAATTTAGAGCAACTAAATGTTTCTTATATTTGTGTTTGAGTTCCTAAATCCTTTAGAAAATTCAATGCTTTGTGCATCAATGACAGAAGTGCACTCTCAATTGAATGTTTTGATACAAAATTTTAGTTTAAAAACTAATAATTATATTTTCCCTTTAACTTTACAGCATCTATCAAAAATCTAGAAACTAGTCATTTCAGAAACAAGGGTAGTCAAAGATGATTCTTTTGACTTGGTAAGCTGGTAGGCAATCCTAATATGACAATCTGATCCACTTGCGGCATACCATACACCTCAAAACAAACCAAGAATTTCAACAAGAAATATTAACGTCTGTATGTGGTGCACCAGATGGTTGTATGTATTTAATAAAAGTCATCTGCGTCCAAGCAGGGATGTTAAAGGTCCCTTGCTAAAACTGCTACTGAACACCACAAGACTTCTACACACCTCACAGCAAGAAGATCATGTGACTCTTACGCTGGTTAAATAGGCAGTGGGCCCAATATCTAAAAATATATTTATACACACACACAAACTATATTTCTATAATGATAAAGTTACAGTAATTGTACTATAAATGTATATAAAAAAACAAATACAAAACGAAAAAACATTTAAGGGAAATATTGAGAATATATACTGTATATTATACACACACACACACACATATATATATATATATATATATATATATATATATATATACACACATACATATACACACATACACACACACACACATACACAGTAGGTAAAATTAATATTGAACACGTCACCAGTTTTCTAGGTAAATATATTTCTAGAGGTGAAATTTTAACGGTAACAACCCATACATACAGAGAAATAACAACAAATACGTTCAGAAATTAAGTTACGCGTCAGTGCAAATTAATATCAGCTGGTTCAGCATCAACTGATGGCCTCTAATAAGGTGTCACACAAGAAACATCTCATGATGGGTAAAAGCAAAGAGCTCTCTCAATTCCTTTTCAACCTTATTGTTGCAAAACATACTGATGGTATTGGTTACAAAAGGCGTTTTAAACTTCTGAATGTCTCAGTGAGCACTGTTGGGCGCAATAATCCGGAAGTGGAAAGGACAGCATTTAACCATAAATCGGCAAGATTTATAACAGAGAGGTGACAAGAATCAAAAGAGCCAAGGACCACTTGTGGAGAGCTTCAGAAAGACCTGGAATTAGCAGGTACAATTGTTTCAAATAAAACAATAAGTAATGCACTCAAGAAAATAAAGCTGTTAGAATGGCCCAGCCAATTACCTGACTTCAATCCAATAGAAAATATATGGAAATAACTAAAGATCAGAGTTTATAAAAGGGGACCACGGAACCTTCAAGATTTGAAGACTGTGTGGAAGAATGGGCCAAAATCACACCTGAGCAATGCATGCGACTAGATTCTCCATACAGGAGGCGTCTTGAAGCTGTGATTACCAACAGAGGATTTTGTACGCAGTATTAAATAAGTTTCAGTTAGCGTATTCAATACTTTTTCTCTGTGTCATTCCATTTTATTACACACAACTTCATTTCTGATCTTATTTGGTTTGGTTTCTTTGTATGTATGGATTGCATGGGTTATCAACAAGTGGTGAAAATTTAATGTTAATAGCATCTTAAGGCTACTTTCACACTGAGGCGCTTTACAGGCGCTATAGCACTAAAAATAGCTCCTGCAAAGCGCCTCTCCTGTCACTCCAGTGTGAGAGCCCATTAAAAAAAAAGTCCTACAAGCAGCATCTTTGAGGCACTTTAGGAACAGTGTATAAACTGCTCCTAAAGAGCCCCTGCTTATGAAATCAATGGACAGCGCTGCCAAAGTGCCTGCAAAGCACCACAGTAGCGGCGCTTTGCGGGTGCTTTTAACCATTCAAAGTGCCCCTCTAGTGGCTGAAAAGTGTCTTCTAAAACAACTATAAAGTGCCGCTAAAACTCGAAGAGCTTTACTGCCGACACCCCAGGACCTCAGTGTGAAAGTACCCTTAAAATTATTCTTACCTAGAAAACCGGTGACGTATTTAATACTTATTTTACCCGCTGTATATAGATATGCCTACACAGAGATACTTATAACGAAAATTATGAAATGATTAAGGCAAAAAGAAAATTTGCCCAGCTTTTCTCTCCTGGCAGGAGAAAAGCAACATAAAAAACGAGCCTTAAGCTGCATTTTGCAAATGCACATAGGTATGTCAAGTGTTAGGGCATTCATTTATTCCATTGGCCAGAATATTACATTTGTTTAGGCCATTGAAATGAACGCTCAAGTGCAAAACACTTCTAGTGCTTAGACACATTTAGGTGCGTTGGAAATTTTTTCTGCCGAAACACTTCTCTCCTGAACGGTCAAGTGATGTTTTTTTTTCTGCCTCTAAACGCCGATGTGTGCATTGACAGACACTAGAGTCAAACATCCTTAAAAGCAGCATTTTTGACACCCATTGTGCATGAGGTCTACAAGCAAAAACCACAAGGCATGCAATGGGGCTGAATGGGAACAGCTGGTTTTGGGCTGGAGTCGATTTTTTTCCCTGAATTTGATGTGCGTTTAAAGTTCACATCAAGCACAGGTTAACAGGTTCTCATCTACTTTAATGACATATTGTGGCTGAATTTGTATTACAGGCAAAGCAGGTCAAACTCAGCCCTTTGCTACAATTTCTATTTCAGCACATGCTTTTAAGGAGCACTGCACTACCCAAGCACTTACCGGGTCCGCATCCAGGGGGGGGCAAATAGGCAATTCCCCCCTCCGAGAATGCGGGTGAGAGCGGAAGGCTCTGCAAGTCCGTGGGAGTGCGGCTCCATGGGGGCGAGATAACAGGCACTCGATCGGTAAGTGGGGGGGGGTAGCTGTGGGGCTCAGTGTGTGAATGCTGCTGGCCAACTCCGGCAGGCACAGGAGCAGAGAGATAACATCTCCTGGCGCCCGTCCTGCATCCTTGCAGTTCTGCCCTCACTGTGACTGTAGGTAGCCGTGGGCAGCAGAGGGTTTATATCCTCTCTCCGCTGCTGTAAGGCTTCACTGCCTGTTTCCCTTAGTGAGGATAGTGGTGCCGGGACCCAGTCCGAGGGACAGATCTGCCTCGGGCGGCCGACATCACGGGCAACCTGGACAGGTAAGTGTGCTTATTAAAAGTCAGCAGCTACAGTGTAATTAAATTTACAATTACCAAAAAACACCCCCTTAACAAAAAGGTTAAAACCGGTGACAACACACTGGACTAGGTCTCTGAAGAAGCTCCATTCGGAACTCTTTAAAGCCACATTAGGGAAAAAAATAAAAACTATCCAACCACAGCAAACAGCCTCAGAAACACTGGATGCCATCAACACGGCTCTACTACAGTCAGCCGAATTAGTAGCGCCAAAACGAAAAACCTGCATCCGGAAAAACAACGCCAGCTGGTTTAACGACCAGCTCTTATTGCTGAAGCAAGAGCGCAGAACAGCGGAAGCCGCCTGGAAAAGAAGCTCTTCAGAGGAAAACCACGCCATCTACAAGGCAATAACAAAATCTAAGGAATCCGTGAAAGCATTAAGGGAAAAAATAGCCCCTTCAACCCCCCCCTCAATCATTCCCACAATACCCACATAAACTCACCGCAATCGACAAAATTCACTCATAAACTCATCCCTATCGAGGCCACTAAAAATATCATTTTCACTCTGCAAAACAGCACAGCGCCAAATTATATCATCCCCACCAAACTGCTGAAGGAATGTGCCGATATCCTGGCACCACCTATCACGCAGCTTATAAACCAGTCCTTCAAGGAAGGCATAGTGCCCTCCCAGTTGAAACAGGGAATAATCCAACCCATCTTAAAGAAACCCACCCTTGACCTCAAAGACCCAAAACACCGTCGTCCCATAACAGGCCTAAATGCCTTCTCCAAGATAATGGAGAAAATAGTGGTACAACAGCACCTAGATACCATGATTTGCTCGATCCATTTCAATCGGGTTTCCGTCCCGGTCACGGGACAGAAACAGCACTGCTCAAAATATGGGATGACGTTCTCGAGGCCGCAGACGAAGGAGGAGAATCTTGTCTTCTGGTACTGTTGGACCTAAGCGCAGCTTTTGACACGTAGACCACAAACTATTACTGACTCAGCTAGCTGAAGTAGCCAGAGTCGCGGAATGTGACTTACCCTGGTTTTCCTCCTTTTTGGAAAACCGATCACAAATAGTGAAGTTGGGACCTTTCACCTCTGAAAAACGCACGGTGTCATGCGGAGTCCCCCAAGGATCCCCTCTGTCACCGGTGCTGTTCAATATCTATCTCCGCCCCTCTTCGAAATCATAAGCAGCCAAACGTTTTTTGTTTTTTTTAAAGTGTATTTTGTGCGTGAACTCGAGAGAGAGGAGCCGGACTGCAGGAGTTGGGAGTAGGCAGACCCTCCCCCCAGAGGCAATCTGCCATCCTTCTCCATGCCCCCGGGTGGCAATGGCGGGTGTGAGGGAGGGGCTCCCACTCACCCCGCCCTACCTGCTCCGCTTGGGAGCCCGACGGGGCCCAACGGGGAAGTGAGGGGGTCTAGCCCGCTCAGCCAGCACCATAGGTCCTTTGCCTCTCTTTTTTAGGAGACCGCATGGCCAAAGTACGTGCTAAACCAATTTTGTGTGTGTGCAAGTGTGGTGGTTTTTGTGGGGGGGGGGTGGGCGTACTAAGCACAGGCGTACCTTGCGTAGCAGACCCACCGGGAGCCGGGCTGAGACCACCAAACTCAATTCACATGTAGCTGAGACCGGGATCCAGACCCTTGGCTGCAGAGGTGAACGGCTTTTCAGCGCAGTGCCAATCACGTTGAGCCACCACAGCTCCTAAAAGTTACTTTACCATTCTTTTGCAGATGACACACAACTGTATTTTCGCATCTGCAACAACAAGGATCATCATTTCGGTTTAGAGACATGCCTCTCTTTGATAGAAAACTGGATGACAAAGAGTTATCTTAAACTCAACGGATCGAAAACAGAACTTCTCAACTTCTCCTGTTTCACACCAATCGAAAGAATCAACTTGCAACAACCGCCCATTTTGGGCAAAACTATCACCCCTAGCACCAAAGTCAAAAGTCTCGGTGTCATCTTCGACACCAAAGTGACAGTGGATGCACAAATAGGGTCAGTAGTCAGCGGATCTCACCATCTGCTGCGCCTACTACGCAGACTTATTCCATTTATTCCTAAAGAAGACATAGCAGTCGTGGTGTGAACAATTGTGAACTCCAGACTGGACTATGCAAATGCCCTTTACCTCGGACTCCCAAAGTTCCAGATCTCTCGTCTGCAAGTCGTTCAAAACATGGCCGCTAGACTTGTGACTGGGAAAAAACCCTGGGAATCAATCTCACCTTCGCTGAGATCCCTTCATTGGTTGCCAGTAAAAGACAGAATTGCTTTTAAAGCACTCTGTCTGACGCATAAGTGCATCCATGGGAAGGCCCCCCAATATCTATGCGAGAAAATAAAAGCTCACAATTCCAATCGCGTTCTGCGATCCACCAACGAAAATCTACTCCAGATACCCAAAGTCAAATACAAGTCCAAAGCCCCAAGCAGATACATATCTCTCCCAGCTGTATATAATATAGACTCTTTTTCATCTTTAATTTGTGTGGAAGAACTTTTTTACCCTATTGGGATTGAGGACTATCGGTTCACACTGTGTCCGGATGTCATGGCGCAGCTCTAACCCCCCCGTTTTTATCTTGTCTTCTTAGTGCGATTTGCATAATGCCGCGTACACACGGTCGTTTTTTGTGATGAAATAAAATGATGTTTTAAAAAACGTCATTTAAATTGATCGTGTGTGGGCAAAACGTCGTTTTTTGTCTTAAAAAAAACGACAAAAAAAACATTCCAACATGCTTGAATTTTTTGTGTCGTTTTTCAAAACGTCGTTTTTTGTTTCACAAAAAGTCACCGTGTGTAGCAAAAACGTCGTTTAAAACGACGTTTTTCAACCCGTGCATGCCCAGAAGTTAGTTATGAAGCGAGCTTCATTGGAAAAGAGTGGTGAACGTAACCTCGCTTTTTGTGAAAAAAACGATGGTGTGTATGCAACATCGTCTTTGAAAAGTGACGTTTTAAAAACGTCGTTTTTTTCATCACAAAAAATGATCGTGTGTACGCGGCACACACGATCATTTAAATTGCCCACACACGATCATTTAAATTGATCGTGTGTGGGCAAAACTTCGTTTTTTGTCTTAAAAAAACGACAAAAAAAAATTCCAACATGCTTGAATTTTTTGTGTCGTTTTTCAAAACGTCGTTTTTTGTTTCACAAAAAGTCACCGTGTGTAGCAAAAACGTCGTTCAAAACGACGTTTTTCAACCCGCGCATGCCCAGAAGCTAGTTATGAAGCGAGCTTCAATGGAAAAGAGTGGTGAACGTAACCTCGCTTTTTGTGAAAAAAACGATGGTGTGTATGCAACATCGTCTTTGAAAGTGACGTTTCAAAAACGTAGTTTTTTACTTCCATCGCAAAAAACGACCGTGTGTACGCGGCATAAGAGCTGCTGCCTTCCTGTTATAGTGTTTGTTTTCATTTCACCTTTATTGGTATTTGAGAACTATTTTTAGATAAGCGCAATTTTTTCTTGTTAACAAGTCCAAAGGAGAAAGAAGATTTGTGGTCCAAGGCCCCAGACTATGGAATGTTTTACCAACCAGCATTCGGTTGGAGGAGAACCACTTGACCTTTAGGAGAAAGATCAAAACCCATCTCTTTTGAGTTCAAAAGAGAAATGGTCCAGAGGTGATTCAGTTTGCATGTGCAGCGCTATATTATATTATAATATAAGTATTTCACTCACTCACTCAGTGTTTGTAGCTGCTTACGTTTAATTTTTTTTGTACCGCCGGACCTCCGCTTTAATGATTGTATTACCCATTTGGGATAATCAATTCCTGAAAGATATATTTTAAATTAAAAAATATTGTCATATTGAACACTTGTTATGCGTGTGCACAGCATTAAAATGTGAAATCTATTGAAATTGCAAAGAAAACTGGGGCATAATGACACATCATAGTACCCTATAGTTAACATCCAATGAATAATCCATTAGTGAGCCACCTGGGCCTCTACAGGTATATCTCCTCTAGTGACAAAAGTATACTTCAAGAACCACCCTCAGACTCAATGTACCAGTCCATCAAAATGAAAGACCTACTGTAAAATGTACAGCCCTAAAGCAATTCAGTGTGCTGGAGTGTACACAGCATAAAGGTGAAGCATCTTGACCTGACCAGCATTAACTGGAAACTATCATTTTTTTTCTCTACCTTGCTCTAATGCCAAGAATATTTTGGCCCGGATTCACAAAGCACTTGCACCCACGTATCTCGAGATACGCGGCGTAAGTGTAAATATGCGCCATCCTATCTATGCGCCGTACCCATAAAACTAAGATACGCCAAAAAACTGACTTCATCCGACCAACGTAACTTGCCTACACTGGCGTATAGTGGGCGCATATTTACGCTGGACGCATTTGGAACTCCCATTGATTTTCGATGCAAATATGCAAATGAGGGAGATACGCCGATTCACGAACGTACTTGCGCCTGGCGCATGTTTTAAGGGATTTTGCGTAAGAGTTATGTCCGGCGTAAAGTTATTCCTCATATAGGAGGCGCAACTCATGCAAAGGTGTGGACCAGAGATCGAACGCCTTTCAAATTTACGTAGTACGTGAATAGGGCTTGGTGTAGGTTACATTCACGTCGTAGGCAGTGTTTCGACGTATCTTAGGCAATTATTTCGACATGATTGTAAGCATGCGCACTGGGATGCGTCCAATGTACGACGCATGCGCAGTTCATTTTAAGTACTTGCTTGAAGCTCAGCCCATCATTTGCATGGGGTCACGCTTCATTTAAATGTATCACGCCCACTTCCACCCACTTCCACCTACTTTGACTTACGTCGGCTTACGTCAATGAATATACGCTACGCCGGTGCAACGTTGGGAGCATTTTCTTTGTGAATTCCATACTTGCCTCTCTGCGTTATGCCGGCATAGCGTAAAGAACATACGCTAGGCCCGCATAAAGATGCGCCAATGTATGTGAATCCAGGCCAATGGTTTTAACTTCAGTGATGTAATAATTTGTGACCAATGAAAGGAGGGACATCACAGCAGCCGGATTGCAGGTGGAGGAGAGCCCCCTGGCTTAAGCGTAGCTTTTGGAAACTAGTTTGCGGATAGTTGATGTGATTGGAGTATAAAGCGTGGTTTGCCAATCAGAAATGAGAGGCAATAACTAGCAGTGAGTGAGGTGGAATGCGGGGAGCAAGCAGGGCTGGACTGGGACAAAAATATGGACCTGGACTTCATCCAGACCGGCCCAGGGCACAACACATCAGGGTACAGTGCACATCAGGGTACAGTACAGAGCTCAGCACATCAGGGCATGATCTACCCGTCATGAGCCTTGCTGCTTCACTTCCTGGTTCCCTACTGCGCATGTGCGAGTCATGCTGCGCGATCCCACTGGTACCTGCTGTCTTCCGAGACCTGCGTGTCTCCCAGAAGACAGCGGGGGGGGGGGAGTAGGCGCCGGATGTGGCGTAGGTCACTGTGGTGATCTATGCCTTGAAGTGGGAGCAAATACCTGGATTGCATAGGTACCTGCTCCCTCCTCCCCCCTGAAAGGTGCCAAATGTAACACCAGGGTGGGGGGGGGGATTCCAAAAAGCGGAAGTTCCATTTTTGGGTGAAACTCCGCTTTAACTCCTTGGAGAGGAGCCACTGCAAATGTTTGTGTAAATATTAGCTTGAGCTATTGAGATCTGTAAAGATCAACAAATCAAACCAAAACAAGAAATTAAGGTAAAAGCTGCTGGTTTAAATGCTAAATCTTAACATGTAATATTTCTTAATTACCTGTATAGCATTTTTTAAGTCTTGCACATAATAAATAATACAATACTGAATACTAATGTACATGTACTTTAATCTAGATTATTGAATTAATGTATAATATTGCCATATTAATGTACATTATTGTTTTAATGTGTATTATTGCCACATTCTGGTGTAAACAGGCACTCAGTTCTGACTTCAAAAACAATTGGTTGTTTGCTATAAGGTATGTTCTGTTACAAATCTAAAGCTGCAGGTGGTCTTCTGTCTACATTAAACTCAGCAAACTGGTTTTCCATATCCACAGCTGCAAACCAGAGACAAAGTAACAATTACTGTTCTAAAAGAAAACACCAAACACTGCCTCAGTAAATAAAGTTTCCACTTTAGTTAATGAATGTCACATTACTGTGGACTTGTCTGTCTGCTGCCCATTCTACTACTAGTAGTAAGCATTGAGTCCATCCTGGTGATTGGCAGTTTAGCTATATCTGTTTGTTGTTTTCAATTGCACTGCTTTTATGTAAAACTATTGTTTGATGGTCCTAAAAAACCCACAATTGCAAAAGTGAAATCAAATTAAATGGTTTCTACTTAATAAAAAAAGGCCACTATTCTCAATGTCTCGATGAACTAATTTAAAATGGTCTGGACTCCTTGGGTAAACCATTATGTATTATTTTCTATCACCTTGTTTTATTTCTCCTTACTAAATTTTTACTTTAAACACACATATGTCCCCCAAAATGCACACCCTACCTCAAAATGCTAATCGCAAAAGCGGACTCTGTCAACTCTATTTTCTGTTGATCCAAATGGCCTTTTAAAAAACCTACATTTACCTATTGCCTTTCTCATTCCAACCAGGGGCTATCCTCTTCAAAATGAAATCTCTATTTTGGAGATTTTTGGGGTGTAGGCAACATATCTCTTGTTCTAATCCTCTTCAAAGGATTTCATGCTACTCTGGAATACTCACACGAAGAGTTGACAAGAGTTTGGCCCTGTACACACGATCGGTCAAACCGATGAGAACGGTTTGATGGATTTTTCCATCAGTTAACCGATGAAGCTGACGATCGTGTCTAACTGACTAAAAAAACGATCGTGTCAGAACGCGATGACGTAAAACACAACGACGTGCTGAAAAAAATAAAGTTCAATGCCTCCAAGCATGCGTCGACTTGATTCTGAGCATGAGTGGATTGTTAACCAATGGACGTGCCTACAGACGATCGTTTTTTTCTATTGGTTAGGTATCCATCGGTTAAATTTAAAACAAGTTTTTTTAACCGATGGATAAAAAACCGATGGCGCCCACACACGATCGGTTTGGTCTGATGAAAACGGTCCATCAGACCATTCTCATCGTTCTGACTGATCGTGTGTACGCGGCCTTTATGTCCACAATACTGATTATACAGAGTATGGGCATGTACTCATGGGTGACCCTTTAACTTTATTATAAGTATTACTATATCTTCATTCTGTACTTGTCATTTCTTTATCATTACCTTTTCAACAAAAATGTATAAAAACAGTAAACTTTGGTACCAGTTTTAGCCACGAAGAGTTCTAATAGAGATGGGAGTTAAATGTAGGCTGTAAATACAGCAATTTAAAAAAATCCTTTCCCAAGATGAATATGGAGGAAGTCTTTGGGGACTTCTCATTCTACAAATGTTAATTGTCTGACGGTCATGGTGACCCTCTTGCTTCAAAACTGACCCAAAATTGTAGGAAACAAAATAAACAATTTCTCTTTGCCTTGGGACCAACTTCCTATAGCTTAGCCAAGAGCTTGTCCTGATCCGATGAAAATGTATTAAATTCCGCAGATGTTTAATGGTGGATTAGAGAAAAGGGTGATTGACTGGAGCAGCTGAGGAGGAAGATTACAAACATGTTTTTCTAAGCGAGCCTGTCGTATGAGGGATGAGTTCATTAAAGCATCATACTAAAGATAGAGGTGCTGACAGGATGAATTAGTATTTTTGTTTTTGCAACAATGTTGGCTGATTGGATTCCTTTTGACTAGCTTATTTATCTCTTTTAGAAACAGTAAGTATCAATTAAACATACAGTAAGTATTATTAGTATATTATAATTCTAGTTTAAAAAACAATTACTAAGTCAAAACTCCCATCAAAACTCTATTTTTCTTATTTCGTATAAAGTAGAAAGTTTAAAACCTCTGTCATTTTTTTTTTTTTTTTACCACCATGTATATTATAGAGATTTTCCCCACCTGCCTGTCCACAAAACAAAAAGTAAATGTAAAACTCCCCAAAGACGATGCCTTAAAACCTGCTGGTGGTACCCACCCCCAATCAAAAACCCAGTGTATGCAGAGGCAAACTTATTTTTGGTAGTTTTGGATAGATTAGGAACAGTTCGACCCTCAGCAGCAAAACATAGCAATACATAAACGGTTGGGTGTTTTAATACTTTGGGCTGTACATACACAAAAGTTTGACTAAAGTTGGCTTTACAGCCTAGGAATACCCTTAAAAAAACTAGCGTATATAAAAACTGTGCAGCTAAAAGTAGCAACCAACCAATTTACAAGGCTCATTTATCTTATGTGGAGCAGTACAGGAGTGGTAGAGTGCTATGCACAGGAGAACCATGGGTCAACCAAATTTATAATGGTGTTCGGTCAATTAAATTTTTTTAAGTGCATTTGTAAACTGTTATTAGTAGAAAATATATAAATATTTCATTATATAAAATAGTCATTACATGGTGCACACACTCAACAAGTCACAGAGCATTAGGGTTTTTCTTTAACCTCCCTGGCGGTATGATTCTTTAAGATTTTAGGTGCTAAAAGCGGTACCATTATTTGCAAGGGAATTTGGCGTTTTATACTGTAGGCTTGTAATTCTTAGGAATAACTCACTTAAATCTATTCAAACAAGAGTCTAATAGGCATCCCGGGTATGATTTTTTTTTTTTTTTTTAATTAAAAATTATAATATAATAAATAATTATAAAAAATGATCACAAATGATAATATAATTATAGTAAAAATTATTCAATAATGTAATCAAATCAAAATCACTGAAATTTGCTCAGTTGCAGAATTTTTGCTGTCATTTTTTTTTTTTTTTTATGACGAATTTCCCCATAAATCGCTATCGCTAAATTCTGCAAGTGATTCTGATTTATTATCGCTGTTTTTTAGCTGCTCTAAAACAATTTTTGCCATAAAGGGACACTTTTGGTTGCTATGGGCAATCTACAGTTTGCAGGGAGAAAGAAAAGTTTTTATTATACAAAATGACATGTAGTGTACAGGGCAGACCACTAGGGACATGGGGGGTGTGTATTTTTTACATACAGTACTGTAATCTATAAGATTACAGTGTACTGTATGTATAGTGTTTGTTTACTTTTTTAAATTTGGCGCCGTTCCCCCCCCTACGTCGCGACGCTCGCAGGGAAGGGAATCGGCGGAACACACAGCATCAGGCGGACATCCGGCCGCCGTGTACTGCGGGGATTCGTCGCTGGATCGCAGAGAAAAGGTAAGTAAACTTTTTCTGCATCCAGCGAGGTAAGCGCGTGTGTGGCACGGGGTTACCGATATTAGCTTAAAAATCTCACCCCGTGCCACACACGTGAAGACCGCCAGGGAGGCTAGTCTGACCGGCGATCCAGCGGGAAACCCCCGCCGGATCGCCAGGAATTTTTGGGGGAAAAAAAAAAATGCACCCCGAGCGTGACTCGGGGTTACCGCTTCTGGCACTGAATGTTAACCCCGAGTCACGCTCGGGAATACCGCCAGGGAGGTTAAAGAAAGAGGACAGCAAAATATGCTTTCAGACTACCTCTCTCCAATTGAATGCCTGTAAAGTGCTGTACAGAGAGGTTTTTGAGTAAGGCCGCGTACACACGTCCGAGAACCTCGTCGGGCTAAACCCATCGTTCCGCCCGACGAGGTTCTCGGCCAGCCGTCAAGTTCGTCGACCAGGCTGTCGAAAAAGGCGTCGAGCCATTAGTCCCGATGGCCCGTCGAGGAAATAGAGAACCTGCTCTCTATTTTGGTTTGACGCCTCGCTCGACAGTTTGCTCGGCGAAAACGTACACACGATCGAGCTTCTCGGCAGAATATGGATCCCAGCGAGCTTCTCGCTGGATTCTGCCGAGAAGCTCGGTCGTGTGTACACCGCCTTACTGTGCTTTGTCGAAGTTAGGATTCAAGAGTAAAGATTGGCTTTTTAGGAATGGGAAATAGAGCCTAAAACTCAACGGTTAGAAATAATAAATATGACTTGCAGAATCCAGAAAGTCGTAAAAAGAGATGGCCAACAGACAGGCAGAACTTAGAAAATGTATAGAGATTTTTCATGTAAGCTTATAACAGATTATCAAAAATAACTATTGTTTGTATTGTGCAGTGGCTTTAAAGCGCAGCACACACCATAAGAAAATTGAACAAACTGGTTTTCCTTGATGTTTCACATGCCATACTCTGGCTGCTGCCATCCATTTGGGGGTTCAGCGATGGAAACTCTGGTTTCGTTCATTGGTAAGTATTGGACTGTTTTGCTCTGGCCTATTCTGCCATTGTTCTTACATTTACCACTGTGACACATCTTTTTATCTATTTAGATAAATCCCATCTGCATACACCCCTGATGAACAACATAAAAACATATAATATATATATATATAAATCAAAGTGCATATATAGTCCATATGTGAACCAAACAAAAAAGGAAAAAGAAATATCCAATCACTGATGAATCGATATGATAGTCCTATATTAAGATAACCAGTGCAGCAACCAGTGAACAAATGGAAATCCTGTGCAGAGAAACAGCAGAACCACAATGTGTCACCAATTACACCTGTGCACCACCACCTGTAAAGTTTACAGTTTACAGTTTAAAAGAGCAACAAACATCCGTATAGGAAAATGGAGAGCCGGCCGGCATGCGATCTCCCGTTCAAAGCGATGACGTCAGCACGTCTACCTCCCAGGAACGGGAGATCGCATGCCAGCCGGCTCTGCATTGTCCTATAAGGATGTTTGTTGCTCTTTTAAACTGTAAGTTGGCATTTTGGTTATTAAATTTGATTCACCATACGATACACACTATGTGAGTCTCTCTTCATTTTGGGTATCGAAAATGAAGAGCTTCGCAACCTTTGTGCCTATTGAGTTCGTTCCATCTGATCGCTCACTTTCCCTGCCGTTGGAGAACGCTATCTACTGGAAACAAGTTCAATACTTTTGGCCCATTACAGCTTACCTCTGGTAAGCATACAACTTTACAGGTGGTGGTGCACAGGTGTAATTGGTGACACATTGTGGTTCTGCCGTTTCCCTGCACAGGATTTCCATTTGTTCACTGGTTGCTGCACTGGTTATCTTAATATAGGACATATCGATTCATCAGTGATTGGATATTCCTTTTTTGTTTGGTTCACATATGAACTATATATGCACTTTGATATATATATATATATATATATATATATATATATTTTTTATGTTTCACATCACATTGGCTATTGATTTGTCAGCTTTGGCACTTATGGTAATTCACTTTATCATTTTTTGTGTTGCGCAGCTCTATTTTTTCTTTTTTCTTTTTTTTTTTTAATGTATGGTCCTACATTATGAGCTGCGGCATTTAAATTTTGATGTGTTTAGTAGCGCAGTATATCCCATTTCTCCCTGATGAACAAGCAATGATCTCGCGAAACGTGGGTCGGGTTTTCTGATGCGTGCATTTGTATATACTGCATTCTATAATGTTTGTATCAATTTTAATTATTCTCTTTACTATGTGCAAATCCATTGGCTGCACTATTATGCTATATTGTTCATGTATGTACATCAATTTTAATAAACATTTATACTGTTACTACTTTTGTTACTCAGTGGCAAACTGTGACCACCTCATTTAAAGTCCCAAGGGAGACTTTTGTTCTGTATATGTATATAGGGATGGAGGTGCATCGCTGGTGACTGCAGACCTTTTATTTTTGTTTCTTATTTTGAGGGGACAGCAAATGTACACTGTTATACAAGCTTTACACTCTATACCAGGGGTGCCCAACCTTTTGAAGAACGAAAGCCACTTGAGCAACTTGGTAACCAGTCGAGGGCCACAATGAGTGGAGCGGGCGGATGACAGGTCACGGCTACTCTATAGGTCCTCCGATCCGCCCAGATAAAATGGGATAAATTCCCTTCTGTTTTTCGGATTGGAGGTAGGTGGGCGTAAACAGACATCTGTCGCTCTATAGAGGTGAATTGAGGGTCCTATTTGGTTAGGCTGATCGTGTGAAAAGGGCCCAAGACTGCTTTCACACTGATGTGCTGCGGCTTACTCACACCGCGGGTGCAGCGTAGTGCACCTGTGTCTATCCTGCAGGTTAGCTGAACTTTGTCATAGACTCCACCTATGGCAAAAGGCGGCGCTGTACAGGAAGCATCGGCTTATGAAGCTCTGCTCCGCAGCCGCTTTCTTCCTCTACCACCAGCTTCATTCACAACATGGATTCTGTGGTATGGCGCGTCAGCAACCTGCGATTTGGGCTTGCCAACCCACCGTTCTAGAGCAGGAGGTCGTGGGCCACATCAAAAGGCTCAGCGGGCCACATGTGCCCCCCGGGCCACTGGTTGGCTACCCCTGCTCTATACTTTACATTGTAGTAAAGTGTAATTTCTTCAGTGTTGTCACATAAAAAGATATAATAAAATATTTACAAAAAAGGGGAGGGGTGTACTCAATACAATTCATATACATAAAGCCATTGTTGAAAGAAAGCCATAAGAAGCCCTGTTTGCAGTTTGAACTTTTTTGGCCTAAAAACAAAAGGCGATATGTGGTGGAAATCTAATGCCGCGTACACACGGTCGTTTTTTGCGATGAAAAAAAACGACGTTTTTTAAAACGTCATTTAAATTGATCGTGTGTGGGCAAAACGTCGTTTTTTGTCTTCAAAAAAACGACCCAAAAAAATTCCAACATGCTTGAATTTTTTGTGTCGTTTTTCAAAACGTCGTTTTTTGTTTCACAAAAAGTCACCGTGTGTGGCAAAAACGTTGTTCAAAACGACGTTTTTCAACCCGCGCATGCCCAGAAGCTAGTTATGAAGCGAGCTTCAATGGAAAAGAGTGGTGAGAGGCGCGCGCGCGGAGTCTAGCAGGACGGTCATGCCGCACTAGAGCTCCGCTCCACGAAGGAGAAAACCGCGGACAAACACAGCAAATAGGAACCGCAAACGAGCAGAAAACAGTATATTCGATCGCGGGAGACATGGGGAGCATCCCTATACAAAAATGGTGCTCGGAGGTGCAAGAAATAAGGTACAGCCGAATGTCAGCAGCGGCACTCAGCACACTAAAGGCACTTCAAAAAAGGCGCCATTCTCCTCAGCCACCTCAGAGGCTCTCTCCTCAGGGAAAGATAGGAAAAGCACAGCCAGACTAATGAAGCCCAATACTTCTTTAGATACTACAGAGACAGACAGCGAAGATGAGGGACAATTTAAATCCTCTCAGGCTACTATTCACAATGCAGAGATCCCCTCAGAACTGCTGACACAATTTGAGAGAATGCTGAATAAGGCACTGAAACGCACTTCGGACCAGATCACCTCACACCTAACCAAGGAAATAAGGGACCTGGGTAGCCGAACAGAAGTATTAGAAACAAAAATGGAGGAACTTGAAACTTATACACAGGAATGCCAGTTTGAGCTGGACACGCTCAAAGAGGAAAACTTGGTGCTACAAAACAGATTAGAGGACTACGAGAACCGTGCTAGGAGGTCCAATTTGAGATTTAGAGGTATCCCAGAATCAATTATAGACCTCCAAGGCACAACATTGGCGATATGCCAGGAATTGTTACCAGGAATTGCACTAGAACGCTTGGAAATGGACAGAGTCCACAGAGCACTGGCCCCTAAGAAAGCAGAAGGTCCCCCCAGGGACATCATCGCCAAGTTCCATTATTACAAGACAAAAGAACAAATACTGGAAGCAGCCAGAATGAAAAATGACCTGTCATTCCAAGGCCACAGCTATCAAATATTCGCTGATATCTCGCAGCTAACAATATCCAAAAGGCGAGCGATGAAGCCTCTTCTAGTGGAACTCCAACAACGTCAAATCAAGTATCAATGGGGATTCCCCTTTTCCCTACGGTTCACATACCAGGGAACTAAAATTGTATGTAGAACCTCTGACCAATTGCACCAAGCTTTACTTGATCTCAAAATTATTGAAAACCTAACTACAGCAACCACTTCTCGCAGAAGAACTGCATCAAATTCCTCCCACAACAATTCATCTCGCCCTGAGAAGAACAATGGCACGCAACATTCAAACAAACGAGGGAGGTTCGCTCCCCAGACCCTGGACCAAGAAGACACGATGGACTGAGCATCTAATGGAACTCTCTCAAACCTCGCCTCCTCTTTAACATGAAAGTCAAATAGTGGAAGGACCCCTATATATCCTAAGGACAAAAGGACCACATGCCCTCTTTTCTTGACTCCTTTCCCTCCCCACCTTAAAATGAGCAAAATAGGGAAATAGATACACATACATTTTCTAAATCGACTTTCCTCCTTACCTCACTCCCTCCTCTATCTTACACTCCCCTCTCCCTCATTTCACCTCACATCTCCCCACCATATATATTTACACTCTTTCCCCTTGTCCGCAGCCAACACTTCCCTTGCACTATACAAATCTAGCGTGAGTTCTCTCCTTGTATTCACAATTATCATCATTACCCTACTCACGGCTTGAATGTCAACTTAGAACAATACACGTTGCTAACACTATCATTCTAACATGTTCAGAGACTCACAAAGTCACAACACTACACCTTAATCCCACAAATAACACGAGTAACCAGGTTTTGACAAGACAGCTGTTACTACCTAATGTTTAGCACAAGAAGAGATCACCTCCTTGTCCCCACTTGTTTTTTTTTTTTTTCTATTCACCTAACCACTGAAAAATCAGTAACCAAAATAAAATTTACAATACTAAATAAATTTCACCTCTTCATAAATAACTCCCCATAGCCAAACATTACCCCTCCCCCTTTTATTTTTTTTACTTTTCCCTTTCTTCTCTCTCTTTCTTGCTGTGAAGTCAAGGTAACCTGAACTGCGCCCTACCCATAACACTGACGCATTAACCCCCCCCCCCCACCTCTATAGCTCACTCCCCACCCAGCAAGATCCAAACTATACCCTGTTCATTTCTCATTATAGCCAACTATAGTAAAACTGACGCCTGATCAGGTGTTCCTACTGTGCACTTAACAAGCGGTACTCCAGCTCATGGAAAACACACGTGCCTCTCTAAAGTCTCCTCGGGTCCCCATAGTATTATGTGGAGACTTGACGAGACCCCCTTTCCCCTTGATGGGAGGCAAATTCTCCCACCACGGGCAAACACTATGTACATAGCCTACTTAATGTTGATTGAATTCTTGTTAACTTGCTTTGTATTTTATTTTTCATTCTCCTTTTTTAAGGTTATTTGCTTTGGACCCTCCCTTCCCTCATCCCTCCCTAAATCTGCACGGAGTAAGCCGGACAACTACTCTACAAAGAATGACGGTAAGATTGCTAGATTGGTTGAGCTGCCATGGCCCCGTTAAATTTATTGACCCTTAATGTACAGGGTCTCAACGTTCCCCAGAAACGTACAAAGGCATTTAGATCCTTTCAAGCAAAAAAAGCCCATATTGTTTGTTTGCAGGAAACTCACTTCACTCCTAACACAACCCCTAAATTCTATAATGCCTCCTACCCACAAGTATATACTGCATCGGCTTCCACCAAGAAAAGAGGAACTCTGATAGCATTTCACCGAACTACACCTTTTACGCTAAAATCTGAAATCAAGGATCCAGAGGGTAGATACCTTATCCTAACAGGCTATATTATGGACTCTGCGATTACAGTAGTCTCATACTATGCTCCCAATGCCAACCCTTTACCTTTTCTATCCCACCTATTTCAAACAGTCAATACGCATAAAATGGGCTCTCTTCTGCTATGTGGAGATTCTAACCAGGTCCTCCTCCCATTCTTAGATAAATCCCCATATTCTCCACCAAAATATCAACCTAAATGGACTCTCCCAAGCCTCTTATCCAAATACAATCTTGTGGACTCTTGGAGAGAATATAACCCTACAAAGCGAAACTACACATACTTCTCAAACCCCCGCCAATCATTCAGTCGCATCGACCACATATTAGTGACAATTGGAATGACCCCAGAAATTCTAAATTCAAGTATCATACCCATTCCCTGGTCCGATCATAACGCAGTGCTCACCACTTTAGCATCTGCGATCCCAAAAAATCACGATCCTACTTGGTACCTTCCAGAAACATTACTCAAACATCCCGCCCTTTGCCTGCATATCGAGCAAGCTTTGAAAGAATACCTAGAACATAACATGAGTCCAGAAATATCCCCACTCATATTATGGAAAGCACACAAGCCAGTTTTAAGGGGAACATTCCAACGACAATTAGGAATCCTCAAAAAAGACCGAAGACACTTAGCGAGGCAACTTGAAACTGAATACAACTCAGTCTCTCTGGCCTTGCAAGACAACTACACCCCTACCAATAAAAAACGCTTAGATAAAGCACGCCTAGAATATGACCTGTTCCTCACAGAATCAGCTAATAAATCACTTAACAGATCAAAACATACTTTCTACAAAAATGCGAATAAACCAGGGACATATTTAGCCAGATCACTAAACTCACTAAATAGAACGTTTAAACCCATAAAACTAAAGATAGCGAATAACATTATTTCTAGCAACCCATTCAAAATTGTACGAAAATTCAGTTCGCACCTAAAAGCACTATACTCTGAAACAGGCACATTTAGCGAAGCGGAAGCAAACTCTTTCTTCTCTCAAATCCAGTTGCCAAAGATGAATCAATCACAAAAATCGCAACTAGAAGAACTGATCACACAAGAAGACGTGTCTATGGCCATTAAAGATCTTAAATTAAACAAAAGACCAGGACCAGACGGGTTCTCTGCACGATATTATAAAACTTTTACAGAACTAATCTCACCAAGATTGGCAGACGCATTCAATGACCTGTTGAAGCAAAAGACCTTCAGACCCGAATCACTGCTAGCCACGATATGCATGATCCCTAAACCACATACGGACAACACCCTCTGTACCAACTATCGTCCTATTTCTATGATAAACACAGATATAAAATTACTAGGTAAAATCTTAGCAACCCGTCTTAACAAACACATAGGCAAAATGATTCATCGAGACCAAGTAGGTTTTATACCCTCCAGACAAGCGGGCGATAACATACAAAGGGCCTGCTTGTTAGCACATATTGCAAGAAAAAGGGGCATCCCTGCTTGTTTTCTGTCTCTGGATATTAAGCAGGCTTTTGATTCCGTCTCTTGGTCGTACTTAAACTATACGCTCCAAAACTGGGGATTTGGTCCAAACTATATCAAATGGATAATGGAACTATATAACAACCCAAGAGCTTATGTTAAATACGCGGGATATAGATCGGACACTTTTAATATCAAAAGAGGCACAGGACAGGGATGCCCATTGTCCCCATTATTGTTCGCCCTACTCATCGAACCATTAGCAATAAAGATTAGATCGGATCCCACTATTCTAGGCATAGAATTAGGCGGCCTCAAACACAAAGTATGTCTGTTCGCAGACGACATTCTCCTATTTTTATCATCCCCTCAAGTGTCAGGCCCAAACCTCATCCCAATGCTGAATCACTTTGCAACTTTTTCAGGACTCGTGATCAACCCTAAAAAATGCCTGGCCCTGAACATATCGCTCTCGAAACTAGAACTGACAGCAGCCAAAGCAGGCCTTCCGTTCGAATGGCCAGAAAAAAGCATCCCATATCTAGGAACACACCTAACCGCAGCCACTTCTGACCTATTCTCACACAATTACCCAACTCTCTTAAAACAAATCTCAAACATCTTAGCTACATGGACCCATCTCCCATTGTCCTGGCTCGGAAGAATTAGCGCAGTGAAAATGATGATACTCCCGAAATTACTATATCTCTTTAGGGTACTTCCTATCCCAATACCTGCCTACTTTTTGAGAATCATTCAGAGAAAAATCTCATCTTTCATCTGGGGTTCTTCCAAGCCAAGGATAAAGCAACAGACTTTACATCTCCCCAAAACACATGGTGGACTGGGACTCCCAAACTTTGCACACTACTATAGAACGGCACAAATAGCTACTCTCACTAAATACCATTCGAACCAAGAATTACCTCTCTGGGTATCAATAGAAACAACGGAATGTGACCCCATTCCACCATCCAACCTGTTATGGATACCCCCCAAACTACGTAAAAACATAGATAACCCCATAATTAAGCACTCACTCTCCCTCTGGGATAGATTCAAGTCAAAGTACCACTTACAATCCCCTCACATCCCAATGCTATCTTTTTACAAAAACCCGGCATTCTATCCAGCATGGATTTTTCCCAAAACATTTAAAGAATGGATACACAGGGATTGCATACACCTGTACAAATTTTTGGAATTATCGAACTTCCTGCCCTTCCCGTTAATTTGCAAAAAATATGGTATCCCTCACTCAGAACTTTTTAGATACCTCCAAATAAAAAACTTCTTCGAACCATATCTGAACCCTACCCCACCATCCACCCAGCAGTCCCCCTTCGAAAGAATCTGCAGAAAAGACCCACATGCCAAGGGCACGATATCTGCTCTCTATCAACATTCGCTAACCCACAACACAACAGAGCCACCATATGTTCGGAAATGGGAGGAGGATCTGGGACTTGAACTCGAGACCTCTGACTGGAACCAAATATGGTGTAACACGAAAGCCGCCTCCCCAAACATAATAGCATTGGAAACGAATTATAAAGTACTTACCAGATGGTACCTGGTACCGGCCAGGATAGCAAAATACGCTCCAAACTATTCAGGGCAATGCTTTAGGGGATGCTCAGCTATAGGTACGTTTTACCATGTTTGGTGGTCATGTCCTAAGGCACAAACATTCTGGGCAAAGATCTTCAATATAGCTAATGCATTGACTGGGAGAACTAACCCTCCGAATCCTAAAACAGCCTTACTGAACCTGAAGCCCGAGTACCTAACAAACATACAATTCAAATTACTAATGCAACTCTTCACGGCAGCGAAACAAACCCTGGCTAAAGCCTGGAGAACCCCCAATCTTTCCATGATAGAAGTGGAAAATAGGATGAACGTTGCAATGACACACGCCAAATTGGAAGCATTAGACACAGATACGATCACTAAGTTTGAAAATCTGTGGAAACCGTGGACCTTGTACGTTACACCAAACTCCTTTGATGATAGAGTATTGTTGCCATGGTAGCTCAATCAACGTGCATATCTATAGAAATATCTAACCGATGATTGTGGAACGCGGCTTGCTCCTGCAGATCTCCCTACCCCAATCCCCCTCCCCTCCGCATTCCTCCCTCCCCTGCTGGTTATTTTATATGATTTATGCTTTATAAATTTTTATTAATAAGGTTGATACGAGAATTCAACCCAGAATTTCCAAATTCGACGTGTAAGTAATTGCATTATACTGATAACCAATGCCTTGGACACAGCATCAACTTGAATATGCATCTTTTCTTTCTCACTTCTTTTCTTCCATATGTTATGTTGCCTTTTGCATGTTGCAATTGCTACGAAATAACTTGTATTCATAACAAAGTACTCTTTCTGACAATGTAACCATTATACACTATTTGTATATCCTACTTTTCAAGTATCAATAAATAATTTTTGACAAGGAAAAGAGTGGTGAACGTAACCTCGCTTTTTGTGAAAAAACGATGGTGTGTATGCAAAATTGTCTTTGAAAGGTGACGTTTCAAAAACGTTGTTTTTTACTTCACAGAAAACGTCGTTTTTTTTCATCGCAAAAAACGACCGTGTGTACGCGGCATTACACTGCACATCACCCTGAACCACCTTAAACATACAACCAGAGCTACAATAGAATGGTTTATAACTTTGGACCAAAGCATATTCATGTGTTAGAATAGCCCAGTCAAAGTCCAGACCTAAATCCAATTGAGAATCTGTGGCAAGACTTGAAAATTGCTGTTCACGGACGCTCTTCATCCAATCTGACAGAGCTTGAGTTATTTTACAAATAAAAATGGGCAAAAATATCATTCTCTAGACTTGCAGCTGTAATTGCAGTGACTCAGGGGAGCTGAATACAAATGCACGCCACTCTTTTCAGATATTTGTAAAAAAAAAAAATTAAAACCAATTATAATTTTTCTTCCACTTCACAATTATGTGACACTTTGTGTTGGTCTATCACATAAAATCCAATTATGTTTTTGGTTGTAGCATGACAAAATGTAAAAAATGTTAAGGGAATATGAATACTTTTTCAAGGCACTGTAGAACAGAAAGTAGCCAAAATGTCAAATGCTTTGCATTTTCTTCTGGCAGTTTGCATTTTATGCCTGCAATAACGTCTCCCGCTGGGATAAGCATTCATGCTTAAGGTGGGCTTATTGGTTGGAAGAAAAAAATATATATTATGGGCACGTAATGGCAGCAGGAGACCTTTGTACTATATAATTTAAATGGTGTACTAATTGCTACCTTCCACATATAAAAGTGTGCGTGTGCTGGGAAAAGGAAAGTTCACATATTTGAACATTTAAAGAGATTTTTTTTTTTATATAATCAACTTTACATATAAACTTCAAAGTCTGACTGCATTGTAACACTTCTAAAATAAATTTAAGCTCTATTCACACTGGTAAAACTGTGTTAAAAGAAGAATTCCAGGTATGGATGGATATTTTATACATGGTTAAATTGGTTCAGCTTGGACCAATATATATCGTACCTGGACAATGCTTTCTAAAGCTGAAAATCACTGTAGACACCACTACTCCAGTGACCTCCACTCAGGGCCGGTACAAGGCAGGGGCGGAAAGGGCGAGTGCCCTGGGCGATACCATTTTGTATAGGAGGGGGGGCGCAGCCGAAGGTGAAGTATTGCCACGGCCGCCAGTACAGTGACCTCTGTGTCATGGCCAGCGCGGGCAGCGGCACTGTATAAATTGTGTGCCGACTGCGCTCGCCGCTCCTGCAGCCGGGAACGTCACCTTCCGCCCCGGCTCCCTTCCCTGCTTCATTGTTTACTCCCCTACGGAGGAGTCTTAGTCCCTCCCTGCCAGCGGCGTGACGTCACTTTGCTCACGGCCGGAGGCGAAGGGGGAGATGGAGGACTCAGCGCAGGGAGCTGTGTCGGCGCTGCCTAAGATGACTCACAGCCAGGGAGATAGAGAGGAGGAGTCGCCGCCGGGGACTAGTCTCGAGGAGCCTGCCTGTGCTACAAAACAGACTACTGAACCTAAAATAAAGCAGAACCTGTTAATAAAGGTAATAAAATTGCTAGATTGGGGGAGGGGGGGGTGACTGAGGTGACCAGCACTTTATTAATAAAAAATGTCAGATAACAAAATGTGTTATTTTAAATGAGCCATGCTTGCCATCTCTGACTGGAAAAAAAACCCATCAATTGCAGCCTCACTATGCCTATCAAACGCCACCACTGTGCCCATCACCCGCAGCCACTGTGCCCATCACAAGCAGCCACTGTGCCATGAATTGTCGCCACTGTGCCCATCACACGCAGCCACTGTGCCCATCACAAGCAGCCACTGTGCCATGAATTGTCGCCACTGTGCCCATCACACGCAGCCACTGTGCCATGAATTGTCGCCACTGTGCCCATCACACGCAGCCACTGTGCCCATCACACGCAGCCACTGTGCCCATCACAAGCAGTCACTGTGCCATTAATTGTTGCCACTGTGCCCATCACACGCCACCACTGTGCCCATCACATGCCGCCACTGTGCCCATCACACGCCGCCACTGTGCCCATCACACGCAGCCACTGTGCCCATCACAAGCAGTCATTGTGCCATGAATTGTCGCCACTGTGCCCATCACACGCCGCCACTGTGCCCATCACACGCCACCACTGTGCCCATCACACGCCACCACTGTGCCCATCACATGCCACCACTGTGCCCATCAAATGTAACCACTGTGCCCATCACACGCAGCCACTGTGCCCATCACACACAGCCACTGTGCTCATCACACGCAGCCACTGTGCCCATCACACGCAGCCACTGTGCCATGAATTGTCGCCACTGTGCCCATCAAATGCAGCCACTGTAACCATCAATTGCTGCCAGTGTGTGCCCATCAATTGCCACCAGTGTGCCCATCAGTTGCCACCAGTGTGCTGCCAGTTTGCCCCATCATTTGCCACCAGTTTTCCCCATCATTTGCCACCAGTGTGCTGCCAGTTTGCCCCATCAATTGCCGCCAGTGTGCTGCCAGTTTGCCCCATCAATTGCCACCAGTGTGCCCCCCTGCCCGGCACTTACCTGTCTTGGTCAAATCTATCGCTTCAGCCAATCAGGTGAGCGGTAACCAGACCCGGTGCACCCAATTGGCTGAGAGGCGGGTCAGTGTTAGAGAGGCGATTCCCTAACACAGCACTACGTAAGCAGAGAACGTACAGCAGTGCGCCCGCTGCTTAACAATTTGGAAGCCTATTAGAGCCCGTAAGCTCTAATTAGGAAGCCTATTATAGCCTAGGGCTCTATACAGGCACTTCCAAATACACCCCCACCGCTGTAATTCAGATGCCCGGCGCTCGACAAGGGGCCGGAAAACCTGAATAGTGGACGGCAGCGGCGACAATAGATAGATTCATACAATTGATTGTCCGGTGCAGGAGAGAGGGGGCGGCGCATCACAGTGTCTGTGGCTTTCAAAGTTCCACTCAAGGGGGAACAGTATATTCTTGTTTTGGAACAACATCGATTCTTTCTTAAAAACCGGGGGGGGGGGCGCAGTTTGACATTTTCGCCCTGGGCACCAAATGGCCTTGTCCCAGCACTGCCTCCACTTGCTTCCTGTTCCTGTGCTGAGCAGTTGCTCTGCTGCATTCTGAACAGAGGAAGTTGGCCATCTTGCATTGGTGCCATTCAGAGAATGCTTTGCAGTTTTTGATTGAATGCAAAGCGTTCTGTGATTAACTGAGGTGGAGAGCATGATATCACCACTGATGTTGTTGCCCCATCCCATCCAAGGGATACTGTCAGCTCACGTCCTCTTTGTACCCTATACTTAAACACCACTTGTCATAAGAACTTTTAGGCTGAAACGTGTCAACTGTTCTCATTAGCGTTTGTTCACTGTGGCTTGTCAATAAAAACAAAGATTTTTTAAAGAGCAATGTCCAGAGTGCAGATCATCTTTTTCTCGTTTCTTGTAGCTGGTGATCAGGTTTACACTTCTCAGGATAGATTTTGGTCAACAATTTTTTACAGATCTTCTCTAAATTCTTAAAGTGGAGTTTCCATCCCCGAATTTTTTTTCATTATTGTGCTCATTAGACCTAAAAAATAAAAAAAAATTTTTTTTACTCATCTGGAAATGCCTGTTGCTATGCGGTCCCATGAAATCTGCCCTTGGAATCACCTAGGATTCTGACATCATCTTCCTCTAATGCTCCTGGGAAATGTGCGTCATCATTTCCCAGGATGCAGTGCTCTGCCCAATTATCACTCCCCATCCAAGACTTCCAGGAAGTAAGTGCTTGTAGGCTTCACAATGCCCACAAGCAAAATGACAACAGTGTGGACCTAGTTTTATAAACTATCTTTTTTGAATAACTATGCGGAGCAACGGCGGATTGTAAAATAGTAAGTGACCGGATTTATATTATAAAAATGCATGATGAAAGAACATACATTTAAAAAATGCCAATTGTGGTTGGAACCCCGTTTTAAGGTTTCTTGGCTGTCTCTTGGCAACTTGAAGCTTCAGCTTCCTCCATACATTTTCTATAGGATTAAGGTCTGGGGACTGACTAGGCCACTCGATTACCTCAATGTGCTTCTTGAGCCACTCCTGTTGCCTTGGCAGTATGTTTTGGGTCATTGTCATGCTGGAAGACCCATCCACGACCTATCTTCGGTGTACTCGCTGAGGGAAAAAGGTTCTCACCCAAGATTCTACAAAACATAGCCCCATCCCTTGGGCCCCTTCAGCGTGGCTAAGTCAACCTGTACCTTTAGCAGGGAAACAGCCCCAAAGGATCATGTTTCCATCTCTGTGCTTGACTGTAGGGATGGTGTTCTAATGCCGCGTACACGATCACTTTTCGGCAAAAAAATTAAGACAGCATCATTAAAAAAGACGTTGCCCACACACCATAATTTTTCCAAAAAATGATGAGCAAAGCGTGGTGACGTACAACATGTACGGCGGCACTCTAAAGGGGAAGTTCCATTCAAGCTCCGTCTCATAACTTGCTTCTGAGCATGCGCGGGTTTAAAACATTGTTTTTAACGTCGTTTTAGCCCACACACGATCATTTTTTACAACCCGAAAAACAACATTTTTGAAAACGACGTCAGAAGATGAAAAACGATGTGAAGCCCACACACGATCATTTTAAATGACGTTTTTAAAAACGCTGTTTTTTCATGCCGAAAAACGATCGTGTGTACGCGGCATTAGGGTTATAGTCAGCATTTTTCTTCTCTAAACATGTTGAGTTAATGCAAAAGGGGTAAATTCTTGCCTCATCAGCACATTCTCCCAATCCTTCTTTGAATCATTTAAATGTACCTGCGCCTTCTTGAGGAGGGGGGACTCACTATGTTTGAAGGAAGAAAAATGCTGACTATGACCATAAGAACACCATCTCCACAGTCAAGCACTAAGGTGGAAACATTGTGCTTTGGGGCTGTTTCTCTGCTCAAGGTACAGACCAACTTTGCTGCATTGAAGGCCAATGGATGGGGTTGTGTATTGTAAAATCTTGGCTGAGAACTTTCTTCCCTCAGCCAGAACACTGAAGATGGGTCGTGGATGGGTCTTTCAGAATGACAAGGACCCAAAACATACCACCAAGACAACAAAGAGTGGCTCAAGAAGAAGCACATTAAGGTCATGGAGTGGCCTAGCCAGTCTCTAGACCTTAATCCTATAGACAATTCATGGAGGGAGCTGAAACTTCGAGTTGCTAAGTGACAGCCAAGAAACCTTAAAGATTTAGAGAAGATCTGTAAAGAAGAGTGGACCAAAATCCCTCCTTAGATGTGTGCAAATCTGGTTACTATCTACAAGAAACGTCTTACCTCTGTGCTTGCCAACAAGGGTTTCTCCACCAAGTACTAAGTCACGTTTTGCTTGAGGATCAAATACTTATTTTACTCACTGAACGGCAACTCAATTTATAACATTTGTATCGTGTGTGTGTGTTTTTTTTCTGGATTTTTGGTTGATATTCTGTCTCTATCATTTAAAATACACATATGATACAAATTAGAGACCCTACATTTATTTGTAATTGGGCAAACTTACAAAATCTGCGGGGGATCAAATAATTATTTTCCCCACTGTAGTATGAAGAGAAGTCAGCACTCTGTATTTTCATACTTTTTTCTGGGTTAGGAGGTTAAAAGTATTGAATCTAAAGAATCATTACGACAGTCAGGCAATAGAAGCAAATGTGTTTTCCCTTGGACAGGTCCCTCTAAAAACCATAATGGATTTATGGTTTCACAAACTTTTCAGTCAGTTGTATTTAAGGTTTTAAGTTTCTACATTCTGATGGTCACTATCTTAATAGAATACAAACAAACAAACATACTCTTTATTAGCAGAAGTAGTTTCCTAAAGCTGGCCATACATGGATCGAAAATTGGCTGGTTCAGTAGCAACCGGACAAATGCCAATCAATCCATGGTCATCCCTTTTCATAAAAAGTCAATCTATCCACCAATTTCTCATGAACAGTCCTGCTATAAAATTTCCATTCTATCAGCACTTACAGCCAATTAGCTGCAATGCTGATCAGGAAAAAAACAGACTCATGTATAGCCACTTTGGAGACTCTGTCCCATACTAAATGGCTGTGCGGTGCCATACAGAATGTCGCTCCGACTTATTCACTTGTATGTGTAAATTACGGATTAAAGTGACACTAAATAAAAAAAAAAAAAGTATGTATTCTTAAAGCGGATCTCCACCCTAAAGTGAAGATCCGCTGATCGGAACCCTCCCCCCCTCCGGCGTCACATTTGACACCTTTCAGGGGGGAGGGGGGTGCAGATACCTGTCTAAAGACAGGTATCCGCACCCACTTCCGGCCCGCAGTCTCGGGCAAAAGACGGGCTTTTCCCGTTGTGTGCTGGGAACTCTCAGCTCCCAGCACACAGCGGGAGCCAATCGCGGGCGCAGCGCGACTCGCGCATGCGCCGTAGGGAACCGGGCAGTGAAGCCGGAGCGCTTCACTTCCTGGTTCCCTCGCCGTGGATGGAGGGGGGAGCAGCAGGGTGACGAGCGATCGCTCATCCTCTGCTGCGGACGCCGCTGGACTCCAGGACAGGTAAGTGTCCTAATATTAAAAGTCAGCAGCTGCAGTATTTGTTGCTGCTGGCTTTTAATATTCATTTATGGTGAACCATCCGCTTTAACTCAGAAAAGTACATTTTGTTGCTCTCAGCTTCCTCTGACTTCCTGTTAGATTGTGGCTACGTTCATTCCTAATTGTTTCACTGTATATAGAAACGTAGCCACCCTCTTTTGCTCACACCCTAGGAGACTATAGACTATGGAGAATGTTATACTTTCAGTACGGATTCTTATTAATGAAGAAAGGAAAAGAACTATAATTCACTTTAAGACAGGGTCAGGATGATTTCTGTGTTCAAAATCATTAATCGTTTTTGTTTGTCACACAGACGTCTTGGGTTTATATTGCTCCTTCACCCTTCTAAAGAATCTAACAAGGGTTCATAAATCTTTTTTTTTTTTCTATTTTTTTTTAAGTGTTAACAAATCAGCGTTTTAAAATTCTCGCACAACAATCAAAAGCACCAGACGGCTAGCACAGCTTTGACAGTTGAAAGGTTATAGGTTACGTTGTGTGATGCTTTTACTAATGGATGTGCAAAGCTTACCAAAATGGGACATTACTGCAAGATTGCTGGCCAGATCTCCCTGCTCCTAATCAAGACCATCGTTTGCTTGAGACAAAGTATTATTAAGTTACTGTTCACATGAAAGGTTTGGGATTGGACATTTGATGTGTCTCTGACAATAAATTTATCACGATATATTAATGTAGACATGGAAATATCTTGAGGAAAGTGGAAAGATAGTAGTGGACCCGTAGTTTTATTTTGCTGGTAATGTTATCTTAACCACTTGCCGACCAGCCGCCGCAGTTATACGGCGGCAGGTCGGCACTCCTACGCGAGAGCCCGTAGCTCTACGTTGGGACTTTTGCGGCCACTAGGGGGCGCGTGCGCGCCGCCGGCGGCCCGCGCGCCCCCCGCTCGCCCCCGAGTCCCGCGCGCGTGCCCGGCGGGCGCGATCGCCGCCTGGCACGCGTGCGCGTTCGTTACAGAGCGGGGAACGGGAGCTGTGCGTGTAAACACACAGCTCTCGTTCCTGTCAGCGGGGGAAACGCTGATCTTCCGTTCATACAATGTATGAACGGAAGATCAATGATTCCCCCTAGTGAGTCCACCCCCCCACACAGTAAGAACACAAATAGGAACACACTTAACCCCTTCCCCGCCCCCTAGTGTTAACCCCTTCACTGCCAATGGCATTTTTATAGTAATCCAATGCATTTTTATAGCATTGATCGCTATAAAAATGCCAATGGTCCCAAAAATGTGTCAAAAGTGTCCGATGTGTCCGCCATAATATCGCAGTACCGAAAAAAAACGCTGATCGCCGCCATTACTAGTAAAAAAAAAAATATTAATAAAAATGCCTTAAAACTACCCCCTTTTTTGTAAACGCTATAAATTTTGCGCAAACCAATCAATAAACGCTAATTGCGATTTTTTTTTACGAAAAATATGTAGAAGAATACGTATCGGCCTAAACTGAGGAAAAATAATGTTTTTTTAAATCTTTTTTGGGGATATTTATTATAGCAAAATGAAAAAAATATTGCATTTTTTTCAAAATAGTCGCTCTGTTTTTGTTTATAGCGCAAAAAATAAAAACCGCAGAGATGATCAAATACCACCAAAAGAAAGCTCTATTTGTGGGAAAAAAAGGACGCCAATTTTGTTTGGGAGCCACGTCGCGCAATTGTCAGTTAAAGCGACGTAGTGCCGAATCACAAAGTGCTCTGGTCTTTGGACAGCAATATGGTCCGGGGCTAAAGTGGTTAAAGGTGGTGTAAATTATCTGGTTCCTGGGCAGGAGGCTTCTACACTCCAGAGGATCTCCACAGTCTCTTTCGCTTGTACTGTAATATAAGAAGGGTTGAAATGTAAGCGCCACAACACTGCTAAGAGGGCCAAAACTTTATTCCATTAAAAGGTCAGAGGTACTATTCAAGAAATAGCCAACCTCTTTTGGGGGTCTAAGTACCCCTTCATCAGGGCTTGTACCCCTGACCTTTAATGGAATACATTTGTAGCTGGACCTCTTAGCAGTGCCATGGTGCTTAAATTCAACCCTTCTTATGCTGTGAAAAAAAGTTAAATAATAAGCCTAACAAGGGGCCTAGAACAACTCCAGGACAGCTGAAAAGACCTTCCATATCCCTTGTGAGCCATTTGTTACTCATTACACCCATTACATTACTTTCACCTTTTCCATTGACTCCAGTGCATTCCACTAAAATAGCAACATTTTGCTGAATTTCTTAATATTTACCCCAATTTTTTGAAAATTTTAACTAGATTTCACTCTTTCCTAATTTTATAGGGAACTAGGGTTACTAGGACTGAAGATGGGTGTAAAGAATTTTATGAAAGTTTCACAATTCGAGCAACAATTGGGCCCCTTGTGAACTCCTAGAGAATAATAAGAAAAGATTTGGAAATTTTTTTACTTTTTCATTTCAATGGCTTTTATTGATTTTGCATAGAGAATAGTAAACAATGTTTTGAACGTTCAGAGTGATGAGTAAGTAAAAGGACTGCACAATTCTTACTTTTTCATTGTGACGAAGAAAGGAGGGAATTACTGTGCCTTTGACTTTGTCACATCTCTTCAGAATATACATGATTAATTTATCCATCGATCTATCTATATGAGGAATATCCACCCCAGGAACCGCCAGTCTAAAGGATATCCACAAAGACTGCCCCATACGCGCACTTGACCATACTAGAGATAGTTGGTCCATTTTGAGGGGTGGGTTCACATCTATATGGGGGCACCTTATCTGAGCACCTAAGAAGCACGGATTTCTTCATCAAATTTTGAGCACAAGCACTTTATGGATCCAATTTTTCAATGAAGACCACTTCTGGCATGACTTCTCCAGACAGTATATGGGCATACCTGGGTCCCACTGGCTTCCGCCAGCTCTGTGCTGATGGCACTGCTGGACTTCTTCCCATGTTGAAGGGAAGTAAGCATATGTTGTCTCATTTGCTGCATTAAGTTTCCTTGGCCAACCACTGCATCCGCGGTTGTCAACATTGCTTGTTTCTTTGTGCTCTTCAAAAGAGCTTGAACAGAACATCTTGAATCCCTCCATTTGCCTGGAAGTGACCTTGCTGATGCAGTACAACTACCTTGGTAGCAGAGTTTGGCTGTTCCTTAACCCAGTTTTAAGCTTCTTACACAGCGGTTTCTATTTCAGTCAATGGTTGTGTTTCAACCTATATATGAAATTGATGATCATTCGCACCTGGTTGGTATAAATGGTTAATTATACACCTGACTCGAATCCTACAAAATCTCTGACTTTGGGCAAATTTACAAAGTGTGCAAGTGTAAGAATTGATCGATTTGATGTTCCTTTTTCTTCTGTTGGCTCACTTTGCATTTTGTAAATTGATAATAATAAACAATTAAAATATATATTTTTGAAAGCATTCTTACTTTCAGCATTTCTTCACAGCTGCCTAAAACTTAAAAAAAAGTTGTTACAAGCTAAACATTATTATAAAAAATATGTTTTTTCTTCCAGGGTTCCTATAAATCAGATACAGATAAATATACAAATTAAAATGGGGCAGTACTTTAAATTCACACAATGTCCCAGTCAGAGCAGTTTAGCCTTGATCCTAGAAAATGAAAGGTGCTATTCTGTAGCATTAGCTGGGAATTTATCCCTCTGCAGACAGCACAGCTCTGTCTACTGCTCAGAATATTATTGCAGGCATCATTAGAATTTTATTTGGTGTCTGAATCCCCTCAGGCAATTCACGCCTGCTAATGGTTTTGCTTGTTGTCAATGGCTTATTTACATTTTGCCTGAATTGTATGTCAGGTTTTTCCTTTTCAGACAGCATACACCTGCTGCTGAGCTGGCTTACTATGTGGAATACAAAGAAAACAGTTACTTTTTTATGTACTTAATTCATGGGCCCTATTTATAACAGAGAGCAGATACTGATTTATGCAAGACGCCGCAACCACTGCTCTGCATTGCATCTGTTTTTTGTTTTTGTTTTAATTAATAAAATGGAGAGCAAGGTGTAGCACTACCCCTGAAGGACCTGCTGGTTTGTTTTGGGTGGCATGTTACCTCTATTTCTTCGCCGTCTAGGGTATACGATGAGAGTTGAGAAGAACTGCAATGTCCACACTTTAGGTGTCTTTTTCTGTGCTTTATTACCCAGCGGGGTAGAAGAATAAAAGTAGTAGCTGAAGAGGTAGAAGGGTAGTATATAGTAGGTTCAGGTGTAGAACTTTGTTCGGAAACAATCCTGCTTCCAGGAATGTAACTTTCGTCGCCACTCTAGCCAGAGTGGGTATTGTGCACCGGGATAGGCCTCTATCACCAGCCGAGCAGCCAAAATGTCGCACGGAAACTTTAGCAAAGTCTCTGCCACAGACCTTCCCAAAAGGTGGAGATGTATTCGGTCCAGAATCCTTCTCAACACAGTATTAGGCACCCGGATCTCTCTTGAATGAACTTGTGAACTCAAAACTGACAGGCGACCATCACTCAGCCTTTCAGCAATCGTGCATCCTTCGATGAAGTTCAAGACCTCTCCTGAGATACCAGACTCGTGCTCGGTGCTATATTTTGATGTCCCAAAACATTATACACACACAGTGGTTTTAATGAACTTAGTTTGTTTGGATCAAGCTGGTCCAAATTAACCATTTCCTTTATTAAGAGATGTAGTGGCTACCAGTCAGTGGTGTATTATCCATGTGTGCATATAGAGAAGGACTGAGCCCTGACACCCAACATACACATGGAGCATATTAAAGCAAGTTGATCATATGCCCATGTGCCCCATAATTTAGTTTGAGGGTCCCAAAAGGAGGTAGAAGCCATGGCACTCTTTCCCTATATTTAGCTGGTGGCAGAAGCAGCCATGCCGGTTCTTTCCGACAGTAACTTTCTTGGTCTAGATGCCCACTGCCAGTCTAGCAGAGTGATACAATGATACAGCTGCCTCAATCTGTCTGGTGTATGTGACACAGGCTTTTTTTTGGCTGGGCCGTGACCTACCTGACCTACATACACTGACGGTAGTGACCTACATACACTGACCTACATACACTGACCTACCTACACTGACCTACATACACAGACGGTAGTGACCTATCTTCTCTAAATCTTAAGGTTTCTTGGATGTCATGTGGCAACTCAGTTTCAGCTCCCTCTATACATTTTCTTTTAATCTATAGGATCTATAGGATTAAGCTCTGGAGACTGGCTGGGCCACTCCATGAACTCAATGCGCTTGTTCTGGAGCCACATTTTTGTTTCATTGGTGGTATGTATTGGATCATTATCATGCTGAAAGACCCATCCATGACCCATCTTTAATGTTCTGGTTGAGGGAAGAAGGTTCTAATCCAAGATTTTACAATACATGGCCCCAACCATTGGTCCCTCAATGCGGCAATGTCAGCCTGTACCTTTAGCAGAGAAATAGCCCCAAAGCATAATGTTTCCACCTCCGTGCTTGACTGTGGGGATGGTGTTCCTAAAGGGGTTGTAAAGGTTCCTTTAAGCTAGTGCATTCTAGGTTCACTTACCTTTTCCTTCGATTTACCTTCTAAATGTTTTTTTTCTTTGTTTGAATTTCTCACTTCCTGTTTCTCCTCCAGTAAGCTTTCCACCATCATCCGAGTGGTGGAAAGTCATTTAGGCTGCATTCACACCGTTTTGTACCTCGATTTACCGCGACAAATTGCGGCGTTCTGTACCGCGATTTGCCGCGACAAAACGCAACGTTTTTAACCTTGTTTTTTTAACAGGTCATTGTCGGCTATGCCGAACGCCGAAGCTGCCTGAAAAAAAGGGTTCTGGGACTTGTTTGAGCTTCACGCGATCGGCGTTCGGCGTGGAGATGTGAACCATCTCCATAGAGATTAATGTTATTTCTCCCCTCCAGTGTATCTGAGCGTCGCGCTTCAGGCGACAAAACGCCAGGTGTGAATGGAGCCTTGGAACAGCTTACTGAACACCTTACTGAGGAGGAACAGGAAGTGAGAAATTCAGACAAAGAAAACAAAGAAAAAAAACATTTAGAAGGGGAATTGAAGGAAAAGGTAAGTGAACCAACAATGCACTAGCTTAAAGTAAACTATTTAGAAAATAAAAAACAAACCTTTATCTTTATGACTAAGGTCATAGTTAGCATTTTTCTTTCTCCAAACACAGAAAGTCCCCCTCCTCAAGAATTCACATGTACAGTTATACCAATTAACAGCTATATGACTCAGAATGACTGGGAGAAAGTGCTGTGGTCAGAAGAGACCAAATTTGAGCTCTATGCTTTGGGGCCGTTTCTCTGCTAAAAGGTACAGGTTGACTTTGCCGCATTAAGGGACAAATGGACGGGCCATGTATTGTAAAATCCTGGATTAGAACCTTCTCCCCTCAGCCAGGACACTGAAGAGAAGATCTGTAAAGAAGAGTGGACCAAAATCCCCCCTGAGATGTGTGCAAACCTGGTAACGAGCTACTAGAAAAGCCTTACCTCTGTGCTTTACTCACTGACCTGCAACTAAATTTATAAAAAAGGGCATCGTGTTTTTTCTGGATTTTTGGTTGCTATTCTGTCTCAATCATTTAAAAAAAAACAATTATAGACCCTTAATTTCTTTGTAAGTGGGCAAACTTGCAAAATCTGCAAGGGATCAAATTATTATCTTCTCCACTGTATTTTTAACATTTGGCTCACAAAATTTGCTCCCAACTTGAATGGGGTTCAGATTCGGAACTAGCCTTAAAACAAACACAGGTATGTTCGTGATATACCTGGTTAGTATAGCGTAGGCTGCTAGGTAAATTTTGTTTGGCTCCTCCATAATTATTGGAGTAGGTGTTGACTGCTGAGGTCTGCTCAGTGTCTCACAGGTTTATGCTCTGATTACTTTCCCCTGTATTCTAGACGATTCTATAATTATAGTGGAAGTTAGGACAGAGTAGACAGCTTAAATAATTTTTGGCTCTCCAGCCAATTCCAGGGGGTAGTGTGCCCAAAAGGTGATGGAAGAGCCCATAAATAGACTTGGGCCTAAGGCAAAACAGCAGAGTTCCTAGGTCCAGTCCTGCTGGAGGAGACCCCTGTGCAGGGGTTCTACCCCTGGGGCAGCTTTCTGGAAAAATCTGTGAGCAAGACACCAATATCCCACATAGGCTTAGCAGTTTGGCCTAGTTGCAAGCTGAAATTTTAAGGTTTAAGTGGGGTCTAGAGAAGCTCACTGGAGGGAGCCAGGAGGAAGTCGGTGGAGAGGAGCCCAGCTGTCCTATGGTGGTGTGAGTGTTTATCTCCCTCACTGAGATGAGCCTGGTGGATATCAGCAGGAGGCAACTAATGATTCTGTGGCTAAGTGTGTAAGCATCCCTATTGCCGAGGAGTTAGTGACTGTGTGTACCTTTTAAACGCAGGAATGAGGACAGGTCACCATCAGCATAGGAATCCTGTGGGACATTCAATGTATGCAGTGCAGTCAGCAGTCTGAAGTGCAGCCAGAAAATGAAGAGAGTCTACAAGTTATCCAGTTCTACAGTTTTTGGGGTATCCCATGCGACCTTTTCCTATCCTAGTTCGTTGTTCCCAATAAAACCCCAAAAAGAAACCCCTAGACCAATGATGGCGAAACTTTTTGAGCCCGAGTGCCCAAACCGCGATGCAAAACCAACTTATTACTTTCAAAGTGCCAACACATAATTAAACCTACCAGCGGCTCTGTACAGAGGATGGGACTGATCATCCCTCTTTGAATGAGCCATAAGGCACCACAAACATACGATTCTGCCCGATTTGCTTAGAATGCAGGGTTCAGGAATGCATTGTGCTCAGAATACACTGTGCAATATACACTGACCTACCTGACACATGCACTGACCTACCTGACCATTACACTGACCTACCTGACACATGCACTCACCTACCCGACACATGCACTCACCTACCTGACACATGCCCTCACCTACCTGACACATGCCCTCACCTACCTGACGCATGCCCTCACCTACCTGACGCATGCCCTCACCTACCTGACACATGCCCTCACCTACCTGACACATGCCCTCACCTACCTGACACATGCCCTCACCTACTTGACACATGCAATGACACCAATAATGAGGCACAATGATATCAATGATGGGGGAAAAGTTTCCAATGAGGCCGAATAACACCAATGATGGGGCACAATGTTTCCCAATGACACTGATAATGAGGCTGTTCTTTTTGCACAATTGATTGTTTGCAGAGCTAGCACCTGATGTCAGAGTGGGGCAGGACTGGAGCGCTGTGAACCCTTTTTTTTTGCTTAGGACTGACAAGATAACTGTAAACTCCACAATAACTCTCGTCTTCCAGTGTCTCACCTTGCTCCAGCAGCTCATTCCCGCCCGCAAGTCTGTTCCGATTCCAGCCGTGAGTTCTCCCAGTCGTGCCCAGTGCGTCAAAGCCGATTTGTTTGATGGTGAGTGCGGTGTGGATGAGACACCTTCTTTGATTGGATTAGCTTGCGAGAACTAAAGATGAACTAGAGTAGAGAACTGTGGGAGATGTAGTTTGTGGTGCGGAGTGGACGAATAGATTTTAGTGTGTGCTTTTCTAATTTTTCATGGCGTGCCCACAGAGAGGACTCTGCGTGCCGGCAGCGGCATGCATGCCACGGGTTCGCCATCACTGCCCTAGACTGTTCTTTGGAGCCAGTGGAAGAATGCAGGAAATGCTGTGTGCCTGGCCGTGTGTGCTCTGAGAGCGAAACAGGACAAAAATTTCCAGCAGCTCTTTAGAGGGTACCCTACATTCAGTTAATCCCTACCCTGTAGTCAGCAAAGCTTACGTTCTCTGCTGATGGGACATTTCTGATTCAGCTTGCACAACCTTAATTTTAAACAGCTTCTCTTCTCATAATCTGCAGAAATGTTTGGCATTCATCCATGAGTGTTAGTAGTACAAGTTTTTATATTAATCAGTTTGCAAAAACGGTCCAGATTATGTTTAAAAAACATCCATGCAAATTGTAATGCACGCTATAATTTCAGTAGGCCGCCACGTTTTATCTGGTCACGTCTCGGTAACCCTATTGGATTTAAACACACTGAAACGTTGCATGTTTTTATTCATGAGATTGAGAGAGTGTAATTATCAGGAATGTGGAATTCAGCCGTTCCCGCGGTCTACATCTTTAGGTCGTTCATCTCACGGTGTGAGGTACGTGGTAAATCGATTGGTCTGGCGTGATCTGGCACATATGTAGTTGGTCTACGACACATGTACTACGTGTACTGCTGGATGCAGCAACAAAGAGTTTGAAATTTCAGACCACATTCAGCAATGACTGCAGGAAAATTACGGCTGTATATTACCTTCACACTTGTTTCTGAACCCTCAACGAAAGGGGGGAATCTCGTACAACACAAGCCGTAGAAGTGTGCTCTTCCTTCTATCACAGTTCATTAAGGTGGATTTCTTAGGCATTTCTGGGCATGATGTCAAAGCCTGAGTGATTGCTGAGACAGCGATTTTTCAGGGTCCTTACCAGGACAGGACACACATCATTATCTCAGCAGAGCTGGAACACTGCATTTTAGATGCCAAGGGCCCTACAATCAAATAAAATAAGAATTCTTACCCATTAATTTTCCTGCTGCATATAAAACTATACACCAGGTGATGATCAATGCAAAAGATGAATGTGATCAGTGCAGTGGCTTAGTGGTTAGCACTTCTGACTTATAGCACTAGGGTCCTTGGTTCAAATCCTGACAATAGCTGCATGAAGTTTGCATGTGCTCACATAGGTTTACTACCAAACATGTAGGTAGGTTAGTTAAAGCAAATCTCAAAGTGTTATTAAACCCAGGACCATGCATTCACTATATCTGGTCTACCACAAAACATGGAAATGCAATTATTTTAGGAAATATAAACTGTTAAATACCTTTTCTCATCGGCTGTATATAGCAGTCTTGTGACTGGTGGCTGGTTAAAGCTTATAGGATGAGTTTTCATGCTCTTCTGAATGTCCTATGAGGCTGCATGACTCCTGACCCTCTGATTGACCCTGTGCTGATCCCTTACCCCTCTCCCCCCACAAAAAAACAACTCTCTAGCAATACACACCACACTGAGCATGTGCAGAGTGCAGCGGCTGGTGCTCAAATTTGGGGGGGGGGAGCCACAAACTGAAAAAATCTGAAAAAAATAAAACACCAAACGCAGCCACTGTGCCATCAAATGAAACCACTATGCCCATCAAACGCAGCCACTGTGCCATCAAATGAAACCACTGCACCTATCAAACGCAGCCACTATACCATCAAACACAGCCACTGTGCCATCAAACGAAACCACTGTGCTCATCAAACGCAACCACTGTGCTCATCAAACGCAACCACTGTGCTCATCAAACGCAACCACTGTGCTCATCAAACGCAACCACTGTGCTCATTAAACGCAACCACTGTGCCCTCAAACGCAACCACTGTGCCCTCAAACGCAACCACTGTGCCCTCAAATGCAACCACTGTGCTCATCAAAAGCAACCACTGTGGCCATCAAACGCAACCACTGTGCCCTCAAACGCAACCACTGTGCCCTCAAACGCAACCACTGTGCCCTCAAACGCAACCACTGTGCCCTCAAACGCAACCACTGTGCCCATCAAAATGCAGCCACTGTGCCCATCAAAATGCAGCCACTGTGCCCATCAAAACGCAGCCACTGTGCCCATCAAAAGCAGCCACTGTGCCCATCAAAAGCAGCCACTGTGCCCATCAAAAGCCATGCTGAAAATGCCATTTAATCATTTTTTAATATTCAAAGCAAACTCACCCATCCATCCATGTCTCCATGCTTTATTTTGTAGAAAAATTACTTTGAAACCCCCCCCCCCCCCAGCATTTCTAGTCATGGCCATCTTTTTTTTTTTTTTTTTTTCAAAAGATTTTATTGAGAGAAAAAGAGAAATAATACAGAACAAGATTCGATAGCAAGTATAGTACATTTTCTTATAAACAGTGTGGTACAGCTGCATGTAAATATAAAAATATAATGATGAATCTAAGCACGTAGCCAGACAGAGGTGGATAGTGTGCATAAACAGAGATTGAGTTAATACAGCAAGTGACCCGGCAATCAGAAACAGGATAGCTGGACGGATCACAGTCAAAGGGTCTAGCAGGGCTACGAGGTGAAATACATAGCAACCAAAACATAGTAAAATAAAATATAAAATATAAAATATAAGACAAAATAAAATAAAAATAAGGGGGGGGGGGGGTGGGAGAGCAATGGGAGGGGGGGGGGGGGGGGGGCGCACCAAAAAAGTAATGCATACGCTGAGCATTTTCGGCGAGGTTAAAGGAGTTAGAGATAATAGGAGAAGGAGCCGTTTGCAAAGTCATCCAGGTCTTTTGTGGACAGTGTCGAACGCATAAAAGCGTACCATCGGGAGTAGAAGCGCGTTTTGGAGGCTTCGTGTTTGAAATCTGTGTTAATTTTGTCCTTGTATAACAAACTAAGAAGCTCCTGCTCAATTTGCAATATAGATGGGCGGCAGGGCGAGATCCAGTTCTTCAGGATGGCTCTTCTGGCAGTTAAGAGACATATCAGGACCCAGTCTTTATAGGGTGGGCGGTTGTCGTGAGACCATGGCAGTAGTTGATCGTCCCAGTACCCAAAGATGAGGAGCAAGGGGTCTTTTGGCAGTACCAATAGGGTAATTTTGAAGACATAGGAGATGACTTGGTCCCAGAAGAAGGAGATGTACGAGCACAACCAGAAACGATGGGAGAGAGATGGTCGTGGTTGATGGCAGAGGGGACATTCGGCAGCGTTCGAGCTGTTCTTGTCCGAGATGAAAGGTATGTAGGCGCGATGGATGATCTTTAGTTGGGTTTCCCTCCACGTTTCATTAGGGATGAGCTGATGAACCTTGTTGTAACCCAGTAGAAGTTTGTCCACTATGTCGGGGAATGGAAAGTCTTTGCTCCAATTTGCTGCTGAAGAGGATTTGATCGAGGGGATAGATTTTTGAAGAAGGGGTTTATAAATGTCGGAGATAGCATAAGAGCCGGCTTGGAGGAGTAAATCCGGGAAAGAAACTTGAAATCTCTTGCGGTCTTCCCTGCAAGAATCCCGAATGAAACTGATGCACTGGTTAAAATGGAAAGCATGAGATAGGGGAAGAGAGTAGGATTCTGCGATCGTCGAGAAACTATGGGGACGCCCCGTGTCCAAGTTGCAGAGGGTGGAGAATTTCGTGAGGCCTTTCTGCTCCCAAACATGAAAAGATTTGTAATCCATCCCGGGTGGGAAAAGAGGGTTCCCTTGGATTGTGAGGTATTTGGACATAAAAGGGGAAAGTTTCAAGGTTTTCCTTATTTCCCTCCAGGCTATAGCAGTGTCTTTCAACAGGAGGTTGTGCTGGAAGGGTAGAGGGACAGCTTTCCATTTGCAGTGAAGAAGGGCCACCAACGAATAGGGGTGAACCATGAGACTTTCCAGGGCGTAGTTTGAGCAGCGGGATGACTGTGCAATCCAGTCCAAGCCTATCCGGAGTAAGCATGCTAGGTTGTACATTCTAACATTTGGTAGATTTATGCCCCCTTCGCGTCTAGGGAGATGCAGTTTTGCAAAAGCTATGCGTGGTCGCTTATTCCGCCAGATGAAATTTGAGATGGCCTTGTTTAATGATTGTACGTCCTTGTGCTGTAGAAGCAACGGGACCGTCTGAAGCGGGTAAAGTAAGCGAGCAAAGCTGACCATTTTCACTAGATGGCATCTCCCCAGGAGCGAAAGCGGCAGATCCATCCAGCCATCCAGCTCCTGCGATATTTTTTTGATTAGAGGGGGAAAGTTAAGGTGGTATATAGAGGAGGGTAGTTTCCCTAACTTGATGCCTAGGTAAGTTATGTGCGATTTAGCCACTGTGAAGGGTGAATGGTGGACCCAGGGTGGATTGGAATCAGAGCCTATGGGAAGAATTTCACTTTTCCCGTAATTAATGCGGAGACCCGAGCAGAGCCGAAAATCATCGAAGACCGCTTTAATGGTGGACATGTCAGAGGAGGGGTCAGATGTGAATATAAGGACATCGTCCGCAAAGAGGGAAGAGCGTAGTTCCTGATTTCCAACGCAGATGCCGTGCAGTGGGGCTTTCTGCGTTAGGAACCGGGACAGGGGTTCTAAAGCCAAGTTAAAAAGGAGTGGGGATAGGGGACAGCCTTGCCTCGTGCCCTTGTGGAGGCGGAATTCTTCAGACAGGAGGCCAGCCGCTACCAGTCTGGCCGCGGGGGAGGCGTACATGGCATTCACAAGATGGTTGAATGAGCCCGTGATCTGCATTTTGGATAGGACTAGCTGGAGCCATTCGAAGCTGACATTATCGAATGCTTTTTCTGCGTCCAGAGTGATGATGGCATGGTCACCTCTTGGGTTGCGCTTGGCATGTTCAAGGACTAACATCACCTTACGAATGTTTAAAGTGGCCGTTCTCCCTTTTACGAAACCGGATTGGGCAGGGTGGATTAGAGAGGGGATGATGGTGGCTAGTCTGGAGGCAATGATTTTGGATAAAATTTTGACGTCTAAATTCAAGAGAGATATGGGACGGTACGAACCCGGTTCCTGGGGATCTTTGCCTTTCTTAGAGAGTAGTTTAATAATGGCTTGATTCCCTGTTGGCAAGTAAGGGCCGCCCGACCATATAGCATTGTAAACTCTGAGGAGGGAAGGTTCTGCAAAAGTGTGGAAAGTTTTGAAGAAAATCCCTGTGAAACCATCGGGGCCTGGGGCCTTAGAGGGAGCTAGGTTTCGGATGGTGTCGGAAATCTCGAGTGGGGAAATAGGAGCGTTGAGAGACTCGAGCTGGGAAGGAGTAATCGTGGGGATGGAGATGCTATCAAGGAAAGCTTGTGCAGCTTTCTTGTCTATGGGGTCCGGTGCGTACAATGAGGAGTAGTATTGTAGCATGACTTTATTTATGTCCTTTGGAGCAGTGTGGATGGTGCCTGAGGTGTCTCTAAGGGAAGTTATGTGTGTAGGACGGAACGGGCCTTTAGAGAGCCGCGCTAGCAGCTTGCCTGCTTTATTTCCAAATTTGTGGAGTGTGGCATCCAAGTGGGCCCTTTTAATTCGTTCAACGGTGTCAGCTAATGAATCAAAGGCAGTTTTTGCCGTGTGCCATTCGGTCCTGTGTGAGGGGGAATCTGAGTTGTATAGAGCGCGTTGTGCCAGACGGAGCCTGACGCTTGCGGCCTTAAAGTTGGCTAAGGTCTGTTTCTTGAATGAGGCAGCATAAGAGATGATCCGGCCTCTGAGGAAGGCCTTTCCGGCTTCCCAGAAGAGACTAGGATGATCAACGTGGGGTGAGTTGTCTGTAGAGTATTCTGTCCAAGCCTTTTCCAAGAAGTGCTGGAAATCAGCATTGTCGTGGAGGTAGGAAGGGAAGCGCCATAGTCTGGGGTTTAGGTGGAGGTCAGGGTCATCAATAGAGACCGAGACGGGGGCATGGTCTGAAATGGCTATGTCGTGGATGACGGCGTCAGAGATATTCGAAACGAGATTGTCAGTGCAGAAGATGTAGTCGATTCTGGTGAACACATTGTGTGGGATGGAATAGAATGTGAAGTCTCTGTCCGCCGGGTGTAAGAGTCGCCAAATGTCTTTGAGGTGCAGGGAGTCAATAGTGGTTGCAAGGATCGACGGGTCTGTGGTCTTTGGTGATTTTAGGCGTCGCTTAGGGGTGGATCTGTCTTCGAGTGGGTGGAGAATAGTGTTGAAGTCCCCCCCTATTATGTGTGGGGTGAGTGGATGGTGCAAGAGCCAGGTGGAGAGGTCGCCGAAAAAGGGCCTGCCAGGGCTATTAGGGGCATAGATATTGGATATCACTAGTTCCTTGTTCGCAAGGCGAACATGTGCTGAAAGGAAACGACCCTGAACATCTGATTCAACCTGAATAATCTCGCAGGGGAGGTTTTTGTGGATCAATATAAGAACCCCTGCTCTGCGACTGGATGCGTCTGAACCCAGGACAGTGCCCACCCAGAGTTTTTTCATGCGTTGGAGATCAGAGGAATTGAGGTGGGTTTCCTGGAGGAGGGCAATGTCAGTTTTCAGTCTGTGTAGGTGTCGGAGGATTTTGAGTCTCTTAACGGGGGACCTAAGCCCTTTCACGTTCCAGGAGACTACTTTCATGGGGGTAGGTATGTAAAGAGGGTGTGGGCCGGTGTTATAAATGAAGTAGGTGTGAGTCCAGCAAGAAATACTGTCCGAGGAGAGAGGGGAGAATTAGCCGGGTGGAAATGCGACGGTGTCGCCAAAGCACCTGACGTGCGGAGGTTAGCAACTAACTGGTGCGATTGGGGTGGGGAGGAGGTAGGGAAGGTGGATGTGAGGAAAAAGTAAAATGAAAATGCAAAAGAAGGAGAGAACTTCACTTTTTTCCGCATGGAATCTATCTGAAGGGCAGCTCCCATGAACAGTCCGATTGTCACGGTACAGGTGTGCCCGTGCATTTAGTGCTATCACAATCAACAGGGCCCGGGCATAGGTGGGGGGGGGAGCTCTGGAGTGGCAGGCCAAAGGCAGAGATGTGAGTAGGACGGAGGGGTTAAAATGTAACAGGAGACACAACAAAACACTTAAAATTTGGACTACCATTGGTGAGTCAAACAGAACTAAGGGTCAAACAGTATAGACCGGTGTAAGCCGGCTCAGGCATGGTAACATAGCATAAAGCAACATAACATGTGTCCCTGTTGGACGTAATGAGACCAGTTCTTACTTGGTCAGCAGGGGGCATAACGACGGTCAGAGCCTGAGTGCTTGAAGCGTTTGGGAGAATCCTTCCTTGGGCTCCTCTGATCCAGAGGGCGATAAATGGAGGCAGCCTTGGCGGGAGAGTCGGAATGAGAGTTTCCACGGAGGGAGCGCAGGAAAACTTCTGCTTCAGACGGGTGCTGAAAGGCAAGCTGGTCACCGTTGGGGGCTTTAAGTCGCAGAATCGCAGGAAACGCAAGAGTGAATTTGATTTGTCGCTGGTGAAGCTCCGAGCATATAGGCTGGAAGGCTTTCCTCTTCTTGGACACTTCAACGGAGTAATCCGCAAAGATCAGGATCTTGGCCCCATCGATTTGGAGGGATCTGGATTGTCTGAAGTTTTGCAGGATGGTGGCCTTATCCGAATAGTTCAGGTACTTCGCGATAATGGGACGGGGGGATTTACGTTCCGAGGAGACGGTTCCCACCCGGTGGGCTCGCTCAACCGTGTAGGGACCAGGAAGGCCCAAGGCTTCAGGTATGCGTCTGGAGCAGAGATCGCCGATCGCAGAGGATTGTAGCGATTCAGGGACTCCCACAAAGCGCAGGTTGCTCCTTCTGGATCTGTTCTCTAACTCATCCAGCTTCTGGAGTATGTACTGATTGGTTTTATCCTGGGCTTCCTCCGTGGCCTGAGCCTGATACAGTTCCTCTTCCACGTTAGAGAGGCGATGTTCAGCCTCATTGAGTCTGGTGGCGTGTTCACTTAGCTGCTGCTTCAGCTGTTTCATACCAGCAGTGACTGCCTTCTCCACAGAAGCTGCAATCATAGGGGATAGCAGCGCAGCCACAGCCTGAGCTATGCGTTCTGTGCTCCCCTCAGGCTGGTGTAGGGAGGGAGAGGCACAGTGTGAGGAGGGGGAGGCATGAGGGGGGACCTCTGAGATCGAATGTGTAGGCGGAGGTGCATTGCAGCCGCTCACCTCCATATCCAGGGCGTCCGCCGGGAGATCCGACAAGGCCGAAGCCGGGGCCTCAATTTGCGGCTGGGCCGCGATTGCCGTTTGCGATCGCGCGCCCGTTTTTTCAACAAATCGGTCCATCGGTGTGAGGGGGGGTGCCCGAGGGTGCTGCCGACCGCGGGTGTGTGCTGGGCTGGTTTTTTATGCCGTTTTTTCGGACGTGAAGCGGGAGCTGAGAGGGGCTTCAGCTATTCCATACGGCGCCGGAACCGGAAGTATGGCCATCTTAAAGGGATTGTAAAGGTAAAAAATGTTTTTCCTAAATAGCTTCCTTTACTTGCCTCATCCTTCCATTTTGCTTTTAAATGTCCTTATTTCTTCTGAGAAATCCTCACTTCCTGTTCTTCTGTCTGTAACTCCACACAGTAATGCAAGGCTTTCTCCCTGGTGTGGAGTGTTGTGCTCGCCCCCTCCTTTGGACTACAGGAGAGTCAGGACGCTCTCTACAATGCAGATAAAGGAGCTGTGTGTTAGTGGGTGTTCTGACTCTCCTGTATTCCAGGGGAGGGGTCAAGCATGACAATTCACACCAGGGAGAAAGCCTTGCATTACTGTGTGGAGTTACAGACAGAAGAACAGGAAGCGAGGATTTCTCAGAAGAAATTAGGAAATTCAAATACAAAATCGAAGGATGAGGTAAGTGAAGGAGGACTGGCACTAAAGTAAAGAAAGCGATTTAGTATTTTTATTTTTACAACCCCTTTAAGAGCAGATGATTCATGCTGCATTTACTTCCTGGAACCTATCTGCCCTTAGCTCAGACATGGAGGTAAGAAAGTGTGCTTAGCTGAGAAAGCCCTTCCTCCAGAAGAAAGAGGGAAAATAAAATACCCATAAAGACTCCTATTATGTACACAATATCATTTTGGCGTATGAGTAACAACTGAATAACATAACATAACAAAAATGATATAAAATAATAATAAATCTAGGTTACACCAAGTAAATAGAACATATCCTCATATTTACTAGTGCCATCAGAATAAGAATAAAAAATAGTTATGTTGATCGATTAAGTTTAGTTCCGCTTTAATTGGCCTTAGTATTATATTCTACTGCGCACCCTCAAGATGGCAGGCTCATCTCCTATCTGCGCAAACATCGATCTGTAGTGTTTAGGTCCCCAAAGAGAAATCTAACAAAGAAATATGCTAATATTAATTTACTTAGGCCGCTTTCACACTGGGGCGTCGGCGGCATCGGCGGTATTTATCTATTTTTCGCGGCGCTTTACCGTCACTTTTGCGTAGGTATTCGGTCGATAGCGGGGCACTTTTAACCCCCGTTATCGGCCAAAAATGGGTAAAAAACCACCCGCAAAGCGCTTCTGCAGCAGCGCCCATTTGTTTCAATGGGCATAAGCAGTGGAGGGGTAATGAAAGGGTCATCTCTTCTCTTCTCTCTCCTGCCACTAGATAAGCGGGAAGGGGGGGGTTGGTGTGACAAACAAAACAAGGGTTGGGAGGCGGGACCCTTACAGGTGTAATGCCTGTACCCCCCTGATGGCGGCCCTGCCTATAGGTAAGCCTCATTATAGGCATACCTATAGGTAAAAATCAGCCATGGTAGTTTACACCCACTTTTAAAAGTTGCACTAAACCCTCCTATCCTTTACAGTGATTGAGGCTGCCATCTTAGCCTCTGCTTGATTTGGAGTTGCCCTGGTGCTGCAGAAGTGCTCAGTTATGACACCATGCATTTGAGCGCTTTGAGATTGTACAGAATTTTAAAGGGCATCACCACTAACAAAAAGTTGAGTAACACGGACCTGAAAAATAATGAAGCCAGACAGCCAGGCAACTAGCATTTCAGCAGGTGATCAGCAATGGCAGCTGCCATATTTTTTTTTTTCCTATAACATTCTTGGATCAGATAATTGTAGATTTGGGACGTCAGCCTGTCACATTTGAAGTGATGGATTCAGGTAAGCGGGGTTCGTCCATGTTTGTTCAGATGTACCATTACATGTCTGCACAGGACAAGCCAGCATGCAGCAAAGCGAGTTCAGAAGACGTTCGGCCGCACCAACGCATTAACCTTTAGTAACAGTTGTCGGCAATTATGTAGTCTGTAGCTGGGTCAAAGGATACGTGGCTTGTCTTAAGCGCAGCTTTGAACATTGTCACGGTAGGAAAACAAAACTGAAATATCGTTGTCATTTAACCTCAGTGGCTGCACTTATGTAGTCTTTAATTCTATTGCCATATGTTCTAGAGACAGTGTCTACCATTCGTTATATATCATGGCTCCTCAATAGAGACACATCAACCCTGGGAACACATCACAGGGATCATTGGAGAGTAACACTAGTAAAAAAAGAAAAGTATTTCCTAGGAGTTTTAAAGCTGAACTTTGGGCAAAAAGATTTAATTTACAGAGCCTTGAAAAAAGTATTCATACCCCTTAAAATATTCCACATTTTGTCATATTACAACCAAAAACGTGAATGTATTTTATTGGGATTTTATATGATAGACCAACACAATGTGGCACATAATTGTGAAGTGGAAGGAAAATTATAAATGGTTTAATAGTGAATAGTGACTCTAGCATTGGGAGGAAACCATTTTAATCTTAAAAGCTCTAAAGAAGACACAGAGCCACATGAAAATGAAAAAGAAGTGGTTCAATCGTAAACCGCGCAAGGGATTACTCTAAAGCCTCGTAACACACGATCAGTCCATTCGATGACAACGGTCTGAAGGACCGTTGTCATTGGTTAACCAATGAAGCTGACTGATGGACCGTTTTCATTGGTTAATTGATGAAGCCGACTGATGGTCCATCGCACCCACACACCATCGGTAAAATAACCGATCGTGTCAGAACGCGGTGACGTAAAACACAACGACGTGCTGAAAAAAATGAAGTTCAATGCTTCCAAGCATGCGTCAACTTGATTCTGAGCATGTGTAGATTTTTAATCGATTTTAAAGCAAGTTGGCTTTTTTTTAAACCGAAGGTTAAATAACCTATGGGGCCCACACACGATCGGTTTTGACTAATGAAAACGGTCCATCAGACCATTGTCCTCTGGCTATCCTATCGTGTTTACGAGGCCTTAGAGCAGTAAAGATGTGGAACTCCCTTACACAGTTGGTGGGGTCAATGGGGAATGTAGGTAAATGAAAAAATACGTTTTATGTGCGTTTCCTAGTGAATACAATGTATCAAGTTGCACTGATGAATGGATCAGTGTCTTTATTCAACCTTACCTCTACTGTACATACCCAGATAGCAAGTATAACCTGCCACAAATTTGTGGCAATGTTTGAATTGTAAGTCTTTTATTTTTTTAAAGATATGTTTTTATTACGTTTTATAAACCAACATACAAAAGAAAACTTTGGTTAATCATATTTGTGCATTTGCAAGTAATACATTTGTACCTTCAATAAACAGGTTCCAACTGACTCTTGTAATTATTAACTAGACATGTGCAATTGTTTTTGTCCGAATGCATTTTTGTCCGAATTTCGAGTATTTTCGCTATCGTTTTAACAAACGAAAACGAACGTGCAGAATCCGAAATCCGAAAGATCTTACATAGAAATAAAAATAAACGTTTCCGTTGCTACAACAGTTCGATATAGATAGGAGATTTAACGCTGACAATAGCAATCTGTGTCTATCGAACCTGTGATCGAATGTGCCTAACCTTAATTCTATTAGTGCAAGATTATTCTACATAGAGAGAAAAGATTTGACATTATAGAGACAGTGTTGGGGTAGAACATTCGACATGAACGACGACGATTCGATGAAGCAGAGAAAAACATACAAACGTCGAATCTGTCATTGAAGGCTTATGGTGTCTGTCGAAAGTTCTAAAAAGATTCGACAAGCAGCTAAACTGTACGACGCCGCAATTGTACATTTTTGGTCATATGCTCGGCCCATAGGCTATAGAAGAATTTGAATGTTAGTTGATTAGTAATTATTAATAAATATAGTTATTACTAGTGTCATACAACATTAGAATTCTTCTATAGCTTGTAGGTGGAACATTCGACCGGAAATGAATATTTGCGATGTTGTACAGTTTAGCTGCTTTTCAAATCTTCTTAGAACATTCGACAGACACCATAAGCCTTCAATTGAAAGATTTGACCTTAATTCATTCGGATTTTAGAACAAATTCATTTTAAAACTAAACAAAATAAATAAAATCGAATTTCGGGTGTAACTAAATAAATATATTTTTCGAAAACAAAATTCTGAGACAAAATATTACAGTGTGCACATGTCTATTATTAACTACAAAGTTACAGAAGGTGTTGAATTGTAAGTCTGTTAACATGCTGCACATTTTCACTGGCAAGTTGTACACTTGCAGAGCACTTCAGAAATGTCCTAGTTGACACTTTTCCAATTTGTACCACATTTGCGTAGCAAGTCGCTAGCAAGAGCAAAGTTGCAATAGTGAGTCTACAGCAAGAGCTTTGCAGGTCTATCTCATGAAAATTAAGCCACAGTGACCCCTGTGGTGGGATGACTATTTCCAAACGTAACTGAACCAGAACTAGCAGAATGTTTGCCAAGAAAGTTGATGCAGATTTGCTGCAACTGTGCAACAAACTTGTGAAGCCTGGCAAGTCTAGCAATAGCTTAACAAGTCATTTTCAAACTTGCAGCTCAATTGGGTAACTATATATGTAACTATACTAGGGTTGTCCCGATACCAGTATCGGTATCGGTACCCATACTGAGCATTTGCGGGAGTACTTGTACTCCCGCAAATGCCCCCGATGCCAGATCCGATACTCAGCCCCCCCACCCCCCTGCTGGGTGATCTGTCCAATCCCGAGCAAGGGGGAGGGTCTATACACGGTGCGGCGGGGAACACTACAGCTATTCAAATGAAAGCTGTAATGTTCCCCGCTGTATGTTTGTTAACATACAAGCAGTCTTTTGTAACAGTGAGGTGTTCCCTGGCAGTCTCCTATAAACCTGACAGCAGTTTGTCTCTTGTTTTGCACAGGAGAAAAATATATTATAGGCACTTAAAAGTACATTATTTTCCTGATCTTCACACTTCCAAGTACAGATAATATTGATGTCCCATTCAGATGCTTTGTGCCCAAAAAAAACTAGCAACCCAATGCAGATGGGGCTTCGGTTGACTACATCTACAATTACATTCAACATGCAACGCAAAAAAAAATTAAGAATCTTTGATGACTCTTTCTGTTCTAATAAGTGACATTTACTGATTAACTAGGCGGCGGCGGCATCTAGGTATGGGGAGACATGGCTGCATATATGGGGGACATGGCTGCATATGTGGGGGGACATGGCTGCATATATGGTGGGGATATGGCTGCATATATGGGGGGACAGGGCTGCATATATGGGGGGGACAGGGCTGCATATATGGGGGGGACAGGGCTGCATATATGGGGGGGGGATATGTCTGCATATATGGGGGGGGGATATGGCTGCATATATGGGGGGGGGGATATGGCTGCATATATGGGGGGACAGGGCTGCATATGTGGGGGGACAGGGCTGCATATGTGGGGGACAGGGCTGCATATGTGGGGGGACATGGCTGCATCTATGGGGGGACATGGCTGCATCTATGGGGGGACATGGCTGCATATGTAGGGGGACATGGCTGCATATGTGGGGACACATGGCTGCATATGTGGGGGGACATGGCTGCATTTTGTGGGGGGACATGGCTGCATTTGGGGACACATTTTAAAAAAAGTATCAGTATTCGGTATCGGCGAATAATTGAAAAAAAATATCGGTACTTGTACTCGGTCCTAAAAAAGTGGTATCGGGACAACCCTAAACTATACAATACATTGTTTGGTAGTAAGTTTATTCTCATTAGGCAAGAAAGAGCACAAAAGTGAAAAAATATTAAAGGACATGCTACAGATTGCATAGGAATCTTAATTTTGTGAAGAAATAATGTCACTATTATTGGCCAAAGTGACAGTGACCCCCTGACTAGCCACAAACAGTGACCACAGCATTGCGCAAGTATTACTGTTTACCAAGACATCATTTACAAAACCTTTGCTGCTACAAATAGTTGGGATTGCTGTAGAACACATTTTACAATATTACAGCCATTGGTTGGAAAAGATATTTCAGGATACCATTAGGAATACAATTCAGTCTGAGAAAACATCCTTTAGCTAAACCAAGGCAATAAATGGGCACAGCTTAAATAAATACTGCTCAAATATGGTGTTATTACTGACCTTCTTTTATAAATGCTTCCCTGGTTGGTTCTGACCTCAACCTTAAAGCGGTAGTAAACCGCCAGAAAGAAAAAAAAATGGGCCCCCCCTGCAGGTTTAAGTCATAATGTACTAGTATGTAGTGCATACTAGCACATTATGATAGACATACCTGGACACGGAGCCCTCCAGCGCTGAGCTGTCACGGCTCCCTGGCGCTTCCATCTTTACCCAGTCTTCCTTCCGAGTTCATGGACTCTGGCTCTATGAGTGGCGCGGGGCAGTGATGATGTCACATTCATTTGAATGGCACCTAAAATTGTGGTGCGGTTTTGCAATCGCAGTAACCCGCATTGCGTGAAGCTTGCTGCCCAAAATAAGTTCAGGAGCTGCTTGTGGGCAACATGTTTCACGCGATGAGGATTGCCGCAATTTATTGTGCGACAATCTTGGCAGAACCGCACAATGATTTTATATGACATTCAAATGTGCTTTCTGCAATTTGTCATTCATACCTCAGTGCTTTGAAATTGCGGGCAAAATTACAGAAAAGCTGCATGCGATGCAAAACACTGAGATGCACAGACAGCAATGAGAACTGACCAGCATTCTAATTCCTCTCCACTCCAAAACTAAAAAAGAAATAAAAGTTTTGCCTTTAGTTATAGTTTAAACAATTAAAATGGCTGAAAGGTTCTTCTTAAAGCTTCTAAAGTTCCACCAAATTTTTAAAGTCATCAGCTACAAATACTGCAGCTGCCAACATGTAAAATAAGGACACTTGCCTTTCCAGAGCGCCCGCTAGGTCCTCACCCAAAGCCGACCCGTCTCTCGGCTCCCAGGTGGAGTCACGGCATCTTCATTGCGGCTTCACAGCCTGGTTATCTACTGCGCATGCGTTAGTCGCACTGCACGTCCTGACTGGTCCCTGCTGTCTTCTGGCACCTGTGTGTCTCCCAGAAGACAGCAGAGGGAAGGAGGAGGGGCCGGACATGGTGTCAATTGCTGAAGATTCTGTGGCAATCTATCGCTGGACGTGTGAGCAAATACCTGTATTAGACAGGAATCTGCTCCCTCCTCCCCCTGAATTGTGCCAAATGTGACACCGGAAGGGGGGAGGAATCCGGACAGCGAAAGTTGCATTTTTGGGTGAAACTCCGCTTTAATACTGAACTGCAGGCAATCGAATACACAGAAGACATACTTCTATAGGGACGGTCTTGCCTGTGGATTTCTATTTGTTTTTTCATCCAATCCTGATATTTGCACAGTGATGCCACACAGCACAGCCCTAACTGATAGGGCACCTGATTATGTACAGGTCTTGTCCCTCCCACAGCCTGTGATTGGACATTGAAAAGAGAAGCAGCACACCAATGACCTTGTCTCCCCATCACTTTGCTCTCTCCTCCTATTATCATGTTCAGTGCCACTGAACGGTCTCCTTGTGCCACCTCTCCCAGCATAGGCATGCGCACAGGGTGTGCCAGGTGTGCCCAGGCACACCCTAATCACCCTGTGCAGAACAGATTCCCCCTACTGACCTGGATCCCCCTACTTCCCGTCACAGCACTGCCGGCTTCCCTCCTCTCCCACCGGTTGTTGCTGTGAATGTTTTAGGATGAGTGGGGGAAGGGGCCAGTAAATATGCCATTTACCAGCCCCTTCCCTTTCTGAATGAACTTCGTGAGTGATCGGTATAGTGTGTTTAAGCTTTGGGGTGCACACCCTAATGCCAAAGGCTGCGCACACCTATGTCTCCCAGTTTGTGTTGTTGTATAGGTACTGAAATAGACTCATGCCAAATCAAATTTGAGCACTCATTTAAAACAAAATGTAATCTAAAAGAAAGAGCTAGCTGCATTAAAGGGGTTGTAAAGGTACATGTTTGTTCACCTTAATGCATCCTATGCATTAAATTGAAATAACATCCGAACATTAGCGCCCCCCCAAGCTCCCGGTTACTTACCTGACCCCTTTGAAAGTCCCGCGGCGTGAACGTGCTGGCTTCTCGGATCATTCATTGGTTGATTGAAAGCTGTGCAGCCATTGGCTTGCGCTGCTGTCAATTACATCCAATGACGCGGGGCCGAGTGATACAGTGAGCGGCTATAGCCACCGGCTGTATCACACGAGTGTGCCCACAAGAACTTACCACTATGCGAGAGAGCTTGCGTGAAGGTGGAAAGTTCTTGCGGGGGGGGGGGGGGGGGCGAGACAGCTGCAGAGGGACCAAAGAAGACCAGGTTCCAGGCCACTCTGTTTGTTATTTAAAAAAAAAAAAAGAATTCTGTTTAGTGTTCCTTTATGTGCCCTTTATATCTGGCTAGACGCTTTAAAGAGAGCTTTGATTATTATACAGGTGGGAGTATAATGCAATACAATGGTTATCTTGTGCTACTGAGAAAATCCACCAATGCAACAGAATTTCTCGTATTACTTTTAGATTTTTAACAAATTGAGCACTTCATGTCATTCAGATTATTAAAATAAACGGATTTGAAACTATAGCGAATACAACCGATCTTTATCATGGAAATGAATAGCTTTTTGTCACTTTGTTTATGCGTCATGATGCCCAGGGTAAGTCAGTCCCGTGAATTGTTATGTAATTTTCCTTTATTATTAGGTTATATAAATACTGTTTTGGGTGGCTTTTATTACTTTAGATATTAGATTACGTGTAACTGTTCTTTAAGTCGGTCATTGCGACCCAGACTACCCTCTCCATGTTTATGTGTTGTGTCCCAGTAAATGAGAATCCTAAATGTAGCTGTAATTATTTATTACATAATAATGCTGTCTTTGCAATTTAAGAGGAATACGTATTAAAAAAAAATAAAGTATTTTCATATTATTATAGTCTACTACCAAAGCTTACGGCTCGTACACACAGGGTATGGTATCATATACTCTGCAGCACAGGTAAAATAAAACAAAAGACTTTATTGTCTTCTATGGGATGAATAGGAAAAAAAAAGTCTTTATATCTGGTGCGTTGCCTTGCATGATCCCATTTAACTCTATTACTTTTGAATGGGGTACTTCAAAATCTCAGCTAAATGCATTTTAAAATACACTACCATATGCATTGCCATGTGTGTTGCATTGTTAATCAGTCCCTGAAGTCATCCTCTTTCTTGCCCAATAAACAGGTTCACTTAAAGCAGTTGTATACCTTTTTTTTTTTTACTTTTACCTACAGGTGAGCCTTTAATAAGGCTTACCTGCAGATAAAAAGAATATCTCCTAAACCCATGTAGCACTCACCCCAGAAGGAGCCGCTGAATTATCGGGTCTTCTGTCTCACCTCTGTGACACACCACAAGCAATGAATCCACAGCACACCAGCACACCTTGTGAAGCTTTATAACAGATTTAACCACTTAAGGACCCCCGCACGCACATATACGGCCACAGAATGGCTCGTACAGGCACAAGGGCGTAAATTTACGTCCCCGCCTTCGTGCGGTTCGGGGGTCCCATCGGGACCCCCTCCGCGGCGTGCGGGGGTCCCCCTGCCTCTGGGAGCGATCGCCGACGAGCGGGCGGATGTCCGTGATTTCCGCCCCCCCCCGCGATCGCTCCCAGCCAATGGGAGCGCGCTCCCATCGTGTCAGTTCCTCCTCCTGTGTTTACACAGGAAGGAGGAAATGATGTAATCTCTCATCGCAGTGCTGTTTCTCAGCACTGCTAATGAGAGAAGACATCACAAGTAAGTGTGCACCAACACAACACTGACACACACTCACATAGGCACATTAACCCCTTGTGATCGCCCCCCCCCCACCCCCCTGTCACAGTGTCACTGAATGCAGTGATCTAATCACTGCATTTAGTGTCAGTGTGACAGGCAGTGTAAAAAACAGTTAGTGTTAGGTTCAGGATAGCCCCCCCACCCCCCCTAATAAAGTTTTAACCCCCTGATCACCGCCCTAGTTAACCCTTTCACTCCCTATTGCCAGCGTCACTAAGCGATCATTTTTCTGATCGCTGTATTAGTGTCGCTGTTCCCGCTAGGTAGCTATTTTTTTTATTGCGATTTTTTTTTTACTAAAGACATGTGGCTGAATTAATTTTGGCCTAAATGTTTTACTAAAATTTAGTTTATTTGATTTTTTTTTATAACAAAAAGTAAAAAAATTGTGTTTTTTTTCAAAATTGTGGCTCTATTTTAGTTTATAGCGCAAAAAATAAAAATCGCAGAGGCGATCAAATACCACCGAAAGAAAGCTCTATTTGTGGGAAGAAAAGGACGCAAATTTTGTTTGGGAGCCACGTCGCACGACCGCGCAATTGTCTGTTAAAGCGACGCAGTGCCGAATCGCAAAAACACCTTGGGTCATTTACCAGCGTATTGGTCCGGGTCTTAAGTGGTTAATGACTGTGGGGGTAGAACAAAAGCCCTTAATGTCTCCCCACTCTAATGTGATACAACTAATAACAGGATGAGATAATACGTTTAGATTGAATGCAATGAACAGTAATATATATATATATATATATATATATATATATATATATATATATGTGACGGTATGCGAGGTGAGATACTTGACCATAGGTATATTTCACCACGCATACGGTCTATTTTGAGAAGCTGAACCGGAATCCGGGCCGGGTTTTACGGCCTCTAGTGTTCCGGTCCGGATATTTGGGTCCACTGGAGTTCAATGTCAGGTGGACCTTAAAAACAACCAGGAAGAGATCAGAAGGGAGCTCTCTGGTTTTGGGACACTGAGGAGGGAACCTGAGTGTAAGGAGCTCTAAAGACATTGCAAGAAAAAAGGTTTGCGTTGTTGTTTATTTTATGGGTGGTGGGGACCAGCCCCACACTGTATAGATAGGAGACCCTGATGTTTAGTTAGCGCCGGACGGCAAGGATTTAAGTTTACTGTTTTGTTTGTTTTAACCTGCAAACCTTTTGTAAAATAAACCTGGCAGCTGCCAGACTTAAAAAGAAAGTGCCTGTTTACAGACTGTGTTTCAGAAAAGTGATCCCCACGAGCTAATCTCCCACACGTGGTGGATTTAGCGGGCAACTTTTCTGAAGATGGAGGAAATGTTAAAAGCCCTGCTACAGGCCAATGCAGCCCAGCGGGAAACCAACAGCCAAGTCGCAGAGGCCGCTCCAGCGAATGATGGACAAAACTTTGAGACCACATCGCTCGTATGCAGCGGCGTACTTGGACGATGTGGTCATCCACAGCCCAGATTGGGAATCGCACCTGCCCCGCGTACAAGCGGTGGTAGATTCCCTTAGGGAAGCACGTCTCACTGCCAATCCAAAAAAATGTGCCATAGGCCTGGAGGAGGCCAGATACCTTGGGTACATTATTGGCCGGGGAGTGGTCAAGCCGCAGACCAATAAGATTGAGGCAATTCAAAAATGGCCCCAACCAGTCAATAAAAAACAAGTCAGGGCCTTCCTGGGCATTACGGGGTATTACAGACGTTTCATACCCAATTTTGCCACCGTTGCTGCCCCCTTGACCGATTTGACGAAGGGTAGGGGGTCGGTCATGGTCAAGTGGAACACCGAAGCCGAGGAGGCATTTCAGAAGTTGAAACAGGCTCTTTGTATGGTACCCGTACTAGTAACCCCGGACTTTAGCCAGGAGTTTGTTGTACAGACAGACGCCTCTGAGGTGGGCCTAGGGGCTGTACTCTCACAGAACAGGGATGGTGAGGAGCACCCAGTGGTATACCTGAGCCGGAAGCTGAACAAGCACGAGAAAAATTATGCCATCGTAGAAAAGGAGTGTCTCGCCATTAAGTGGGCTTTAGACTCCCTGAGGTATTACCTACTGGGGAGGTCATTTAAGCTGGTCACAGACCATGCTCCCTTGAAGTGGATGTGTGATAACAGGGAGAAAAATGCTCGGGTGACAAGGTGGTTCCTGGCTTTACAGCCTTTTAAATTTACGGTGGAGCATAGGCCAGGAAAACTCCAAAATAATGCAGATGCTCTCTCCCGGGTGCACTGTATGGTTGGGGCAAGTGCTCAGCCGCAGGGGCTTGAGCAGAGGGGGAGAATATGTGACGGTATGCGAGGTGAGATACTTGACCATAGGTATATTTCACCACGCATACGGTCTATTTTGAGAAGCTGAACCGGAATCCGGGCCGGGTTTTACGGCCTCTAGTGTTCCGGTCCGGATATTTGGGTCCACTGGAGTTCAATGTCAGGTGGACCTTAAAAACAACCAGGAAGAGATCAGAAGGGAGCTCTCTGGTTTTGGGACACTGAGGAGGGGACCTGAGTGTGAGGAGCTCTAAAGACATTGCAAGAAAAAGGTTTGCGTTGTTGTTTATTTTATGGGTGGTGGGGACCAGCCCCACACTGTATAGATAGGAGACCCTGATGTTTAGTTAGCGCCGGACGGCAAGGATTTAAGTTTACTGTTTTGTTTGTTTTAACCTGCAAACCTTTTGTAAAATAAACCTGGCAGCTGCCAGACTTAAAAAGAAAGTGCCTGTTTACAGACTGTGTTTCAGAAAAGTGATCCCCACGAGCTAATCTCCCACAATATATATATATACTTAGCAGTATCTACCCCACCCTAAAGTACTGGCCACTAGTACTGTCCTAGGCTAGCGGGTGCTGGGGCCCTTGCTGTATGGCAGATGTAGGAAATACACTTGTTGCAATGGCCAAAGGCCGCTCACCACTTCCAGTGTCTCTTTGGGAAAGGAGGATGATTGTCTGCGGAAGCGAATGACCCTCTCTCCTCAGACCGACGTCTGAAATGAATGCAGTCTTTTAAAGCCTCCGGCAGGACATCTCAGATCGTCTAGGGCCGTCTGGGGAACCTGGCAATAATCTCCGTCAGCTCCGTCGGCTCCACTCACTCAGTTGGGCAGGCTGGGTTACTCCGGTGGCTGGATCGGCCCTGCGACCAGGCCTCAGTTCGATCGCTCAAAACACAGTCTCTCCCTGTTTCAGTAGACGAACATCAGTCTCTCCAAGCACTACTGCATAGAGCCTGTGTCTCAGTGGCAAACACACAGCTCTGACACAAGCAGTCTTAAATCACCCTGTGATGCAGATCTGTCTTCCCTGGATCACTGTCCCAGCTCAAGCTGCCCTACAGATCCCACCCATCCATCTCCTGTTTCCTTTCCCACAGCCTCCTGGGAAATCCAGTCCTCCAGCCCCTCTCAGTAGGAATGTAACGATATATCTGCTCTGTACTGCAGTCTCCACAATCTGTGCTCTCTGGCTCCATCTGCTGCAATATATATATATTTCCTCTTAGATGGCTGAAAATCGCAACAGAGCTACACCTGTATGGTTTAGGAGATATTCCCCTTGCAATGAACTGCATGCGCTCCCGAGTTTCTCAGCTGAAAGTCCGGCAGACGCCAGAACTAGCCGGAAAGAAGTCTCCTGTGCGCATGTGCCGGAGTGACGATATTGCCGCTCCAGCCACTCACAGTGCTGGAGCCGCAATACCCAGAAGACACTCCGAGGGAAAATGTCCGCTCCCTCGGCGTGGACCGGGATCACCTGCGATGCTTCTTTCTAAGGTAAGTATTTCATAATAAGCTAGTATGCGGTGCATACTAGCTCATTATGCCTTTTGCCTTACAGGTTAAAAAAAAAAACGCTACCGCTTCAAAGCTCCTTGAGAAGTTAGATTTGTTTAAATACAAGAGTCAGCTTCCACCTGTCGTCCCGGGGTGGAACAACACCCCAAGCACAACAGCATGAGCCCACAGCACAGCCAAGCTGAAACAGAGACCAACCCAAATAAATCTCAATTAGAATCAGAGTCAATTTACACTCTGATTACCCCCTAAATTTACTAGCACCTGTACTGTGAAGTACATGAGCGCTACACAGACAAGTAACAAGTACTTTTCACAGAAGGCCAACCCATAAACTTCTCCCATGGTAGGGTCAGCAGTACTGTCATCAAAACCAGTAAGAATCATATTCTACAATTTACAAAAATGACTGACAATATTATCTGCTTCACAATTTTCACTACAATGCACACTTTCATCGTTAAACTATGTGTTTCTCTGCCTGCAGTTTATCAAGCTGTTCCCATAATTATAGACTAGATGAACCACCCAAGACTTCCTCCCGACTGTCTGATATTATTCTGCTTTTACCAACTGACTGACAAAGTCCAGGTCTCCATGAACATTTCCTGCTTAATATTAGATTTGTTTTTTCACTTTAATCTGCAATAATTAACAGAAACCAGCCGAAACTACAAATCACACTTGGAATTCGGACGTGTTCAATATTGCACAAATTCCCCAGATTGCATTCATCTGCGTTTATTTTCAAGTATCAACTACAAGTTAAACTGCTTATTTAAACCCCTTTTAATTTATTTTTTTTGTTCAAAAAGTAAAGAAAGAAAATGATATATATATATGTAGCGCCTGGTTATTTTGGAGTACCGGTGTCATTTAAATTTAGAGGGAGATCAGAGTGTAGTTAGACTCGGATCCAAATTGTTATGTGCAAAACAGGGTCTTTGTCTTAGCTTGGCTGTGCTGTGGGGTCATACTGTTGTGCTGGGGTGTTATTCCCACCCCAGTGCGGTAGGTGGCAGCAGTGGAGTCAAGGTTTGGGTGCTCTTCCCCAGCATGCACAGTGAGGCTTAACCCTCCTGAGCGGTATTTATGGGGCAGACGCCATTGGTTCTGGGTCTTCTTCGTCCAGTGTGGCACACACCTTAAGGCCACATCAGGGCGCCCCGGCGCTATGGGCTACCTGGCCGGGGCGTGCGTGCTACGCGGTGTTCCTGGTTCCGGGACCACGTTGGTCCGGAGCATTTAAGCAGCAACGGGGACCCAGTGATTGACTGGGTTCCCACCTTTGAGGATGCCAAGCTGTATTGCTGTTCGGTGGGGAGTCCGTCTGAGGAGAGCAATTGAGAGGCTGGCAATCCAAAAGGATTTTGACAAACCACCGGGGATCAAGGTAGCCGGACACTGAAGGATTGATCACCTGTCAGTCGGTACATGGGCGATGTTAAGAACGAGATCCAGACGCGATTCATCTGAGGAGGATTACCTCCGTAATACAAATCAGAGAGGGCCCGTGGCAGAGGTGTCTCCCTGAAGTCCATCCAAGGAGGGTCTGTGGCAGAGACTTTTCCTCAAAAAGGTTTGAGCGATACTCCGGCTGCCAGGTCGGTGAGAGAGGCCAGTCCAGGTACGCTATTCCCACTGAAGCAGTGTTACACTTGGGAGCAGGACGGTTTCCCTATCATCTCCAGTGAAGGGAACTCTTAAGGCGTCTTAAGGCGTCAGCATACCAAGACATTTTGGATAATTTCATGCTCCCAACCTTGTTGGGATGGGGATGGGCCCTTCCTGTTCCAATGTGACTGCGCACCAGTGCACCAACAAGGTCCATAAAAACCTGGATGAGCAAAATGGGCATAGAAGAACATGACTGGCATTCAAAGGGATAACTAAGACTGGGATGCTAAAGTGTGTGTAAAGGCAGGCGTCCCAAATGCTTTAATATAGTTTAAATTAGATACACACCTATAGTTCTATGATAGTTTTGTACCCAGTGCGAGTTTTGTACCCAGTGTGAATTAATTTTATATATCAGGGGTCTCCAAGCTGGGGCCCAGGGATGGATGTGGCCCTTTGCTTGCCTTTATCCAGCCCTTGGGGCATTATTCTGCCAATCAACACCAATGATGGGGCACCATTCCTTCTACAGACACTATCAAAGGGGTGCTATTTTTACCATTGATACCAACAACGTTGGGGCACTGGTGTCGGGCACTTTCTATTTGAACTGGCCACAGTCTGTTCCCCCTAAAGCCTGAAGGACAGTAAACTGGCCCTTGTATACACCATTGTTTGTAGACTCTGTAATTTTGCACACAGTGTCCATACGCTTTTTTGTGTTTCTTTTTTTTAACCAAACACATGTAGCACAATCCTTTTTTGCTTACATTTATAAAAGAAAGATTTTTTTTTTATATTTTTATAATGAAAGGCATGTAGCATGCTGGTATGGAGTCAGTTAAGCCAGATTTGTTATTGTAGATTTTGTGCTTTACATTCGTTTTCATAAATTACATCAGTGTATTTCTAAACACGCTACAATTCATAACCTACAAATGTGTCTATAAGTATATATGACCTTTTCTGTCTGCATAATCTCAACAAGTTGCTCTAGCGGCAATGACACAACATCGTAATGAAAAAAAAAAATGAATGGGGTCTACAGACAGAATATACATTTACATTCTGCCCTTTGGTTTATTTCTATGGTGCATGAAGTTTATTTTTATGGGTAATTGGCTTGTTTGTAGCTATGACTTTTTCAAAATTTCAAGCAATATGATATTGATGACAGATTTCTCACAGACCACTGAGACCTGCACCAAAGGAAGATATTCACATTCTGCTCTTGTATATGTGTGGGATTGTTTTGTTTATGTACTGCTGAAGTCATGCTTGTGCATTTAACCCCCACCAAAAAAAAAATCTACAAACATGGACACAATCACTATAAAACAACATACCAATGAGAAACAGCAGTAAAGTGTAATCAAAAACTGTGATGATCTTCTCTTATTTTCTCTTATTCATCCAATTAACCACTTCACCCCCGGAAGAATTGGCTGCCCAATGACCAGGCCATTCTTTGCGATTCGTCATTGCTTTGCTTTAACTGACAATTGCGCGGTCGTGCGGCGCTGTACCCAAACAAAACTGACGTAATTTTTTTCACACAACTAGAGCTTTCTTTTGGTGGCATTTGATCACCTCTGTGGTTTTTATTTTTTGCGCTCTAAACAAAAGAAGAGTGTCAATTTTGAAAAAAAAAAAGAACACAATATTTTGTACTTTTTGATATAATATATATCCTATTTAAAAAAAATAATAATAATTTCTTCAGTATAGGCCGATATGTATTCTTCCACATATTTTTGGTAAAAAAAAATTGCAACAAGTGTATATTGATTGTTTTGCACAAAAGTGATCGCGCCTACAAAATAGGGGGTAGTTTTGCTGTATGTTTAGGGTTGTCCTGTTGAAAGGTCTTTTGCAGACTAAGGCCGCGTACACACGATCGAACATATCTGCTGAAACTGGTCCGCAGACCAGTTTCAGTGGACAGATTCGATCGTGTTTACGGCCTAGCGGACAGGTTTCCAGCGGACAAAAGTTTTAAAGCATGCTTTAAAACTTGTCCGCTGGAAACCTGTCCGTCGGACATGTCCGCTGGTTAGTACGACTAACCAGCGGACCGAAATCCCCCACATGCGTGGAAGCATTTTATTTCCTGGTTTGGTGACGTGACCGCGCTCTCTGTCCGAGGGGATTTTCATCTGATGGTGTGTACACACCGCCGGACCAAAATCCTGCAGGAGTCATGTCCGATGAAAACGGTCTGCGGACCGTTTTCATCGGACATGTCTCCTCGTGTGTACGGGGCCTTACAGGTTTTCATCCAAGATTGCCCTGTATTTGGCTCATTTGCAGTTGGATGATTCTCTTTCCATTTTCCTCTTTCCAGTTCTCCGTGAGATGTTTAAAGGCAGGTTATGAAAAAATATCCCAAGCTTTGAACTTCTTCACAACTTCATCCCTGAACTGTCTAGTGTGTTCCTTGGCCTTTAGGATGCTGTTTATTTATTCACTAAGGTTCTCCAACAAACCTCCAAGGGCTTCACAGAACAGCTGTTTATACTGCGATTTAATTACACACAGATGGATTCTATATGCTAATTAGGTGACTTCTGAAAGCAATTGGTTCCACTAGATTTTAGTTAGGGGTATCAGAGTAAAGGGGGCTAAATACAAATGCACGCCACTCTTTTCAGATATTTGTAAAAAAAAATTGGAAAGCCATTTATCATTTTCCTTCTACTTCACAATTATGTGCCACTTTGTGCTGGTCAATCACATAAAATCCCAATAACATACATTCACTTTTATGGTTGCGTCATGACAAAAATGTGGAAAATTTGAAGGGGTAGGAACACTTTTTCAAGGCACTGTACATCGTCCTTTTCCAGAAATAGCAAGAGAGAGTAGAAAGTAGAAGCAGCAGTGATAATGCGTAATTGCAAGGTTACATGTATCAGAACATAGTGAAAGAATAATAGCAATGCAAATAAAAGAGGTAACTGACAAATTGTGGGCTCTCCAAGAGAAGGGGGATGAATCCCAGGCATAGGATACCATGAGCCCTCTAAGGCAAAAAGAGCATTACCAGCCCAAAAAAAAAAATCCTGTATAGTAATCAGTTGGCATCACATAAAAGGTATGAGACATCCACAGGAGGAACCAGCATAGCATCCGGCACAAAGGAGATTGAAGATATTGTATCCAAGGCTTTCGGAGTCTCTCAAACCATGAAGAGGTATGGCTAAGTATACTTACCAGCTTTTCGTTTGTCATAATCCAAGTGTGTTTGCAATTCATCACTGCCAGATCAACCAGTTGCTTTGTCCAATGGCAATTTTAGTAGTGCTTCTTTATTTATTTCTATTTTTTTTTTAAAGGTGGTCGATGCCATAATATGCTAGTATGCACCCTATACTGTATTACAGTACATATTATGACAGACTTACCTATCAACCAAAGTCCTCAAGTGCTGAGCTGTCAGCACTTCCATCTTCACCTGCTCTTCCTTCTAGGTTCGCACTCTCCGACTGCTTGAACAGCCAAGGCTGCAATGACATCACTCCCATGCATGCGCACAGGAGTCACCATCTTGGCATGGCACAAGTGAATTCAAGGGTAACTGCACTAGGGTTGCCACCTCATCCCTTTAAATCCAAACACATATTCATTACATAGGTTCTAAGGCCGATTTATTTCAGATTTGGCACTAAGTGAATTTAACCACTTCAGCTCCGAAAGGTCTATATGTATTCTGCTACATATTTTTGGTAAAAAAAAAAAAAAAATACCAATAAGCGTATATTGATTGGTTTACACATTAGCATCTACAAGCTATGGGATAGATTTATGGATTTGTACTAATGACGGTGGCAGGGAAGGGGTTAACATCAAGGGCAATCAAAGGGTTAATGGCATTTTTCTGGGAGTGCTTGCCAACTGTGTGGGGGGTGATTTGACCGGGGGAAGGCAGAGATCCATGTTCCTGCTTAGCAGAAACACAAGATCTCCATCATCCCTTTTGACAGAACGGCGATCTGCGTTGTCTACATCTGCCTCGGGAATGATCGTGAGACCCGGTGGACATTGGATTCGCTAGACCTGCAGATTGTCTCCCACTGTGTAATATCACAGCGGGAGCAGGTCGATGGTGGCACGCATGATTGTCCCCGACCCCCCAAAAAAAGAAGAGGGGGCTGTGTAATTTTTGCACTGAAGGGCAGAGTATATGTGTGTGGGGCGGTCCGGAAGTGGTTAATTACCACCTTAATCAGCTGCAGAACCTGTGTAATACGTGTCAGGGGTTTTAAAGAATGAGGTGGCAATCCTAAACTGCACATGTGCGAGGGTAGCCATTGGCAGGAACACCATCTCTATTTACTAAAGGGTGCGGCTTTCCATGGTTTCTAAGGTACCCTTCGGGTAGGTCTTTTTATAAGCTTACCTACAAGGTATAGTTATAAAGTAAAGCTCAATACAATGCTAAAGATTTTTCACTTGTCTGCACTGTTGAAATTGTATGGATCTGTTATCAAAGACATATGGAAAAAAAATGTGTCCATTAAAATGTTTACATCCCGTCACTGCTCTGTGTTTTACTTGACTTTTGTTTATTGTCATCCTATATTGTTCTATTTCATGCATTAAACCATATAACCATGTAATGCAGCATTCCATAGCTTGTATTTCTGAAAGCGGACACAAGCCTGCCTGCTAAGAGACTCGAAATTTAAAGCTGAACTCGTCAGTTTAAACATTTTATTTTTTCAAAATACGCAGCCTCACCTTTCCCAAAAACATGCATCCCTATTCTTCAAAGCTTTTCTAGTAATATTAAGTCTCAAACATATCCCTAAGCGAGCTTCAGGGAAACGCATTTTCGGTTCTAGTGACTGATTGCCGCTGCTCTTAAGCACAGCAACTGGTAGTCCAGCAAGGCAGCACTGATGTCTTTGTGTCAGTGCTGCTTTTAATGGGTAGATCTAGCCTTGCCTCACCTCTGCAATTGATTGGCTGCATTTGACGTGACACGTTGCCCACCACTGGATTGTCCTGGTTTGTAGTATTAGTAAAGGTCTGAATGGTTTGCGATATCTAAAATAATAAAAGATGAGATTTTCAGGCCACCAAAACTTAAGTGTGTATCAACTTTGATTGAGAAGAGGGAGGATTTATGCAATAGGGTTCAGCTTTAATTAAACTTGCACAGCTGCCTAAATATCTACGGTTATTTGATATACTGAGCTTCTGAACGACCCCGACTCCAAGCCTGTGAAAATACAGGTTATAGCTTCCCAGGTTTTGAGCATAGCCCTCTGTATTTATGAAAGGGAGAGGATGCACTGCATAGTCATATGACAAGAGACTGAAGTATTATCCACTCGAAGACCAGGCCTTTCTCTGACACTTTTTGTTTACATCCAAAAATATGTATTTTTTGCTAGAAAATTACTTAGAACCCCCAAACATTATACACAATATTGTCAAAAGTTTTGGGATACCTGCCTTTACAGACACATAACTGAAATCACATCCTCAGACATTCCAAATCATTCCTTGGTCAACACTAGGAGCCTATTGACACTATATTTGCAAACGTATTGGGACACCTGCCTTCACACACACACATATTAACTTTTATGGCATCCCAGTCTTAGTCCGTAGGGTCCAATATTGAGTTGGCCCACCCTTTGCAGCTATAACAGCTTCAAATCTTCTGGGAAGGCTGTCCACAAGGTTTAGGAGTGTGTCTATGGGAATATCTGACCATTCTCCCCGAAGAGCATTTGTGAGGTCAGGCACCAGAAACTTGGCTTGCAGTCTCAGCTCTAATTCACCCCAAAAACATTTTTGATCGTCCATTACCATTGAAAGTGAAAGCAAAAGAAAACCCAGAAATGTGGGCTGTTATCAGAAAGGTAATAGCAAGGAAATCTTCCAATGGGGGATGCTAGTTCCGTTGACCTTGGGATCCCCAAGGAATTCCCTCAATTTGCAGGGATTTCCTCACACTTTCTGTTTGGCTATAGGACAGGAAGTAAAGAGAAATCTCTGCAAAGAGACACAGATGGCAAAAACAAGTCGGACAGAGGTTATAACCCTTCTTTACTCTATCCAAAATGAAAAAAATAATAAGCTTGCCTATAGTTCTACTTTAAATAGAAAACACAGCAAACACTGCTGGCTTGAAAGCTTTATTTGTCAAATTTAACTAAGAAATTAGTTACTGTGATAAGCTAATCAGCTGTGGCACCTAAATTTCAGCTTGAGCTAATAAAAAAAAAAAGCATATTTACAGCCCCTAAGCAAGTTGTAAAGTGAGCTACAGCTCTTCTGGCTAAAAAAAAAAAAATTACAAAATATACATATTACAGAATACAATATTTTATATTTATCACCCTTAGAATTTTTTTTTTTTTTTTTGTGAAAGTAGAGTTTTTCTTTAAATAACGTTAGCCCAGGTTCACACTGCCCACAACTTCCTTGCAGTTAAACCCCATGAAGTCAGACCCCAGCATGACTTTGGCACGACTTGCATGCAACTTCTTTCAAAAAAGTAAATGCAAGTCGTACCAAAGCCTTACCAAAAGTAGTGCAGGGACCTTTTTTTAAGTCGGAGCGACTCAATTCGCACCAAATAGAAAGGTTCCATTGCACAGAATGGGGTCTAACTGGGGTTTGAGTTCTGATGAAACAAGTGCTCCAAAGTTGGAGGGATTATCACATCAGTGTGAACCTTGCCTTGTGCTAACAATCTCAGATCAGCTTTCCACAAATCTGCAATATTTTCTCACCTCAACCAAGAGGGAAGGATGGAGGAGAATGCTACAGGCGAGTGCTTGACATGGTGAATCCCATCACTGTCGTCTCCCACAAAAACCAACCACATACTTCTTTATCCTCTAATCTAAAACCCTGTCCAGTCTGTGTTCTGATGTTTTTAATAGTCCCCTGGGTGCATCTACATTCATACCCTGTAGCTTGGTAGCACCAACATAATGTATAGAAGAAAATCGCTGCACACCAAAGAATTAATCAAACGTGTTTAATTTCAAAACATGACAATTGACAGCCACAAGTACAAGGTTACAGGACCCAGGAGGTGACGCGTTTCCCACTGAAAACAGTGTTGTTGTAGATTCTAAGTTGGAATAGCACTGTGTTCAGTGTGAAACGTGTCACCTCTTGGGTCCTGTAACCTTGTCCTTGTGGCTGTCAATTGTCATGTCTTGGAATTAACATGTTGGATTAATTCTTTGGTGTGCAGCCATTTTTTTCTGTTCATTGATCTTCAGTGGCATGATAGTACACCTAAAACTATTCAGACTCCAGTGATTGCTTACCTGGAGCGGAGTTTCCTTTTTTGAACCAGCATAATGTGCCGATACGAAAGCGAACATCAGTCCTTGCACTATCATAGGTGTGCACAGCGTATTGCATTAGGGTGTGCACCCTAAAGCTCAAACACACATGCATGTGTGTCTACATATATAGGATCCCGGCACATTGATCTCCCTGCCAGCACAGTGAAAGAAGTGCGAAAGCACTTCTCTTACGGCAGAGCAAATAAAAGGGTGATATTGCCGATATTACAGTGAGAAACAAATTAGGGTAACCATCAATTAACCTACCAGTGGAAGACTGAAGTACACAGAGAAAACCCTGTATATGCATACAAATATACACAAAAGTTTTACCCCCTTTTTTAAATGTACTTACTCTAGGACAAAGATATTTTTACGTCTGCTCAACTTGCATTTTAGGATTTCAGACACGCTGTCCGCAGACTTTATTGTGCCCATAAGCTCTTGTCGGCAGTAAGCTAGGAGTTCTATCCCATATGGAGTTGAAGAGTGTTATTGCTTTGTGCAGCTCAGGGTCTGCGCTAGATACTATTTGCTTAAATGTCTGAGAATCTGCCATGCTGATAAATTCCAGTAGCAGCTGCTGGAACACATCAACACATGAAGATATCAGATGCTCGGGCCAGCAGAAGTCCTCATGACAGGCCGAGTCCCCACAGAGAGGCCATAAAACAACTGTATAAAAAGAAAGTATGAGTAATCACCAGCTCACAGCTATAACATGAAAAATGCATGGCAGATATAAGCAGTCAGGTCAGCACTGGAGTGAGAAATGAGGCACCCAGCCATAAATAAAAAGCACATTACATGTGTAAGGATTCTCTGTAGATGATTAGGATTACAGTGGAATTATTTTTTTAAACAAAAAGGAAGCCATTTACATTTTGTTTCCATTATAAAGTTAATGTAAATACATATTGAGGCCATTGGGGGGCGTTGGTGAGTAATTCCTTTGGAAACCTCAAGGGCAGAGCCCTGTAGATCAATATTTACACACACCTGTGCAGAGTTTAAAAAGTGACCAAAAAATATCCTTACAAATTTACACAACTGAAGGATGTTGCTTTTGCCATTTTTAAGTAATAACTTTATGTAGTTAATGCACATATTGATTGTATTTGGTATATGAATCCTTTTTTTCTTTTTTTTGCACATTTTTTTTGTCTCCACTTTACCTGCCATCCAAGCTGTCCAGCAAAAGTCACTGTAATTGGGGTTAAAACAAAACTATAACACTTAAACTATAAAACGTAAACATTTGCAACAGATTTTTTTAAAAGAGAATGCTTAAAGTGCATTTGAACTCAAAAAATATTTATATATTGAATCTTACCAGATGTGGCGACTTCATATGTTTTCTTTTGTCGGGTTAAGAACATTTTTTAGCAATTACAGAAAATACCTGTTGATGGCAGGATTGCGGGTTCGTTGTCACTTCCTGTGAGATGAAAAGACAGCATAAACATTGTTATCTCTCTTTTGTAAACTACTAGTCCTATCAGCAGATGAACATAGGCAGACATGTTTGAAGTTCATTCTAGGTGACAACCATGGCTCCTTCCATAGATACAGTACAGGAGTGAGCGTAGCCACGCAGGGACAGGAAGTGTGTATTATTCACTAATTTACCAGTTGAATATAAAGTAAAAACATGGAAAAAGCAAAACCAATACAGTCACTTCATTTAAAGCAGAGGTTCACCCTCAAAATCATCTTTGCTGCATTGCTATCTTACACATCTTTTAAAGATTCTAGCGTTGAATTTTTTTTTTAATTCTCCCTTACCTCTCATCTTCTATGCTTCCTGGTTTGGAGTCCTGCGGGCAGTGGGCGTTTCGCTAAGTTGCCCGACCGCTCTCTGCATTCTGGGAGATTTTTGAGTGTCCTGTTGCTGACGTCAGCCCAATCACAGCAATTCTGGTGAACTAGCTAAGCGCCGTAACCTCGCGCTAGCTGAGCTGTCATGTGACGCGGGAAGCGGGTCACATGACTAGCCAAGCGCGTCATATGATGAGGGAGGGCGGATACATCTTCAGCAATGTAAATAAATCATCTCCATTATACACCTGGACACCATTGCAAACGGACGGACCCTATCCAAAAGTGAAAAAGCGGATTGAAATATCGATCTTCTCCTCCAAAAAGCAGCAATAGCATGTAAGTATCATGGATTTGATTGCTATATTGCTTATTTGTTCTGTAAACTTTAGGTACAGTATTTAAAACAGGTCTGTAATTTTGTATCTAACTTTCATCCATTATAGTCAACACATGCTGGCAGCCTCATTGTGTTTTTATTTTTATTTTTTTATTTGGTTGATAGCGCGGCTCCCCGCCGACACTGCGCATGTGCGGGATTACGCGGTGAATGCTGGGAGATCAGCATTCGCCGCATCCCGGAAATACAGGCAGGAGTAATTCAAAGCGCCCACAGTTAAGATGGCAATGTCCATCGCCAGGTTATATAAAAAATAATTTTGTCTAAATTAAGGATCCTGGAGCATAACGACAGGGGACATGTGAGTAACTAATGCATTGTAGCAAACACAGCGGATTAGTGTCTTTAAAAAGAAACGGTTTCCCACAGAACTTTCGCTTTAAGAACCAGTAAGCTGCAATGAAAAAAAAATATTTGAAAGTTTAGATACACCTTAATGTGGATGTAAACCCGATTCATGAAATTTGGGCACATATATCTGCAGTATTTTGTTCTCTCTCTTCAATGAGCCAAGTCCCGTAGATCTCTCCTGAACAGTTCCTCTCTCATCAGCCTGATAACTCTGGACAAATTCTCAGACTTTTCAAACAAAAGCAGCCTGAATCTTTTGTCTGGGGAGGTTGCTAAAATAGATTAGCAGAGAGCAGGTCCTATTACATAACACCTCTGAGGCCGCATACACACCATGAAATAAATCCAATCAAATCGGTCTGACAGACCGTTTTGATCAGATTTGTCTGCTGGGATAGATTGGTTTGATCGTGTATACAGCCAAGATAGCATTGTTTGCTATCTTGGCTGTATGCCCAGACATCACACTCTGTGTAAAACAGGAAGAGAAAAATCTGCTAACACGATCTAAACTTTCTAAACAGTATATAAATGTGAAGACAGCAGATATACATGTAAAACCTATGTAGGGAGATCTGGTTCAACCCTGTATATCATCTGAGGCTGTTCACTTTACTGGGTGTATGGAGGGTTTACATCCATTCATTTACAGATGTTTTTGGTCACTAACCATGCACATTCATGGATATTTTTGGTTTGGCTAATTTTCCCCAGTTATGCCCCACCCTCCGCCTTGGCAGCCACCGCCGCTCTCCATATCCACTCTTAGCCTGTAAGTTTGGGTGAATGATTCATCATTCCCCTTTTCCTCCCCCTTTTGTGTTCAGTCTACTCACTGTTTACTTCTCATACCTTTTAGACATCTCCATGGTGTCCGCTCCTGATGAGTGACAACCAGTCACAAAATGCGTCGAGCTATAGATGCCAGAATCATGGTTTTACATCAAGATGCCTCAGCTTTTTGCCATTACTACGTGTTCATAATTTAAAAACGATTTCTTTATATATGTGTGGAAGACGTTTACATATGTGGATATATTGTCAATGCATGTATACTGTATTTTATTACATGTAATCAGGGCTCAAGTCCTGCGGGAAGGCGTGGGAACGGAGTTCTTGCACTTTTTTCACAGCAGGAACTCCGTTCCCTTTGCAGGACTAGAGCAGCCGAGAGCAGCCGAGCCGCCTATGCCAATCCTTAACTAAGCAGCGATGCCCAGCTCGAGTCACTGTCAGGGGCAGACGAACCTTCATAATCGCGGGATTTAGAAAGAACTTGCTTATTTCTAAATCCCGCGATAACTCACGGCAGACCTCCACAATGTCTCCTGGGAACAATGACAAAAGCTCCCTGGAGACATTGCGGCATCGAGGAAGTGACGGAATACCTGCACACTACTCAATGAATCCATATACAGGAAGCGGCTAGTAACATAAAGGATTACTAAGGTACAGTGGATCGAAAAAAAAAACATGCGGTTTAGTAATTATGCATATGAGCATATCATTTTTTTTTTTTTGGTGGGGGGAGTGGATCTTGGGTGGGAGTTCCCACACTTTTTTCCCCAGGACTTGACATCTGCATGGAATCCAACTGGCTGAAAGTTTTTGATGCAATCTGTGCCAATTGATGTACCGTATTGAACGATATACTCATGAAATAAAAATGTTTATATTCAATAGTGTCTTGTTGCTCTCCAGCTGTATGCTTCCCTCAAAGTCCCAAAATCCTCTCCTTTTCTTTTTGCTGCGCAAAACCCAGGATGGAGGCACTCCTGATTCACACTTCAAAGGCCTCATATAAAGTCCCAAATTTCTCTCTTTTTTGTACATCCACTTTAAGGCTTAACCCATTGAAATATTTTTTTTTTTTTCCATAAAGTTTATTGAAGTTTGTACAGGTTCCAGTATCTTAGTATATCACATTACATTACGGTAACATTCTTCAACAGAGGCAAAGTACTATAATGAATGTGTCAAACACAACAGTTTTAACAACAATGTTCCAAACGCATTTCAATAAGACATTAGTAGTATTGCGTATAGGGGGGGAAGCTGTATGAATAAAGACCTTACAATGTTGTTGGGATCCCCTCCCAGGGGGGAAACCCCTTGGACAGCGATTCTCTACGGTCGGGGTCGAAGAGATCTACAAGAGGTGTCGTGGACCAGGCCCAGTGGACAAGAGAACAGACGGAACCGAAGGCATCGGACCCTTGTAGACAGTCCCACCCACCACCCACCCCTAACGGGAACTAATCTGTGGGTGGGGGGGCACCATTTGCACTTGCCGAATGAGGGCAGGTCGGCCTGGTCCTATTATGTGGCGTATAAAAAGTTATTTTATGCGGTCCTTGGTCCTGTGTTACACTTCTACCACTCCGTTATAAAGAAAGCCCACTCCAGCATGTAGTAGGCGATGTCGCCTTCCCCTACGCATGAGTCCGGAGTGGTTTCTGCAGGCTGTGAGGCCTGCGTCGAAGCTTGTAGTAACCGGGTAGGAGGGAGGAAGGGAAGAAAGGAATTGGAAAAGTAAGGGGGGGTACTGTAGGGGTGTTATAACCTTTTGATCGGCCATACGATCGAGATTCTGCGCCATCTGGTGTATGTCAGTTTAGGGGCTAGTCAGGAGTTGTTTGCGGGCCTGGTGAAAGCAAGGTTCTGTAGTGTGTCCAGCACCCCCAGGTGAGTCTAAACTTCTCGGGTGTGTCCTTAGTCTGGTGGATGATTCTTTCCATCTCTTCAATTTTGTTGACCCTGTCCTGCCAGTCAGTAATGGTAGGTGGAAGGGGGCTTTTCCAGCGTAGGGGAATACACTGGGACGCGGCGTTGATTAACTGAAGGACTAGCGATTTGTGGTACATCGATTGAGGTAGGGAGGTATGGTGGAGCAAGTATTGTGCCGGGGTGAAATCAGGAGTGAATGTAGTGATTTGTGTGATGAGGTCGTGTACGGCTATCCAGAAGGGTCGAATTTTCGGGCAAGCCCACCAGATATGTAGGAGAGTTAACCCATTGAAATAGACAGTGAACTCTGTAAGCATCCCCAGAAATAATAGTTTGTCACTTTTCTTGACAACTTGCCCTGTGTGTAAATGTGGAAGAACAAATAAAGATGCAAATCCAGTCTATAAATTACACATGTATTGTGATAGTGGTCCTTTAAGCCCCACTACCATGTACCTCTTTAGTTTGCTGGCTTGACTGTGGGCAGAACATTTTCTTATATTCTGGGTAAACTTGTGCGTTTTTGTAAAAAAAAAAAAAAAAAATTATATAAAATAACTTTTATTAATAGACAAAAGCCCCCATTTTCTTCTGCATTTTGTCTGAAGATAAATTGATTCCAAATTATATTATATCTAATGTATTATAATTAAAATGAAAAAAGTTTTACAGTATACTAGAGATGCACACACAGAGGGCCGGTTGCCTTTTTAGCTATTTTAAAAATACACAGGTATTCCAATTAATGGAAACATACACAATGTATGTATAAAACAAAAGCCATTTTTACCATACTGTATTTTAATACAGTTTTATACTTAATATATTCTATTGATATATACAGTACGCATGTATATTAGCACTCACCCTCAGTTCCTATGAAACATAATCCCACTTCATAGCTGCTGTAAAACAAAAACAAAATGCAATCAGATATATGTTCAGAAGAGTATAATCTGTAGGTCAGGTAAAAGAATACCGCTGAAGACTAAAACAAAATTAATTACCAACAATTGCAACTGCAGGTTTACCTTTAGGGAAAACACATCAAGATAAAATCAGATTCATAGATACAGGCTGCTAAAGTTACGAGCAAATCTCAACTTTTCCTGTAAGTGTCTTAAAGAGGTGGTTCACCCTAAATATATTCTCTCCCATGTGATCCAGCATACTGGCGTCAGCGCCAGTATGCTGTTTTTTTTTTTTTTTTAAATCCCCCACTTACTGTATTATCTTCAATTTTAATTTCTTACCCCCGTGGTCGACGGCGCCAGTATAGCGCGTCACATCTTACGAAAATACCTGATTAAGGACTCGGGTATCCTCGGCGAAATGCGGCGCCTGCACACAGACCTAGGAGCTGACTGCCCAGGCGCCATATTTCTCCGAGTCCTACGGCTATGGTGCATCACGCCCTTCGAAAAAAGCCAGAATAGGACTCGGAGAAACACGGCGCCTGCGCAGTCAGCTCCTAGGTCTGTGCGCAGGCGCCGCATTTCGCCGAGGATACCCGAGTCCTTAATCGGGTATGTTCGTAAGATGTGACGTGCTATACTAGAGCCGTCCACCGTGGGGGAAAGAAATTAAAATTGAAGATAATACAGTAAGTGGGGGATTTAAAAAAAAAAAAAAAAACAGCATACTGGCGCTGAGGCCAGTATGCTGGATCACATGAGAGAGACTATATTTAGGGTGAACCTCCACTTTAAGTAACTGCTACCAATACCAGGCAGATATAAAATACACAAATGAAGGCAGTTCTGTATACAGTATACAGGATTAAACTTTATCTAAACTCAAAACCAAACATGTAATACAGTAAAACCTTGGATTGCGAGCATAGTTTGTTCCGGAAACATGCTTGTAATCCAAAGCACTTGTATATCAAAGCGAATTTCCCCATAAGAAATAATGGAAACTCAGATGATTTGTTCCCCAGCGTGGAAGGAATGACGTTGATGGCGGTGCGGAGGATGGTCTATGTCAGGGGTCTCCAAACTTTCTTAGCAAAGGGCCAGTTCACTGTCATTCAGACTTTAGGGGGGGCCGGACTGTGCCCAGTGGGAGAAAGCAATGCCCCATCTTTGGTATTACGGGGAGAAATAGTTGGTGTCAGTGGGAGGAATACAGTAGACCCCATTGTCGGTGTCAGTGGGAGGATCTAGGCCCCATTGTCGGTGTCAGTAGTAAGTGCCTCAAGATCCGCATACAGATAAGCAAAAGGCCGCATCTGGCCCCCAGGCCACAGTTTGGAGACTACTGGTCTATGTGGACAGCTTTATCCTGGATGTCAGCATACTTACAGTGACTATGCCCGTTTTAATCATCAACCATGTGAGTTGCTAAATGTTGTACCTTCATGAAATGTACTCATTGCTACACTTAGAGGTGCCTCTCTTCTCTTTTATACTCAGTTGTGACGTGATGCTACTTGTATATCAAGACTTTGCTTGTATATCAAATCTAAATTTATTTTAAAATGTAGCTGGTCTTGCAAAACTCTTTCGTCGTGTCTCTGGGTGGTTGCATCACTTCTCCACTATACCCAATGAGGGAGTCCTGGTTGACACCCTAGGCTGCTCTCCTGATTTGGACTACAAATGTGTTTGTAACCTTTTATCAACATTACATGGGGAGAGCAATTTGTAGTTTATAGATGATAGCTAGGAAGGAGGATATCCTTTGTGCAGCTCACAGGAAGTGACAAGGATACTGCATTTCTGATAAGATCAACAGTTTTTTTTTGTACTTGCTGAAAATGTTCTTATCTTACAAAAAGAAACCTAATGCAGCCACCACATCTAAGGGCTGTAAACTGCAACATATTACATTTTTGCTCTTTGATTTAGTTATGCTTTTTTTTTGTTTGTTTACAAACTTTTATTAAAAAAGTAAATGATGGTACAAAACCAAATGATTAAGGCAAACAGAAAAATACGGATTAAGGCAAAAAAGAAGTCAGTACAAATATACACATCAACTTATCATTTTAACGGTGTAAATAGTTATTCTACACAGTAGTAAGGTAAAAGGTCGTGGTAACAGTGACAAAACCAGAAGTCAAACAGTGTCAGCTAGAATATGAACCTTGAGGGGGAACTAGACTGGGTTAAAGAACATGGGGGAATGCTCCAACCAGGGGGACCATTTGTTATTGTAAATGTGTAAGGTGTTTTGTAGTGTGTGGAAGATTTTTTCCATTAAGTTTATCTCACTGATTCTGGATTTAAGTGGGGCTAAGGGAATCGTAATTGACTTCCAATGGAAGGCTATCAACCAGTGTATGGCGACACAGATTGTGTGAATCAATCTCTGATGGGTTGAGGATAGACCGATGATTGGGGAAAAAAGGAGGCAGTTTTGTAGTGTTAAGGTGATGGAACTGTCGGAGATCTTGGAGGCAAATTTCTCAGCCTGTAACCAAATGCCCCTGACCTTCTCGCAATACCAAAAAACGTGGGGGAACGAGCCTAAGGAGTTGCATTCTCTGAAACAAGAAGGGGAAGACAAAGGGAAAATCTTGTGGAGTTTAATTGGGGTATAATACCATCTTGTAAATAGTTTTAGGGCAGTTTATTTAATGGAGATGGACTTAGTGCATTTGTGTAGGTTATTTATACAATTGTCCCAGCTCACCGTAGAGTATGTGAAGTTTTCATCTTGTTCCCATTTGAGCATATACGATAGTTTGTTAGTATCTGTGTTATTGATTAAGGTAGAGTATAGGTCTGAAATGAAGCCTCTTTTTTTGGGGGATTTGAGGCATAGATTCTCAAAAAGGGTGTGGGGTTGGGTGTTTGAGGTCTGGAAATGTGAGTCAAAGAACGGTTTGATATGAAGATAATTGTCATACTCTGAGTCAAGGATCTGGTGTTTAGATTTTAGTGAGGAGAAAGAGATAAAATTGGTGCCTTCTATAAAGTTGGAGAGTGAAATTAGGTTATTATTTATCCACCATGAGAGATTTATTGGGACCGGTGTGTTCGGTCTGAATTTTGGGTCGCCTGCGTGTGGGGGGGACTTGGAAGTAAGATTGTATTTATGATTGTGTAGCTTCCATAGGTAGTATGAATGTGCCACTATTTGATTACGGGAGGCTAAGGCTGGAATCTGATTTTATTGCCCCAAAGTATGCCTGAAATAGAATATGGTGCTATAGAATCTCTCTCAAACTCCACCCACGGGATCTTGGAATGTAGGATATGCCATTGCGCTATTTGTGTCCATCTAGCAGATAAGTAATACAGCCAGAAGTCCGGAAGGCCGAAGCCTCCACATCTCTGGGATTTATATAGCATCAGTCTTGACAAAGGGGGGTGGGAATCTGACCAAACAAATTTATTAATCTCCGATTGAAATCTGGTGATAAGTGTTTTATTAAGTCTAATGGGGAGTGTTCTGAATAGGTATAAAATTTTAGGGAGTAGTGTCATCTTAATTGCAGTGATTCTGCCCAAGAAGGAGATTTTAAAGGATTTCCACATTTTAAGTGTCGCTCTTAATTTTTGTATCATTGGAATATAGTTTTTGGTCACTAAGTCATTGAGATTGGGAGTAAGGTGGATGCCAAGGTATGGTAGAGAGTCTAACGAGTAGGAGAATTTGAAGGAGGAGCGTAATGATACTAAATCAGAGGGGGGAATGTTAAATCGGCATCCCTGTTGATTTAGAGACATTCACTGTGAGGCCCGATATAGAAGCGAAAATGTTGAGGGTTTGTAGGAGGGTAGGAAGCGTTATTTCTGGTTGTGATAAGAATAGTAATATATCGTCTGCATACATGCTCAGTTTGTAAGTGTTGGAACTGGTAGAATACCCTTTAATGTCTGTGTTAAGCAGGATTGCAGTAGAAAGTGGTTCTATTGCCAATGCAAACAGTAAAGGAGAGAGGGGGCAACCCTGTCTTGTACCTCTGCCCACCTCAAAAAACTCTGAGTTGCAGCCTGGTAGACGTATTCTAGTAGAGGGATTATGGTAGAGAGCATTGAAAGCATGCAAGAAGTCACCCATAAAGCCGAATTTCCGAAGTATATTGTCTAGGTATGTCCAGGAGACGCTGTCAAATGCTTTGTTAATGTCCAGGCTGAGCATCAGGAGTGATTTAGAGTTTACATTAGCGTCCTGAATAATGTTCGTAACCAGCCTGAAGTTGTCAGTAATCTGCCTGCCTGGGATGAATCCTGATTGGTAAGGGGAGATTAGAGTGGGAATAATTGTGGAGAGTCTATTTGCAAGTAGTCTACTGAACATTTTTAGGTCATTATTGATTACTGAAATTGGTCTGTAGTTTTGGGGTAGTGTGTGGTCTTTATTAGGTTTTGGGATAAGGGACATATTAGCCAGAAGCATCTCTTCCGGGAAGTGGTCTCCTTTCAGGATACAGTTAAAAAGTTTTGTTAGATGTGGAACTAAAAGTTGGGAGTATTGTTTATAGTAAAGGGAAGAAAAGCCATCTGGACCAGGAGCGGAACCCTTCCTCAGTGTTTTAATAATCTGAGTCAGTTCCTCTTCTGAGCATGGCAGGTTAAGGCTGTCAATCTGTGATTGTTTCAGCTTCGGAAGGGGGAGGTTGTTCAGCCAGTGGGATGGGGAAGAAGGGGGAGAGGGGGTCGGTGCGGATAGAAGGTTAGAGTAGAATTTAGTAAAGATTGAAAGCACTTCTTGAGGGTGTGTAACCATTTGGTTTGCATTGTTCTTCAATTTGTAGATATGTGCTGGTTTAATTGACTGGTTAAGTTTACGTGCAAACATTGTGGAGTATGAGTTACTAGAGAGGAGGAATCTAGCTTTAGACCAGCGAAGCGTTTTTTCAGCTTTAGAGGATAATAAAGCATCCAGTTCTATACGTTTATTTGAGATCATTTTGAAAACTTCTGGGTCATGTGTATTCTTGTGGTCTCTATATAGGTTGTGGAGATCCTTTGTGAGGGTGTTAATTTTTTCTAGATTGATTTTGTTGCGTTGTGTGGTGCGTCTGATAAGGTGACGTTATGCTTTTTTTTAAATGCAAGCAGTGCAAGTACCTGAATTTAAATGGGAATCAACTTTTTGCAGTCAATGCACAAGGGAGCACTGGGGGGTCACTGGGAGCCAATCAGTTGTGCTGTAGTCCAGGAAGCATGCTGACTGAATTATAGAAGAAATGCCAGAGAATGCCTGTTTCTGCCGTTTTCTTTTTTACTGCCCACTTACAGGCTAGGGGAGGGACAAGGCCTGTTATTTTAATTTTTTTACTAGTAATGGCGGCGATCAGTGATTTTTAGCAGGACTGCAACATTGCGGTGGACAGATCTGACACCTATCTGACACAAGCCAGTGACATTATTACAGTAATCAGTGCTAAAAATATGCACCGTTATTGTACTAATGACACTGGCAGGGAGGGATCAACATTAGGGGCGATTAAGGGGTTAAATGTGTTCCTTCAGTGTGTTCCAACTGTATGGGGGACTGTGTGACTGGAGAAACACACAGATCCATCTTCCTGCTTAGCATAAAGTCAGGATCTGTATGATCTCCCCTGTCAGAACTGAGATTTGCCTTGTTTACACGGGCAAATGCCTGTTGTGACACTGCGGGGAACAATCGCAACAAACCCCCACTTGCCAGTGGGCGCACACATTTGCCCACAGATCGGCGTGTATGAGTCGACATTATGAGTTGACGTACAATGGCGCCGATTCACTGGACCCAGCCACATTGCCATAGTACAAGTGCGTTGGCTGGTCCTTAAGCGGTTAAAGTGGAACTATGGGCAAAAAGTTTTTTCTTTATATTTTGGATAGAGGGTTACTACCTCGGTCAGCTTTTTTTTTCGCCATCTGTGTCCCATTGCAGAATTTCTCTTCGCTTCCTGTCCCATAGCCAAACAGGAAGTGAGAGGAAGTCCCTGGAAATTAAGGAAATTCTTTGGGGAACCCATTGGGGGATTTCCCCTCTATTACATTTCTGAGGACAACTCAAAATTTGTGATATTCTTCTGCTTTCACTAAAAATGGTAAACGGGACAACTAGAGCGGGCGAGTCTCCCTAATGGGGGCACAAACAGCAAAAAAAAAAAACGATAGGGGGTCTAATCCCTCTCAACCCTATCCAAATAAAAAACAAGTTTTGCCTTTAGTCATACTTTAAAGTGAATCTGTGGACATATAAAAATGACTCTAAAACAGTCATATCTGTAGAAGAGTGTACCTACTTACATTTCCCTCTATGTGTGCTCACTGCTGAAGGTCCTGGGTAATGCCCTGTGAGTTCCACTGGGAAACCAACATTTCTAGGTGTGTTGGTCCCATGGCTTTCCCACAGCTCTCATTGATTCCTCCAGTTGGCCCCCATGTCATTATAGGAGGTAATAGTGGTTAATAGTGGTTAGCAGGAGACCTGGGGGGACCCTGGGGATTAACACTAACGGAAAGGGGAGTTTCCCAGCAAACTTTAAGGGGCCATTCTTCAGAATAAGAGCAACGTCAGTGGTCTTTTTACAGGTATGCCTTATTAGGAGTAACTTTAATGACAGGGTCACTTCAAGAAAGGTGTGTACATCCTATGTGGCTAAGGCACAAGGCTAAAATCAATCCCATAAAGTACAAATTGATGAAAATCATTAAAACAGAACTGTGTGGGAACTACATATTGCAAAAGACTGTTTGGGTCATATAAATGCAAAATGAGCCAACATGCTTCAGTGGCAAGTTTACCACAAAAGGTTTAAGAATTTAATTAATTGCCCCCAAAGAGCCTTGTTAGAACTGAGACTAAAATCCCTTGTACAATATTGATACATCTGGGAGAAGAATGAAGCAAATAATTGCATTTTTGGCTATTTTTAAGTACTGATGGAAAGAAAACGTGTAAGGGTTGAAACGTGAGCGGTTGTGTTTCATTTGCAAAACGTTGTATGGAAAAGAAGAAAAAAAAAAACAATACAATTATTGTATTTGCATATTGACCTGTGTTCATTTACGTTATTAAAAGATCTCACTTGTGAATACAAACATGTGCTTTGCTTCCAATCTGCAAAGTTAAAAACATGTATGTATGGAGTATTATTCCAGATGTGCTTACAAGCTGCATTCATACAGTGCTTTATTTTTTACCACCTTGCAACATGTTTGTCGGCTGCTCGGGTTACAGGTACACATGCGGAATACAAAGTAAAACACTGGTGAAAGGATCTGAGAAATACGCTGCATTTTCTATTTATAAGATTCTCCTGGAGGAAAGGTAAATTCTTAAACCAGCCTGGTTTATTCAATAAAATGATACATAGATGCAATGATTATGTACAAGTTGGAGGGCACCAACTCATAGTACATTTTAGATTTCAATTTATCCTAGTTAGACGATCGAAAGAAGATTGCTTAGTATACATTATTACTCCTACTACACATTGCTGGTTACCAAGACAGCTGTACCTATATGTACAGTGAATCCGGAAAGTATTTATAGGGCTTAAATTTTGCCACATTTTGTTATGTTACAGCCATATTCCAAAATAGCATAAATTCATTATTTCCCCCAAAATTCTACAAATAATACTCCAAAGTGACAACATGAAAGACGTTTGTTTGAAATCTTTGCAAATTTACAGTATATAACAAAAAATCCCATGTACATAAGTATTCACAACCTTTGCTCAATACTTTGTTGAATCACCTTTGGCACCAATTACAGCCTCAAGTCTTTATCAGTATGATGCTACAAGCTTGGCACACCTTTTTTTGGGCAGTTTCTTAGATTCCTCTTTGCAGGACCTCCCAAGCTCTATGAGGTTGGATGAGAAGCGTGGGTGCACAGCCATTTTCAGATCTCTCCAGAGGTGTTCAATCAGGGTTCAAGTCTGTGCCACTCACTGACATTTACTGAGTTGTCCTGTAGCCACTCTACTTTGTTAGCTTCACTGTGGGCTTGGGTCATAGTCCTGTTCGAAGATGAGCCTTCGCCCCAGTCTGGGGGCCAGAATACTCAGGAGCGGGTTTTTATCAAAGGATGACTCTGTACATTTCTGCATTCATCTTTCCCACAATCCTGACTTGTCTCCCAGTTCCTGCCACTGAAAAACGTCCCCACAGCATGATGCTGCCACCACCATGCTTCATTGTAGGGATGGTATTGGCCAGGTAATGATCAGTGCCCGGTTTCCTCCAGACATGATGCTTGCCATTCAGGCCAAAGAGTTCAATCTTTGTTTCATAAGACCAGAGAATTTTGTTTCTCATGGTGCGAGAGTCCTTCAGGTGCCTTTTGGCAAACCCCAGGTGGGCTGTCATGTGCCTTTCACTGAGGCGTGGCTTCCATCTGGCCACTCTACCATACAGGCCTGATTGGTGGAGTGATGCAGAGATTGTTGTTTCTCTGTAAGCTTCTCCTCTCTCCAGAGAGAAACGCTGGAGCTCTGTCAGAGTGACCATTGGGTTCTTGGTCACCTCCCTGACTAAGACCCTTCTCCCCCATTACCTCAGTTTGGCTGGGCGGTCCTTTCTAGGAAGAGTCCTAGTGGTTCCAAACTTCCACCATTTATGGATGATGAAGGCCACTGTGCTCATTGGGACCTTCAATGCTACAGATATTTTTCTGTACCCTTACCCAGATATGTGCCTCGATTCAATAATGTCTCATAGGTCTACAGACAACTCCTTGGACTTCATGGCTTGATTTTTGCTCTGACATGCACTTAACTGTGGGACCTTTTTTAGAGAGGTGTATGCCTTTTCAAATTATATTCAATCAACTGAATTTACCACAGATGGACTCCAATCAAGACGTAGAAGCATCTCAATTATGATTAGTGGAAACAGGATGCACCAGAGTTCAATTTTGTGTTTCATGGCAAAGGCTGGTTAATAACAACATTGCAAAGATTTCAAACAAACTTCTTTCATGTTGTCATGACGGGGTATTGTTTGTAGAGTTTTGAGGAAAATAATGAACTTAATCCATTTTGAAATAAGGATTGCAGTAATTTACTATCCTCCCGGCCCAGTGTCACGCTTTATTGACAACTTCTCCGCATGACTACCCTTTCTCTCCTCTGAAGTACCAGCCATCATCCTCTGTGACTTTAACATTCACCTCAGCCACTTCTCAACTACTCAGCGTAACCTCCTCTTTTAACCTAACGCAATGGACACAAACCACCACTCTAACCACACAAGTAACCTCTCCAACACCCCTTTTCCCTTCTCCGTTCACAACCTAAGTTTCAGATTCTCTCGTTCTCCTACCTCCCATGCCACCAACCTGCAAAAGGTTTACCGAAGAAAACTTTGCCACCTCCACCCTTCCCTTCTTCGTTCTGCTACTGACTGCCTTTATGATAAAATCGCACCCCTGTCTTGCCCAGACCTGGTCACTTCCGTCTACAATAACATATTGTCATCCTCCCTAGAAATACTCACTCTACATGCAGAACCAGGCCTCACCTGCTAAAACCCTGGAAAACCGACTACACCAGAAGTCTCAAGAGATTCAGTCGTGCTCTTGAGCGAGCGTGGCAAAAAAAAAAAAATCCCTACAAGACTTCACCCTCTTCAAATTTGCCTCCACACTGCCAAACAAACCTACTACAGCGCACTCATCAAAACCTTCTCATCCAAACCTTGTAAACTCTTTTCTACCCTAAATTCCTTACTTTATTCCTCACTGCCTCCACCCACCAACTTGCTTACTGCCCCAGAGATTGCCAATCATTTCAAAAACAATATTTAAAAAAATGTATGATAGGATATCCAGTGTCCAGCTTCATCCCCCAACACACCAAGTCCAACATCACACTCAATACTTTCCACCTTTAACCCGGTTACCACTGAGGAAGTTGCCAAACTCCTTTTCATGGCCCACGTCACCACCTGTCCCCTGGACCCTGTCCTCCCCACAATTACTGCTCTATCCTAAACTTTCTAACCCACATCTTCAACCTCTCCCTCTCCTCCAGCATCTCCCTGCTCTCGTTAGGCTCCAAGCTTTTTCCACACTTTGTTCACAACCAAGTTTCTACCTGACTAACAGCCTTCTTGACCCCCTACAGTCTGGCTTCCGCCAGAAACTGAAACTGCCTCACTAAAACTCACCAATGAACTACTAACTACTAAAACCGATGGTCAGTACTCCCTACTCTTAGGCCCCGTACACACATACGAGAACCTCGACGGGTGGAACACATCGTTCCGCCCGTCGAGGTTCTCGGCCGGCCGTCAGAATCGGCGACCAGCTGTTAATCCCGACGGGCCGCCGAGAAAATAGAGAACCTGCTCTCTATTTTCTCTCGGCGGCTTTCCCAACGGGATGCTCGCCGAGAGTGTACACACGGCTGAGGCTCTCGGCAGAATGAGGATCCCAGCGAGCTTCTCGCTGGTTTCTGCCGAGAACCTCGGCCGTGTGTACGGGGCCATACTCTTGGACCCTTTTGCTGCCTTTACCACAGCTGAAGTGAAAGGGTTGGGAAAGGCTGGCATGGGGAATGGTTAAAACCTTTGTTAGTTTTTTGTAAGTCTTGGGTAACCCCTGCTCAAACCAATTTATTTGCAGTCAATCAGCAAAAGCGTTCCACTTACAGTGGTGAGAAGAATGTCACCCTTACAGAAAGCTAAAAAGATCATTAGTGTCATGTGGCTGGCACTGTTGGCCCTTGAAACATAAGGGGGGGTGAAACTGCCACATCTCAAAGAAACCCTAGCAACCTCTGGAGGAACCATTGGGTTTTAGGGAACCCTGCTTAAGAATGGCTGCTTTACGCTATCCAAAAAGAAAGGTGTTTTGACTTTAGATATACTTTAGTTAATACAAAGTTGGCTTTTTGACTCTCAAAACTATTTTTCTTCTTAGATAAGAGTGGTGCTAGCCATAAAGGATGTCTGTAGAACCAGTTTGTTCACTGCATTTAACAAAACGCTTTGAATCCTGAACTGTAAGGCTTAAAAGGTAACTACGCAAATAAGGGAACTGGCTATTTATGGCCAGATTGGTAAACGTTCCTATGTCTGTCGGCTTTTTCTGATGTACCCTGGCTGAGCATTGGGCAAAAATTTACAGCATTATTTTCACATGAGCCCTGCCAACACCTGCAGCATTATCCTAGGCCCTCTCTATGGGCACAAACATGCAATTAGCTCAATGTAAATTTGCATGTTTATAGAACAATGTTCTTAAATTTGAACGGGTATGTTCATTTATCATTAGGCTTGTGGAGCAAGGCAGGCCACTGCAGACACCTCAAAACTTTCTGTAGGTGGCCCTTAGACATTAGAACTTATTCAGTCCCCCTGCACAAGGAAAGAGAGCAGAGTTCTCACTTCCTGATCCACCTGAGATCACCATACTCTCATCTTGGCTCTGACATCACTTACTGCTGGGAGTCCTGTAGACAGTCAGTAGGCACATTGGTCTAGCAGACGGACGTGTGCCTAAGAGCTCCTCTCACCTGACATCCAGCGACTCATCCTCCTTGCAGCAGACAGCTAGGCAGGCAGGCAGGTGTTTTTCTCTCCTCCAGGACCCAAGATCCAGAACTCAGAACCCATGGTAAGCCATCCACTGTAGATGCAGGCGGCCGTCCTTGTCAGGACAAGCCGCTGCTACCTGCTCAATTCCCTGGCTCTCCCCCTCTCCATAACTCCCTGCCTGTACCCCCACGCCATCTCCCCCACTCTAGTAACCCATCCGCCATCCATCCGACACCATTTTACGCCTTTTCGGGCGTTTTTCCATTGCTCGGCGCCGGCCTGGAAGCATTTGCGGCAGCCGCAACTAGGAGAGGCCGGGGCTTCACCCGCGGCCTAGCGGCGCGCCGCTGCTTACCCCCGACAACGGTCACCTAACACCTAAAACGGGAGCACCGCGCCAGGCCGTCCTGAATCGCGGGGCCGCGGTCTAGGAAAGACCGCGGCTTCACTTGCGGCCTAACGGCGCGCCGCTCCCCACGTTTCAGGGTCCTCACCCTGCTCCCAGGCAAACCTCCCCCTGATCCCTGAAGGACAGTTACCCGGCCCTGTTGCTCACCCTTCACCCATTCAGCCCAGATTATTCAGTTAACCCCCTGTCAGCCCTCATCCCTGAGCAGGCAGCCACCAGACCAGCAACAAGTTCTCCCTCTCAGCCCCAGTCCCCCCCCTCTTCGTCCCAACACACAGTAGCTTGATCCAGGGGTTAACCGATCGCCTCTTACAGGGGTCAGGAAGGAATTTTTTCCCTACCGGAGCATATTGGCCGAGCTCTGACAGGGTTTTTTTGCCTTCCTCTGGACCAAGCCCCCCACTGCCCCAAACCCCCCCCCCCCCCCCGGTGGTGTAGTGGCGATCATGGTATGTCGGCAATATTCTGCCGATACCATTTGGAGTTTGAGGCAATACGCCGCAATACTGCCAGCCATCACCAAAAAGGCCCTAAGAACTGAGCGACTATTGAGAATCGATCATAGATCGACGGTCAGACATTTCAGCCATTTACCCCAGCTCAAGCACATATCATGTGCTCTGATCAACACAAGATCGGCAGTAAAACACCGACTAGAAATCCGCGACTTTATTCAACAAAAGGATCTAGACTGCCTCTTTATTACAGAGAGTTGGCTCACAGCCGACTGTAACACCATTCTAGGAGAACTGGTGCCAGAAAATTACCGTATCATAACGGAAAACAGAATAGGGCAAAGAGGAGGCGGCCTGGCGGTGATCCATAAGTCTCATCTTACGATCACCAAACCAGTCCGCCAAAACCCTCTTCCATTCATGGAAACCCTTACTCTGCAACTGCAAGCAAATACAAAGGAGACCGTCCACATTCTTCTCTGCTATAGGCCACCCGGCCCAAAATCGCAGCTGCTATCATCTTGGACGGATTTTTTCTCCACTTATACCCTCATCAGCAAACATCTTTTGCTGCTCGGGGATTTCAATCTCTGGGCAAACTCCTCACTAGACCCCATTGCCGACGCCTGTATTGACCACCTGGAAGGTTTGGGATTGCAGCAATTAGTATGTGGGCCCACACATGCTTCAGGTCACACACTTGATCTTATCTTCAGACAAGCTCTGGAAATAAAGATTTGGGAAAATGAAAAGTTGCCATGGACAGATCACCATGCAATTATATTCAGGATTTCCACCATCCCCCCTGCAACAAAAACATCAAATCCAGTGACAATACACTGGACTAGATGCCAGAAGAAGCTCCACTCGGAACTCTTCAAAACAACTTTAAGGAAAAAGATAGAAACAACTCAGCCGCATCAAACGGCCGTTGAAACATTGGAAGCCATTAACTCGGCCGTGCTACAGTCAGCTGACTTGGTAGCGCCGAAACGAAATACCCGCATCCGGAAAAACAACCGCAGCTGGTTCAACAACCAGCTGTCGTTACTGAAGCAAGAACGCAGAAGGGCAGAATCTGCCTGGAAAAGATGTTCTTCAGAGCTGAACCTATCCATCTACAAGGCGACCACAAGAAAATACCACAAAGGAATTTTCCAAGCCAAGAAAAATTATTTTTCGGAGGCTATCAACGGTGCCATTAACCGCCCCCGCGAACTCTTCAAGATGGTCACTCAGACCATGGAACCAGAATGCATCACAGCCCCCAGTTCGGACACACAAGAATTTTGCAATGAACTATCGGATTACTTCATTAATAAAATCGAAGCAATCCGTGAAAGCATTCAGCAAAACAATTCCCCCCTAAGCCCTCCCTGCAGCCTCTCACACAGCACCCTTAGTAATGCTCCGTTATCAGGTAAGTTTACCCTGGAACCCATCTCCATCGAGACCACTAAAAATGTCATTTGTACTCTGCGTAATGGCACAGCGCCGAATGACATTATTCCCACAAAAGTGCTGAAGGAATGCGCCTACATCCTGGCTCCTCCCATCACGCAGTTTATCAACCAGTCTTTTCTGGAGGGCAAAGTGCCCACACAGTTGAAAGAGGGTATAATCCAACCCATCCTGAAGAAACCCTCCCTGGACCCCAAGGACCCACTCCACCGCCGTCCCATAACAACCCTCAACGTACTCTCTAAGATAATGGAGAAAGTAGTGGTACAACAGCTGCAACTGCATCTAGATACTTACAAGCTACTTGACCCATTGCAATCAGGCTTCCGTCCCGGACACGGGACGGAAACAGCATTGCTGAAAGTATGGGACGATGTTCTCCAGTCCGCAGATGAAGGAGAATCTTGTCTCCTGGTTCTGCTGGACCTAAGTGCAGCTTTCGACACGGTAGACCACAAACTGTTACTGACTCGGCTTGCTGAAGTAGCCAGAGTCGCAGAAGGCGATTTATCTTGGTTCTCCTCTTTTCTGGAAAACCGATCGCAAACAGTAAAGTTAGGACCTTTTACGTCAGAAAAACGCACAGTAACATGCGGAGTCCCTCAAGGATCGCCTCTGTCACCAGTGCTGTTTAACATATACCTTCGTCCTCTTTTTGAGATCATCAGCAGCCAAAAACTGCTCTACCACTCATATGCAGATGATACGCAACTGTATTTCCGCATCTGCAACAGACAGGATCACCACCTCAATCTAGAGACATGCCTCTCTTTGATAGAGGACTGGATGACAAAGAGTTATTCTAAACTCAATGGAGTGAAAACAGAACTTCTTCTGTTTCACGCCAAGCGTAGGAATCAACCCTCAACAGTATGGACCCCCCGCCTATTCTGGGCAAGCTCATCACCCCTAGCGCCAAAGTCAAAAGCCTAGGGGTCATTTTTGACTCCTCTATGACAATGGACGCACAAATAGGGTCAGTAGTCAGCGGATCTCACCATCTACTGCGCCTACTACGCAGACTCACTCCGTTCATCCCTAAAGAAGATTTAGCGGTCGTGGTGGGAGCAATTGTTAACTCCAGGCTGGATTATGCAAATGCCCTTTACCTCGGCCTCCCCAAGTACCAAATCGCTCGCCTGCAAGTCGTTCAGAATACGGCCGCCAGACTTGTGACTGGGAAAAAACCCTGGGAATCCATCTCACCTTCACTGAGAGCCCTTCATTGGCTGCCAGTTAAAGACAGAATTGCTTTTAAAGCTCTCTGTCTTACGCATAGATGTGTCCATGGGAATGCCCCCCTTTACTTATGCGAATTAATAAAAGCGCATAAGCCCAATCGCGTTTTGCGATCCACAAATCAGAACCTACTCCAGGTTCCGAAAACCAACTTCAAGTCCAAAGGAGAAAGAAGATTCGCGGTCCAAGGTCCCAGACTATGGAACGCTTTACCAACCAGCATTCGGTTGGAGGAGAACCACCTAGCATTCAGGAAAAAGGTCAAGACTTTTCTCTTTTGATATCAAAGGAGATAGGAACAACAAGCGCCCAGAGGCGATTCAGTTCGCATGTGCTGCGCTATATAATTTTTCATTTATTCATTCATTCAGTGTGCAGGGCTGATGTACCCAATCTCAGCATAGAAAGTCAAACAAGTGCGCCATAAACTTGCAAGGCTGGCTCTCTTGACTTGGCAAGTTTATGAAAATACAGTAGGGAGAGTAAAGAGCCCATAGAAATGAAATCAGTGGCAAAGAATGTGGGCCCAGTAACGGCTGGTGCTCAAATTTTTTTTGTGGGGGCGCAAACAAACAGAAAAATTCTGAAACAAATCCCCATCAATTGCAGCCTCACTGTGCCCAAACACAGCCACTGTACCATTAAATGCAGCTACTGTGCCCTCCAAATGCAGCCACTGTGTCCATCAAACGCCAACACTGTGCCATAAAAATGCAGCCAATGTGCCCCAAATACTGCCGCTGTGCCCTAAACGCTTCCACTGTTCCCCAAATGCTGCCACTGTGTCAATCTAATGCTGCCACTGAGCCCCCTGCCCGCCACTTACCCTGTCTCGGGTGAGCAGGGGGTGATGGCAGCAGGTGCCAAGCAGTGTCCGGTGTCCTCCATGTCTTGCTCGATGTCTTCTCCCACCCACCCACTCCCCCCATCCACTCCTATAATTGGAGGCCTGATAGGCGTCCAATCACAGCACCTGTAGTTTCAGCCATACGAGCGATTGGCGGATTGGTGGAGAGGCGGTTCAGTGTTAGGTGCTATGCATGACTATCTATTGGTGATGGATAGGTGGCATGAGAGAAGGGGCAGTGCCCGTGTGCCCTTATGGATGCACCGCCACTGACGACTGTTGTCTCATATCAATAGAGCAACTTTAAGGTATTAAGAATGTCATTGCGCTCGAAGTTCAGGCTCATCAAACCTAAAATCCGGGAATAAGGATTCACGGTCAGAAAGGACTTTGAGATGTAACAGAGAGGCTCCAAGTCAATGTGGGATATGTCACAGCAAAACATGTGAGTGGGGATGTATGAATGGATGGCAGCTCAGATTGTGGTGCAGCAGGGCTCATCAAGTCTGGGATTCCTCAATAACATGTAGAAAACAAAAGTGGCCACAGCGCAAACATCAATATGAGCATTTATTATTTATTAAAAGCACACTTACATATTGCATGGGTAAGCGAAGAGCTACAAAAAACTGAAGATGGTGAAGAGCAGGACAGCCGGCCAGCACAAACAGCTGTAATGCGCGGACACCAGGATCGCCAGAACAGACAGGCAGCATCTGCAGGCTAACTATATAAAAATGGTACTTATCAAGGGTGAAAAGGGGGCATTTACAATTCTTTCAGAGGACCTGCCCTCTTTTTCAAGTTAGGGGTGATCATTTATCTTTCGGCTTATTGAGAAGGGCAGGGAAGGCCACTCTAGATACCTCCAACCTTCTGTAGATGGTTCTTAGACATTGGAAGTCAGTCAGTGTGCGGGGGCGATAAAGCCAATCTGAGCATAGAAAGTCAAATAAGTTCTTCATAAACTTGCAAGGCTGGCTCTCTTGACTTGGCAAGTTTGTGAAAATACAGTAGAGAGAGTAAAAAACCCATAGAAATTAGACCAGTGCTTAAGAATGGGGACTGCTGTTTTATATCAATAGAGTAACTTTAGGGTATTGATATAATATAAAAGTGTACCGGGTAGTTCCCAAGGTGGCCTACAATTAGTCACTTTTTTTTTTAAACAATATATATATATATATATATATATTTTTTTTTTTCCCTTACCAACATTAATACACAGTCCAGTTAACAATTCATTAGTTCTGTATCATTAGAATCCTGGCCAATTTATCAGTCTTTGTACACCAGATAATTTAAACAGAAACTGATGTGACAGTTGCCTAGAAATTGATGTTACAGAACTGGCTTGAAAATACTGTTCTGCAAATAGAAGCAGTTATCAGGATAGGGATAAATGAAAAAGATTATAGCCGTGTTGGAAGTACATTTATTATTACGGTCAAACTAATTATTTTCATGGATTGAGAGGCTTTTACGTACTTCTCCTTATGTACAGTATTTGCAATTATGTTAAAAAACATTATGCTAGTCGTATATCGTTAACTTTTACGCATACAGTATATAGTCGAGAACAATATGTAGCTTATAGTGTAACATACCATCCCTAAATATGGATCCTGCATTATTTTTGCTGTCAGTGATCATGCCAGTAACAAACTTCTCACTCAGCATCCTATTTGTGACTGTGTAGCCATTTCCAATTATAAAATTCACCACCTTCCATCATTACAGCCAAGTTTTTTTGTTAGAGGTACAATATCAGTCTTTGGGGGAAATAAACAACACAGACTGTTTAAGATTGGTCGGCATGAGATATCTGGAACATTTACACGGCACCCCCATAGACATGATTATTACCTGATTAACCCAAAACTAGGCAGATTGAACAATGATTATCCCATCGCAAATATCTAAATGATGAATAGATTTGTTTGATCTCTACAGAGTTCCAAAGGCTTTTGGCCACCTGTAGAACACCTGTGCCAGTAAATAAGCACCCAAACAATGGACAACTTTCTTTCCTTTCATTTTGGTATATTTATGTAGCATTTATGGTCTAATGGTCATGATGTTGAAACCCTTCAATTAAGGTTATAACTGTGGTAAAAGATGGCTAAGTGGATATTGATGAATAAATAGGCTAATTGCTGGTTACGTTTTTAGGCTTGGTAAGCAGGGATCCTAGGACATTCATTTCAGCCATGGAGGCTACAGAGTAATGTTTTTTAACTTCTTTAAAAAAAATATAATATACCCTTGATGAAAACCAGTGTTTACTGAGTTTTCCCTGGTGTCACTCACCTACTTTCAAGTACCCATAGACATGGGTACATTTATTACCAGTACCCCTTCTAAGTATATTCTGTGGAGATTTTACAAACAATCCTATATTATAAAACATATTATATTATATATAATATTACAAATCCCAGGCGCCAGGTCGCCATAGTGACTAGAAATTGCACCCTGGCGCCTGGGCTTTTGTCAGCCCATTCACTGTTGGCACCAGGTGTAAGCAGCATCAATAAGCACAAGCCCAGTCTACACTAGTGGCTTTTCATCTGCTGCCTCGCTGCACTCCATGTCCCACCACATTTCATTCTAGCCAGACAATACACAGCCGGACAGTGCCACTGTCAGAAATCCCTGAACAGTGTCAGAGTCTTCTTCCATCCATGCCGACCCCTCATCACCTCTCCTCTAAGACTCTGCTTCTCCTCTCCACCACCAGCTGCACAAAGTAAGGGGTGGGGGGGGGGGAAGGACAAGGTGAGGGCGGTGTTAGGGGGTGTACAAGATGAGGGGAAGGATGGGAAAGCTGCAGAAAGTGAGGGGGTAGAGTTGCACAAGGTGGGATGGGATAAGGAAGGACAAGGTTGGGTTGCACAGGGGGGGGGACATAGGGAGGCTGCACAAGGTGGGGGGAAGGGAAGGTGCACAATGTAATAGGATGGGAGGAGGACAGGCAGCTTTCCCTCATTCTTTGTAACTTCCTGTTCCACAGTTGCCCTGAAATGTTGTGTTGATTGCTCCAGGAGGCTCCGCCAGTCCAGCCAATGTCAGCTAAGTGAGACCCAACAAAAAAAGTAGGTATTGTGAGCTTTGCTTACCGTAGAGCATGAGTCTACAAACTTTCTAAACGAATGGCCAGATTACTGTCCATTAAACTTTAAGGGGACTGGACAATGGCCAGTGGGAGTAGAAAAGTGCCCCGGCATCGGTGGTAAAAAACAAAACCTTGAACTTGGTTGGCAGTAGGAATAAGAAAATTACATAGCGCCTACGGTCAGTAGTAGGGAAAATAGTGCCACATCATTAGTGTCAGTAGGAGAAATAGTGCCTCATCCTCTGAGTCTGTGGAATGAAGAGTGCCCCATCTTGGTGGTGTCAGTAGGAGGAAATTTGCTCCATCCCTGGAGTCAGTGGGAGGAACAGCGCCCCATCGTTGGCGTCTGTAGGAGGAATAATGGCTCATTGTTTGTTTTAATGGAAAGAATAGAACTCCATTCTTGATGTCAGTGGGAGAGATGGTGCCCCATCCCTGGAGTCAGTAGAAGCAACAGTGCATCATTGTTGGGGTCAGTGGGAGGAGTAGTACCCAGTCATTGGTAATGATGGAAGGAAGATTGTGAATTATTGATATTAGTAGGAGGAATAGTGCCCCATTGTTGATTTCAGTGGAAGGATTAGTGACCCATAGTTTATTTCAGTTGAAGGAATAACGCCTCAACGTTGGTGCCAGTGGAAGGAAGGCATAATTCCTCTGATTAACACCAATGATAGGGAACATAGGGCAGATAGAGGAATTATGCCTTGCATCAATGGGAGTAAAGAGCCTCAAGGGCCAGATTATGAGAAGCAAAGGGTCACAATTTGGAAACCACTGCTGCAGAGCTTTAGGTTTTAATTAGTAGAGAGTGTCAGAACTTTGCAGAGAGACCACGTCTTCCACCCAATGAACAAGAGTCCTATTCTACAGCATAATGGTAGTGGCCTGACATTTCTTGCATCTCCTCTGCCGGAACCAGGGCTGTCTTTTCCATTGGGCACACTGGGAAGTTGCCCGGGGGCCCCACTTGCCTGGGGGGCCCCCATCGGCTGCCCAGCGCCCCCAGTAAAAAATGGTGGAGAATGGCGGGTCAGAACTGTAGAACTGTATCGTGTCTACAGTCTCTGAGGAAGAGTCTGGAGAAGAGTTAAGAGTGGGAGCGCCGCTGGGATGGGGGTCACAGGAGAAGTCAGACATGAAGAGACTATAGGATAAAACCAGAGCAGCCAAGCTGGAGCCATCTGACTGAGTTTTGCATGGTGCACCTGAGAGGAGGTCAGTGATAGCACCACCAGGCCAGTCTAAGGGCGGGTGGTTGCTAAAGAAAGGGGGGAGTGAATACAAAAATATTAGTGCCCCCCCTTACATTAGTGTATTTACTCTACGGAAGGTGGTTCCCCTTTACATCAGAGTCTGCAGGATTCCCCCTTACAGTGCTAGGGGGAACTCAGTCTGAGGACCGTGATGTAAGTGGGAACTCTGATGTAAAGAGAAAGCAGTGGATTCTGATATAAGGTGGTCTCTGGTCACCAGAGCCCACCTCCACATCAGAGTTCCCCCTTACATCATGATCTGCAGTGTTCCCCTTTACATAAGAGTTCCCTTTCACTGTAAGGGGGAATCCTGCAGACTCTGATGCAAGAAGAAACTCTGATCAGGCTGGGTTACAGTACCCTAACCTTCATGCCAATGAAGAAATTTGTAAAACTGTAATTTTAGGTACTTTTTTGCAGTGCCAATAAAATTTTTTAGTTCTGCCAGTAAATTTCATGATTTTTGGCAGTAAATTCTTGTGCGTGGTTGTGTAGACAGGGCCCCAGTGCACTGTATTGCCCGGGGGCCTATAATGCTCTTAAGATGGCACTGGCCGGAACACAGACAGCAATAAAAAATAAAATAAAAACCTATTAGGGGATCGAAGCCTTCCTGCAGTTAAGATGTCCCTTCACAGCCAGGGGTTTAAAGTGAAAACATTCCACTTCATCAACAACAAAATGACTCCTTTAGTAAAGTAAGCCTTCAGTGCAAGTGATTTTGACATACAACCAAGTTTTGTCATTGTTTCCTTCCAGCTGTGAAAGCTATACAGTTAAAATAAATAATAATACAAAATGCAGCCGATGCAGACTTGTAATATATCACTCAAAAAACAGCTTCTCAAAGCCGCACACAGAAATGATTTCAGGTTTAATTCCTGTAACAAATGTTCAACAGTTTATGAGATGGTTATTTATTTAAGTTTTTATCACATGGAAGCGGTTACTACCTGGAAGTCATACAAGAGTAAAAAAAAAATCTATTGTGTTATGGTCAATTTTCTTTTGTTACAAAATATTATGGGATAAAGTTGTTTTTCTGAGCTGAAGCCACTTGATTGAATAAAACACACACAGCTCTTATGGCAATGATTTGCTCACAATGTGTTTCTTATAATAAGTGAAGTGTGGTCTGAGCAACTGCTTTCGGCAAAGGAGCAAAGCAGAGAAGTGCACTGGGCCTTTAAATGCTGGGAGGCTCCCTGAAACGTGATCTACACTGAGCTACGAGTACCTATAGACAAGCCAAGATGAAGAATGGAATTGTGGCCAAATATTGTTTCCTTCTGTATTGGACAGAATGGGAAAGGTTTGGAATTTCTTTTAGAAATGCGTCTTCAGTGGAAAGCCCATCTCACTTTCCATTCCTGATGGGAAATCTCCCCTAACACCATGTCTCCCCTCATTGTGTCCCCAGAGGAAAATTCCCACCTCACTTCCCATCCTCCGTTGGAAATCTTCCCTCAGTTTTCATACCCGATGGACAAAATCTTTCCTCACATCTTGTCTCCTCTATGGGAAATCTCTCTTCATGTCCTTTGCCCATTGGGAAATCTCCAGTCAGGCCCCATCCCTGGAGGGAAATTCCTGTCAAGTTTTATTCCCAGTGGAAAATGTCCCATCGTGTTCTTTCCCTGGTGGGAAATATTCCAACACATCTCATCCTGAGTGAAAAATCCACCATAGTGTCTTGTCCCCAAAGAAAATATTTAATCAATTACCATCAACAGTGGGAAATCTTCCATCAAGCCCCCATCACTGGTAGGAAATTTGTGCTCATATCTCATCTCCATTGGGTAATCTACCCCCACATCCTGTCCATTGTGGGGACTCTGCCCTAACTTCCTGCCTCCAGTGGGATTTTTCTCCTCACTCTCCCATCCCCTGAACAAGAAATTAAAAGAGATCTCTCCAATGGGGACACAAGGAGCACTAAAAAATAAAATACTTATTTGGATGAATTAGTGTAAATACAGCTACAGTTATTGGCTGCTTGTGATCGGGAGCTTTCCGATCATGTGATCGTCATGACCACCTATCATTGAGGTCACATGATCATTAACTCCCCCTCCTCCCAGCATACTAAACCCCTTAAAGGGCCTGGGAGGGACTGGCTCCAAGGGGTTAAACAAAACTTAAGAAAAGTTGCTCAAGCAGCTATTTTTCACCAGGAAAAAACCGTTATGAAAAGTAGTAAGCCACCTGACTCCTTCAGCAGCGCTGCTGCTTAGACCGCAACCTTGGTTATTCGTTGGTACCTCAGACAATCTCACCCAGCTCTTCAGACTCTTTGGGTTCTCCTGGCTCTTTCAGCTTTTTATCTGCAGTTTGGCATAGTCAGTCCACATTGTCTACATGTCTCCCAACGGGAGCCCTGAGCTATGCCCAAGTCCTTCATTGTAAGTGCTGTGCATCCTACACGCACAGCTTGCTGAATCCAGTAACCTGAAAACCCAGAAAAAGCTGTAAAAACAATGAAAGCACAACAAAAGTTCTAATCCGTCTACTCTAAAATAAAGGAAAACAATTCACCTATAGATTTTTTTCAATGGAAACATATTGGCTGAGCTTGCTGCCTGTGGCCTCAATAATTTGAGTCACTGACCTAGAACAAGCATACACATTGTGGTGTCAGTATTAGTGGCACTTAGAAACCCCCTACAGCATTGATGTCCAATGAACACTCATGTGAGTGGTTCTGTGTCCACATGATTGTCTGACATCACCAATGGAACAATGCAGACGTTGTTGGGTGGCAGATCACTCCAGGTGAAACAAGCGTTTAAGCTTTGGTACTGGCACATGTCTGAGACCCATCGGACCAGAGAATTGTTCAAATCTTAGGATAGTTTGACAGGATCCAGTTGTTGGGATACATATAGTCACCACATTTCACACACACACTGTTGCACAAATTACTTCAGCCTTTTTTTTCAGAATTACAGGGACTGCTCATCTATCATGTCTTAGACACTTTCTGGTGTAGCCTTTTAAACACTTCAATAACAGGTCTATTCTGGCACTTCTCTCCTTCATGTAAAAATCATAATTTTTTGGCTAGTCAGAACCCCCAAACATTATATATGTTTTTTTTTAGCAGACACCCTAGGGAATAAAATAGCGGTCATTGCAACCTTATATCTCGCACAGTATTTGCACAATAATGTTTCATGAATTAAAAAATAACAAAACAGTAAAGTAAACCCAATTTTTCTAATAATGTGAAAGATGATGTTATGCTGAGTACATAGATACCCAACATATCACGATTTAAAATTGCGCACACTAAAAATTGCGCACACTAAAATTGGCACCAAACTTTAGTACTGAAAAATTTGATAGGCGACGCTTAATTTTTTTTTACAGGTTACCATTTTCGAGTTACAGAGGAGGTTTAGCTCTACAATTGTTGCACACGCTCCAGCGCATGCGGTGATACCTCACATGTGTGGTTTTAATGGCATTTACATATGGGCGGGACTTACATGCGTGTCCAATTCTGAGCGCGAGCTACCGGGGTGTTTTACATTTTTATTTTTTACTTAATTTATTTTCTTTTTACATTTTTTTGTAAACATCCCTTGTAATAGGAATCTATTGTGACAGGTTCTCTTTATGGAGAGATGCAGGGTCAGTAAGACCCCACATCTCTCATCCAGGCTGGAAAGCATGAGATTGAGAAAATAAAATCACTGATCTCATGCTGGCAGCCGCGATTGTGGCTTTGTTAACATACGGGAACCAGGGTGTGACGTCATAACGTTGCGCCCAGGCCTCTGACGGTCATAGAGATGACTGGTGACCATGTAGAAATCTATATCATCGTAATCCGCCGCCGGACAATTCTTTCTCCGGGCCCCCAATTGCACAGGAGAGAGAGCCCGGAGAAGCACCGGATGGTGGCGGAAGGGGGGATGTCCCCTCCCACAAGAATGATCAAGCAGTGGAACTGCTGCTATGATCATTCTTACCATGCACAGAATCGCCGGCTGTAAAGAATGATATCTGAATGATGCTTGCAGCTGCAGGCATCATTCAGATATCCCCGCACAAAGGACGTCATTTGACAGTGTGCGGTATTGACATTCTAATGGTTCCTCCTACCCTTAATTCCTATGGTCACTAGTCTCGGTCCCCCAGCTGTAACCAAATGCTCATGTGATAAGGCATAAGGCTGAGATGTTAGGGGGATTGTGTTGGTGGGATTTCAGTACAATGACACACAGATGACATCTCTCAAGCTACTGATGTCCAGAACAAAATGGCAACCAGACGAAGGTTCTGAGAGGTTACAAAAGATAAATCGAAAGATAACACCTAACAAAGTTGCTGCACTATGCTCATTAGATTTGACCAGGTTAGCCTGAAATGGGTGGGGAAACATCAGGTTACTATTTGCTCCTCCTGAATTCCTATGTGGCTACTGGCCTGAGTAAAACTTTAACTTTTAGAGGCATAAAATATAGTACATTTTCTACTCTACTAAGCCGTTTCTAGTTCAAAATAATTGGATTCCCTCTCAAGTTATAATTACATGACAATATTTTCCACTATTTGCCTAGACTACCCATCTATTGCTGTAAATTCGAGCAGTAATCCTCCTCCGGGTGTATCACTTTTAAACAGCTGCAATAATAAGGAAGAGAAAATTATTTCATCTGTCCATTAAATTAGAGCACACTTGTGGACGGCTAATCCAGATGATGTAAAAACCAGGTGGATGAGTTTCTGAACTACACATGACATCACCAGGCCGACGTGACTAGACATTCATTCTTTGCTCTTTATATATTATCTTTGATGAAAAGCGCTATGAGAAAAACAACTGTAGATTTGCTTTTACGTGATTACTCCCAGTATAGAAGAAGCTTCAAAGTTTAAATGAGGGGTCTCATAATAAAAAGGACTTTTTTTTAAAGGTTAAAACTCTAGTGTGTTTTCAATAAGAAGTAATTTTGAGCTATTACTTTTACTTTTTTTTTTACTAGAAAATTACATTTACTTGAAGGTCATTTGTCTTGACTTTTTGCATTTATTGTTTGCTTGAAATTCCATATTTAGATTTTGTATTTTATATATAATGGTATAAATGCATCACTTCTAATTATCAACTGTACATCAGGGAATGCTATTCGTATTATCCCTGTTTAAAGTGAAAGCTGAGCCAAAACTTTTTTTTTTTTTTTCAGGCTTTAGATTGGATAAAAAATGTAAGTCAGCAGCTACACATACTGTAACTTGCTGACTGTAGCTGCAGACTTTTATTCATAGGACACTTACCTGTCCTGGAATTTAGCAAAGTCAGCATCCCAGCTGATGTTTCTATCGGCTTTCAGGCGCTGCCACCCCCATTCATAATAAGGGAACCCAACAGTGAAGCCTTGCGACTTCACAGCCGGTTCCATACGGCGCATGCACAAAGTGCACTGCACCCTCTTACTGGCCCAGCAGCAGGGGAGGGAGGAGGAGGAATAGGGGGGCCAAACTTCTGATGTACCTCACCGGCGTTATGTCAAGTGGAAGTGGGGATGGGTACCTGTCAAAAACAGGAAAGGTGCCAAATGTGACAACAGAGGAGGGGAGCATACAGATAAACTCTGTGGGCCAGATTCAGGTACAATTGCCATGGCGCAGAGTATCAGAGATATACTACGCCGCCGTATTTTACCTGGCTCTAAGACTAATTCAGGTAGATTTCGGCCCGTAAGGTACGGCGGCGTAGTGTATTTCTCGCAGCGGAATCGAAATACGCGATTAGGGGGCGTGAAGCATTTAAATTTGGCGCGTCCCCGCGGCGATCGAACTGCGCATGCTCTGTTCTGAAATTTACCGCCATGCATTGGGCGAAACAACGTCGTTACGTCATTTTTTTTTTGATTAGCGTCGTTTACGTACATTCCTATTCCCGGACGACTTACGCAAAAAATAAAAAATAAATTGAAATTTGACGCAGGAACGACGGCCATACTTAACATGGGCCATCCAACTATAGACCAGCTAATAGCTGGTATAACTTTACGCAGCAAAAAGATGACTACAGATGCCGTAAGAGATTGCGAAGGATGATCGTAAGTTTGTGGATCGCCGGAAAAAGCTAATTTGCATACCACGGCGCGGAAAACGACCCGAACTCCACCCAGCGGCCGCAAAAAGATTGCAGCGTAGATCCGAAGGCGTACGAAGACGTATGCCTGTCAGATCGAAGCCCAAAGCCGTCGCATCATGGTTTGAGGATTCAAACGAATGATACGACGCGCGTAATTTGAAATTACTCCGGTCTAACAGGAGATAGACCGGAGTAAGGGCTCTGTGAATCTGGCCCTGTATTTTCTCAGTTTAATAACGTTTTCTGTTACCTGTTTGCAGTTAAGCAGCAAAGCCCATGTGGACTGTGCACCATCTGTTCTGTAGGGCTATATACAGAATTTCTAACAGTACGGTTGGAACCTCATCACTGTTTCTGAGTTTGGTGCGACCCGGTACAGCACGTAAAAAGAATTCCTCTAAGAGGAATAATGCAATCTTAACTTTCTCTAGCCAAAAACTAAAAAGTTTTGATTTTCTATTATTTAAGGCAATCCCAAGGCCTTGATCACACAGGCATACGTAAAAAAAAGGATTTTTAATAACAGCTTACCTGTAAAATCCTTTTCTTGAAGTACATCACGGGACACAGAGCGCATAGCCATTACATATGGGTTATATGGGTACCTTCAGGTGTGGACACTGGTGTAATCAACTTCACAGGAAGTTCCTCCCTATATAACCCCCTCCCACTGAGAGTGCTTTAGTTTTGTAGCAAGCAATTTCTCTGAGGTTACACAATGTTCCCCAAAAGAGGGGTGGGAGCTCTGTGTCCCGTGATGTACTTCAAGAAAAGGATTTTACAGGTAAGCTGTTATTAAAAATCCCTTTTTCTTGATCGTACATCACGGGACACAGAGCGCATAGCCATTACATATGGGATGTCCCAAAGCAATGCTCCATGAAGGGAGGGAGACCGTAAGGCCAAAAAATAGCCAAACAGAAAATACATCAGGAGGTAAAAAATAGCTCCACCAACAGAAAAAAAGGGGGCGTGAACCGGGCCAGAGGATTCTATACTGCTGCCCGTAGGACCGCCTGCCCAAATGCTGCGTCCGTAGCCTTTGCGACGTCCAACTTATAAAATTTAGTAAACGTATGTACGGAAGACCAGGTTGCCGCTTTGCAAACCTGTGCCATAGAGATCTGATGGTGTGCCGCCCAGGAGGCACTCATGGCCCTCGTAGAATGGGCTTTAACTGATAAGGGAGGTGGAACGTGCTTCAGACCATAGGCCTGAAAAATCAGCTGCTTAATCCACCTAGCCAAGGAAGACTTGGCAGCCGGCTGACCCTTCTTGGGGCCATCCGGGAGAACGAAAAGCACATCTGTTTTCCGAATCTTTTCTGTAGCCTTGAGATAGACCCTCATGGCTCGGACCACGTCCAAAGTATGAAGCAGTCTTTACTCTCTGGACTGGGGAGTAGGAAAGAAGGATGGTAGGACTAGGTCCTGATTCAAGTGAAAACTGGATATGACCTTAGGAAGGAAAGAAGGCTGAGGCCGCAGAACCACTCTGTCCTTATGCAGAATCAGGTACGGTTCCCTGCAAGACAAGACTGCCAGCTCGGAGACCCTTCTGGCCGAAGCCATAGCCACCAAGAAAACCAACTTTCGGGTTAGCAGCACAAGAGGGATTTCTGTCAGAGGTTCAAACGGCTGCTTTTGTAAAGCTGACAAGACCAGATTTAAATTCCAGGGGCAGAGGGGAGCTCTAATAGGGGGATTTACATGCAAGACCCCCTGCAAAAAGGTTTTCACAAGCGAATGTGTGGCCAAAGGCCTTTGAAACCATATCGATAAGGCAGACACCTGCCCCTTTAGAGTACTAAGAGCCAACCCCTTGTCAACGCCAACCTGGAGGAATCGCAAGATCCTGTCAATAAAAAACTTGCGAGGATGCCCTCCTTGAGACTCGCACCACTCCACATAGGTTCTCCAGACTCTGTAATAGATATTTCTAGAGACTGGCTTTCTAGCTTGAATTAACATAGATATGACTTGGGCTGAGAGGCCTCTGCCCTTAAGAATTAGGGATTCAGCCGCCAAGCCATCAAATTTAGCTGCTGTGAAGCAGGGTGGTAGATCGGGCCCTGAGACAGCAGATCTGGGCGCAGGGGGAGTGGCCACGGTGCCCCTACTGACATCCTCACGATGAGTGCGTACCAAGCCCTTCTGGGCCAGGCTGGGGCCACCAGGATCACCGGCCTGCGCTCCACCCTGATCCTTCGTAGAAGGCGGGGAATCATCTGTAGTGGAGGGAACGCATACAGGAGAGAAAACTGGTGCCAGGGGCAAACCAACGCATCGGTCCCGTAGGCCGAGGGGTCCCTGGCTCGGGATACGAATTTGTCCAACTTCTTGTTGAATCTTGTTGCCATGATGTCCACATCGGGAACTCCGAATCTTTGGCAAATCTCTTGGAATACCTGGGGGTGAAGAGACCACTCTCCCGGGAGTAACTGTTGACGACTCAAAAAATCTGCTTGAGAATTGTCTATCCCTGGGATGAACACTGCTGAGATGCAGGGTACATGGGCTTCGGCCCATGAGAAAATCAGGTTTACTTCCCTTTGAGCCGCTAGGCTCCTTGTGCCCCCCTGGTGGTTTATGTATGCCACCGCCGTGGCATTGTCGGACTGTATCCTTACTGGCAGACCCTGCAGGGGGAGAGTCCAGGCGACCAGGGCCAACCGAGCAGCTCTGATCTCTAGGACATTGATGGGAAGCAGACTTTCTGCCTCTGACCACTGTCCCTGCTGGGTCCGTTTTCCTAAGATTGCCCCCCAACCTGTTAGGCTGGCATCTGTCGTTACTATTTTCCACGAGATGGGGCAAAAGGTTTTCCCTTTTGATAATTTTTGAGGGATCAGCCACCAGTACAGGCTGCGCCTGACTCCTGGGGAAAGAACTAATGGACGGTCTAATGCCTGTATGGACTTGTTCCAAGCAGAGAGAATAGCTGCCTGCAGAATTCTGGTATGGATCTGGGCATAGGGCGCTGCTTCGAAGGCGGCCACCATCTTTCCCAGCAGTCGCATGCATAGGCGAATAGTCGGCTTCTTTTTGCCTAAGACTATTTGAATCGTTTGAATCAACGACCTGATCTTCTCTTGAGGTAAAAATACCCTCTGGCATTCTGTATCTAACCGAAAGTCTAGATATTCCAACTGTCTTGTGGGTTGTAACCTTGATTTTTCTTGGTTCACAATCCACCCGAACTCTTCTAGATGCCGCACTGTGCGGACTACTGCATGATTGAGGTTGGAAGCTGATCTGTCGATAACCAGGAGATCGTCCAGGTATGCCAGGACCAAGATGCCTTCTGTCCTTAGGACGGCTAGCACCGGGGCTAACACCTTTGTGAATACCCGTGGAGCTGTTGCCAACCCGAAAGGGAGGGCTACGAACTGGTAATGACTTTGATTTATCGTAAAACGAAGAAACTTGTGGTGTGCTGGGTAAATCGGCACATGCAGATATGCATCCTTTATGTCTATAGATGCTAGAAAGTCGCCCTGATGCAGGCTGGCTGTCACTGAACGTATGGAGTCCATACGAAAGGTCTGAATCCTTAGAAAGCGATTTAGGCGTTTGAGGTCTAATATAGGCCTGACGTCGCCATTGGGTTTTGGTATAACAAAAAGGTTGGAGTAGAATCCCAGACCCCTTTCTTGGGTTGGTACTTCTACAATTACTCCTTGGAGCAAGAGGCGATCCAACGCCTTTACGAGAGAGGCCCTCTTTAACGGGTCGCTTGGAAGACTTGACCCCTGAAAATGAGGAGGGGGGATTTCTTGAAACTCTAGTTTGTAGCCTGAGGCTACTACGGACCGAACCCAAGAGTCGGGAATTCTGGCCTTCCAGACTTCGGAGAAAAACTGAAGTCTTCCCCCCACCCAAGAGAGTGGGGGCGCCCCTTCATGAATCTGACTTGATGACTGGTTTAGCCGGCTTGCGAGACCAGGGCCTCTTGTTTGCCGCGGCTTGTCCCTGTGGGCGGCTATTAACTGCTGAACGCCCGGGAGGCCGTCGATACTGACGGGAAGTCGAAGGGGCCGAGCCTGCAATGGCCTGTCGTTTAAACGTGGGCCCACGCGGTCTTTTCTTGACCGGTAAGGAAGTACTTTTTCCACTTGATATGGTGTGGATATATTTATCTAGGTCTTCCCCGAATAGTCTTCCCCCATGAAAGGGAAACCCTGCTAAAAGCTTTTTGCAGGGTGCCTCTGCTGACCAGTTCTTTAGCCACAAAAGGCGACGCATGTGAACCATCAGTAGAGATGAACGGGATGCCTGTTGGATGGAGTCCTTAATAGCATCTATTGCAAAGCAGAGAGCCCTAGGGAATTCTGCTAATTCATGAGTATGCTGAGCCGGCATGTCCTTTAATATATGTTTTGCCTGATCCTTCAGGGCCTGACAAACACCAATGGCTGCTACTGCTGGCTGAACCATGGCACCTACTGAGGTGAAAGCTGCTTTCAGTAGGGTCTCGAATTTTTTGTCGACCGGATCCTTGAACATATGGACATTTTCAACCGGACAAGTCAGGGATTTATTCACGCAGGAAATGGCCGCGTCCACTGTAGGGAGTGCCCATTTCTTTACATATTCCTCTTCCATAGGGTAGAGAATAGAGAATCTTTTAGGAGGAACAAAGATTCTATCAGGTCGAGCCCAATCCTGGTAAATCACGTTCCGCAGAAGGGGGTGCATTGGAAAAGACGCACAAGTTAATGGAGCCTTTAAAGAACCCAATGAGGATACCTCCGGGGCTACTAGTTCTGGCACTGGAAGTTTAAAGGCAGTGCGAACCATATCTGTCAAAGACTGGATCCACAGGCTCTCCGCTTGAGAGGCCGAAAAATATTCATCTATAGTGGAATTTTCCCTGTCTGAACCGTCGGGACTTGGGTCTGCCTGATCCCCTTGTGGGTCCCGTTCCTCTGAAGAGGAGACCTCCGCATCTGAAAACCCCACACTGGGTGAGGGGGATCTAGCCCGCTTGCTACTTGGGCAAGGACGGGAAAACAACGCAGTTAACCTTTTCTCTAGCCCACTCATGGTGGCTGCTAGCATTTCTTCCGTCACGTAAACGGGAATGGGTGGATCGGGGGCCGCCTCTGCCCCCAGCACCCCCAATGGCTCTTGTACTATGCCACTCGGTATCCTAACTGGCGAGGGTGGGGCCGTAGAAGCCTGGCCCAAATCCTCTGACCCCCGATGGAGACCCCTTTTGCTTTTTGGCACCTTTAGCAGCCTTGGCTGGTCCAGATCCCTTTGGAGCCATTGTACAACCTTGGGTCACCCCTATAGCCAACACCTGACTGTTGCAGCTAGGAGTAACCAATATGAGGGCAGGTATGAGGAAAATGAAAAAGAACTAATTTCTCTCTTTTTCCTTTTTTTTTTTTTTTTTTCAAAAATTTTTTTTTTTTTTACCCGCCTGGGAGGTGGCAATACTGAGGAAACCTGTGAGTATTGACACACCAATGCCCGTTAGCCGGAGTCCAAGGTAGACTCAGATACTGCTGGATCTAAGGCTGAGTCCCTTTAAGCAAAAAACTTCCTTTTTTTTTTTTTTTTCTCTGGTCAATAGTGGACCTAAGTCCTAGACCTGAAGATCCACAAAACCGCCACTAGGTGTCCCTGTGTGGCCAAAAGACCCAGCTGCACGCTCTGTATCCTTTCTTCCTCTGCCACCAGGAGGGAAAGACCAGCCAGAGAAAAAGTTTTCCCTTTAAACAGACCCTGACGCTGCTGGCCCGCCCCCCCGACGCACGCCGACGCTATAAAAGGCGGCGTGCACGCGCGCGCGCACACGCGCGCACGATCGCGCGCACCACGCTGAAACCACATGGAGGAAGCAGAGCAGAGGAAACAACATGGACCAGCGTTTAGGCAGCACCAACAGACACCAGGTAAGCACTAATCTTATTGTAGTGCACACATAGCGAGGAAGCTGTCCCCATGGGCTTCCTAAGAAACAGGAGTTTTTACCAGCAATTTCCTCTTTAAAACATGTGGGGTTGCAGTATCAGTGTTAACAGGCAGACCTGGGGTGAGTAGCAAATATATAACTTACACAAGTATACATTTATCTGGGTAAACATTAGTATCCCATCCTGCCTACACAGACATAGTGGAGATAGTGGCTGATGCACAAGCATACTGTTAGCCAACCCAGAACCCCCAGGGGGATACCTACTGTCGAACCAAGTCCTGCAGGTTCCCTCTTACCTGCTCCACGCCGCAGGGTATTGCAAAATGCAAGAGGCCCAATCTTCCCCCATCTCCGTGGGTATTGTCTTGGACCTTCAGGGACCGGGGTCCTGTGTTAAGGAACCCACACCCCTGGACCTATATAGCATCCTGGCATCAGTAGCGTTTAGTTCTTGGAAGAGACTAAGGCACTGGAGCCCAGAATCCAGCCCTCCAAGGAGAGGCATTATAGGCAAAACCCCACTCCAGCAGGGCCCGGGTACCGTACACCTTGGCTTTGAAGCACTTCGGACGGATCCGGCTAGCTATCCTGGGTCCCGAGACCTCCGAGGGACAGCTAGACGTGACCAACACCTAAGACACTGGCGAAAAAACTAAAGCACTCTCAGTGGGAGGGGGTTATATAGGGAGGAACTTCCTGTGAAGTTGATTACACCAGTGTCCACACCTGAAGGTACCCATATAACCCATATGTAATGGCTATGCGCTCTGTGTCCCGTGATGTACGATAAAGAAAAGAGCTCCAGTCTCTCCAAAACAAAATGAAAAGTCTTAAAGATCTTTAATATAAGGACACTTACCTGTCCAGAGATTCAATTATGTTCTCACCCGAGCCAATTTTTCGGGTGCAAGCGCCGGGATCTTAGGCAAGAAAAACCATTAGTGAAGCCGGTTTCCTACTGTGCATGTGCACGCTGTGCTTTATTAATGGTCCCGCCATCTTCTGGGACCTGTGATGTGTCCCAAAAGGCTGGGGGGAGTGAAGGAGGGGGCTGAACTTCCTCACAGATCTTTACAGCGATCTGGCTCAAAGTGGTAGCAGGTACCTGTCACAATCAGGTACTTGATCACAAAAAAAGTGCCAAATGTGGCAGTGAAAAGAGGGGGGGGTGTGCAAACAAGTGGAAACACCTCTTTTGGGTGAATTTCCACTTTAAGCATACATCCCTACAAAAGCCTGCTTTGCCCACACTGGATACAAAGGTGTATTGTACTTTAGCATGCAGGCAGTCCATTCATATCTATTGGGACGCAAAGGTTGCACGGACACAGATGCTACTCCCAATGTGATATCCACGTGGGTCCAGGTCTGTATCCCTGAACTCACACTGTCTGCGCTCGGAGACTTGCACCTGCATTCCTATGACATTGGGAGCAGAGGCTGTGTCCGTGCAGCCACTGTGTCCCAATAGACATGAATAGAACCGCCTACATGCAAATGCATGGAGTGCCTGTGCATCCAGAAAAACATTGTAAAATATACATTGTGGCCCTCCAAATGAAAATGTTTTGGGACTGAGTTAGAGCAACAGAAATAAAATGTTTGTTTAACCAAAACTTTTTTAATTTTTTTTTTTCGTTTTTTTTTTTTAGGTTTTGGAGAGAGTGATAATAGATTAGAACTCCTGTTTTTTTCTTTTCAAAAATTGCAACATGGACACAGGCAGCAATACAAGCTGATGGGGCCCTACAAAAAAAGCAATAATTTGGAAAACAATGCAATATTTTTAACTTTTTGCTATAATAAATATCCCCTAAAAATATATAAAACATTTCTTACACAGTTTAGGTCGATACGTATTCTTCTACATAATTTTGGTAAAAAAATAAAAATAAAATTGCAGTAAGCTTTTATTGATTGGTTTGCGCAAAAATAGCCGACTGTTTTATGGCATTTTTGTTAATATTTTTTTTTTTACTAGTTATGGCAGAAATCAGCGATTTTTATCGTGACTGCGACATTATGGCGGACCCATCGTACAATTTTGACACCATTTTGGGACCATTGTCATTTTTACAGCGATCAGTGCTATAAAAAGCCACCGATTACTGGTTAAAGTACTGAGCTGGGTGAACCAATAGTCCCTTCCATGACTAGCCCAATAATGCAACACTTTATAATACTTAAAGTGAAACTTCAGAATTTTTTTTCATCATTCCATCTTTTAAATTTTTTGCCCTGGTTTTAACAGTAAAACAATTTATACATTATACAGCCCACTTCCCATTTGTCTGATAAAAAGCCTAGGTTTATGACATGCACAGCTCTCTCCCTTACTCTTGTGAGAGTTTGCTAAGAAGGGGGGGTGGGGAGTCATAAGAGAGCCAATTAAAGGTGCAAAGCTGGAAAGGTGCCTTTTGTGTCTGTAAATCCAGGAAGTGAACAGGCAGCAGCTTCAGCTGCCCACAGTTAAAATGGAGGGAGAGATTTCTGCAGCATATTTGCCAAGTACAGATTTACAGTATATACCTGTATAAAATAATATGCAAAATGGCTGGAGGGAAGCTTCAAAATGGCAAAGATGTTTTTATTGCAAATTGTGTTCCTTTTTAAAGTAACTTTCATACATTAAAAAAATAAAATAATTACATGTATTCTTTGTTGCAGTTCAAGCATGGCAATGTCTAATGACAAATGACCATCAGTCAAGCAGGTAGAATAGTGTTCTCCAAAGCTTAAAAAAAAAAAAAAAAAAAAAAAAAAAACTTCCCCCAAACCTCATAAAACTTGAAAAAAAAAAGCTTTTGAAACCTTATATACTGTCAGGCTTGGCCTAACTCCCGATAGCTTCTGATTACACACTTTACCACTCTCCGCTTCTTTTGGGGGAGGGAAAATTGATTTTAATTCATACAGTATATTACAATCTTGGCACTGGTTACCATAAAGCCTGAAACCTTTAAAAATAAATGTGTGTGTTCCGTAGCTGGACTATGTATTGTGTCAGAATAATAGTTGTTTCTATGTAACTGTCGCCTAGTTTGTTTTCTCGGTCAAATGAATCTTGAAGACCTCATCAGTCACTGGCAGTATTCTTTAACATGCAAGCCAACTAAGTTTCTTTTTGTTTGAAAAATAATTAAAAACATTTTCTCCTGTACAAATTAGTGCCATTCTATCCAATTCTTGCAGGTTTGAACACAATCCTAACTAGCCTATACAGAATGAAAAATTAGAAAACGTATCTTATTTTCATTAAGCAGCAATAAAAGTGTATTTAAACCCTATTACTAAAATCTTACAGTATATTTTCTAGCATAGCAATATAAAATTCAAAATTAATTTTCCAATATTTTTAAATCTCCTTCTTTCATTACAATTAAATCTGGTAAATAAAACCTGGTGATCCTGCCATGAATTAACTTTTTGACGCACTTCCTTTTATAGGGTGACAACGCTCTGTCTAATTGTTCTACTGTGTTGTCACCCTGTCAAACAAGCTCCCGATTGATACTACAAATGGCTGTTTCAACTCACAATATGAAGGCATGCTCCACAATTATCACCCACTCTGAGAAATGCCATGCAGACATTACATGTAGACAGGAAGCCAATGTACAGAGGCTGCAGGAGATCAGAAGCACCAAGACAAGGCAAAAGGTGAAAAAAAAAATTGAATTGTGTATTTTAAACAACATTATTGTATGGTACACAGTGCTTTAGTATGCTACATGTAAGGCCCCTTTCACACGGAGTGGGCTCTTCTGTCTGTGTTTAGCAGACATGATCGGATTGGATGTTGGCTTATCGGATGTCTGTTGACACCTGCCGCTCCAAAGAGGGCAACGAATAGTCAGATTTTGTCCACCTAAAAAATTGGCAGGCAACCCCAATAGGTCCATCCATGTGAAAGGGCCCTTAAAGGAGAAGTACAGCCAAAGCTTGTTTGGCAGTACTTCACCTGTGGATCACAGGAGTGCAGTTTGTTCTGCACTTCTGTGACCCGCTTTTAGCAGAAAGCGGGCTGAACTTTGCTGTCTGCTGACGCTCAGGCTTGGGCAAGATCACGACAATGAAGTCAGGATCTGCCCACATGTCTGGACCAGCACCTGGCTCAGCCTCTCAGCGAGCCACTCCAATCCACACGACAGCCCAGTGCTCCAGTGAGTGGGGGAGGGGCACAGAGCAGAGAGCTGGTGACTGGTAATCACCAGCTCTCTGCTCAGGAAGCTGTGAGGAAGCTGTGAGAACCCCGTGATCGGTGGTGTTAGATCACTTAGTTCTCAGTGTTACAGCCACCGGGGGACAGATGCAGCATCGGACCGATGTTGCATGCACCTAGGAAAGTATGATTTAAAAACAACAATTGATCCCCATTAGGGCTGTGCAAATTAACTTTTAATTAATCGATTAATCTTTAATTTTTTTGATCGATCAAAATATTTTTGATCGATTAAATTTATTTTGATTGGTACTCGCCTCTCCGCCGGCTTCTGGGCCTTCAGGGAGTTTCCGTCGGAGATCCAGTAACGTCACGGACACCGGTGGGGCTTGCCGTATCCATCTGAAGGGCTCCTTAGCTGTGCCTTCATATCTGCATGGTGGCGGACCTTACTATCTGCCACATAGTAGCTGTTACACTTCCCTCTATCACTTCCTTTTATTAACCTGGGATTCTACAGCCATCCACTTGGAGTTGTGATAGTTCCCTTCATGGGACAGCTACATGCTGACGGACTGATGGTAACCTCTCCTCATCTGGATTCAGCAGTGGTATCGTTGTACACATTTTTATACCAGTATCATACTTGGCTACATATTTTTATGACTGCTTTTGGTATCATTTGGTATTACTCGCACCATTTTTACAGTTTATGTAGCTACATCGATTTTATCTCCAGTGCAATATTTATTTTGTTACCTACTTGAAGATTATAAAAGTTTAAAGGCTATTCCCATCGAGCGCTGCTTTTGTGTGTTTTTTTGTATCCTGCTGTTGTCAGCTGCACTGGGAATCAGCCTGCAAGGAGATCAGCTAAAAGTTGTTGGATCTGTATGTGCGTTATAATTAATCGAAATTAGTCGATTAATCGATTAAAATAAAAAATGATTAATCGAACACAAAAATTTTGATCAGTAACAGCCCTAATCCCCATACTTTTCTTTTAAAATCAGTTAAAACTTACATATTCTTTACAATCTTTATTCCTAAATTGCTAGTCCCAAAGTAAGCATTGTTTTTGACTGTGCTTTAAACCACCTCCGTACCGGACACTTTCACCCCGTCCTTCCCTGGCCATTAATATTTTTTAGACATGTGCAGACTGAAATATTTTGTTTCGTATTTTCGTTTTCGTCCGGAAAATACATTTATTTAGTTCCTCCCGAAAATCGTTTTGATTTATTTAGTTTTCGTTGGGGAATAGCTTTCGTCCGAAAATCCAGATATTATACTTGGTTTCTGTCGAATGGTCAAAGACAATTCGACGAAACATCGAAACTTTACGCCGAACCGTACATTTCCAGTCGAATATTCCGCCTACAAGAATTCTAATGTTGTATGACTAGTAATAATAATAATAATAATAATAATAATAATAAATTATTATATTATTATTACTAGTCATAGTCAACCAACATGAGAATTTTCTATAGCCTATGGGCTGAGCATTAAAATCTTCTCCGTCGAATCTGCTTAGCACTTTCGATATACACCATAAGCCTTCAATGACAGATCTTTGCGATGCTTTGTGGAATTTTCGTCGTTCAATTCGTAACCTAGCTGACTTAGTTTCACATTCGTTTCTTTATCTCCGGCTCCAATATGGCGGCATTCGACGGCAACGATAGCCATTTCGACTATTCAGTCAGTGTCATGTCGAATCTCTCTATATCTAATTGGTATCGCAACGAAAACGAAAATAAAGCATTTTTTATGTCGGATCTTTCGGTTTTCGTTTTCTGCACTTTCGTTATCGATTGTTAAAACGATAACTAAAATAACCGATTTTCGGACGAAAATGCATTCGAACGAAAACGAATGCACATGTCTAATATTTTTAGTGCCGTCACACTTTGAACAACAATTACTCATGCAACACTACCCAAATGAAATGTTTTTTCATTTGTGCGAGACAGATAGAACATTCTTTTGGTGAAATCTTCTGTTCAAAAATCTTTCTTCATTAACTTAGGCCAAAATGTATTCTGCTACATATCAGAGTCTGTAAACTATGGTATACAGTGCATCCAGAAAGTTACATAGTTAGCTAGGTTGAAAAAAGACACAAGTCCATCCAGTTCACAGGGCTTCACTTTAGTCACATTTTGTTATGCGACAGCCTTATTCCCAAATGAATTAATTAATTTTACTAAAAATTCTACAAATACCCCATAATGACAAGGTGAAAGAAGTTTATTTGAAATCTTTTCAAATTTATTAAAAATAAAAAAAATGAAAAAATCCCATATACATAAGTATTCTCAACCTTTTCTTTATACTTTGTTAAAGCACCTTTGGCACCAATTACAGTCTCAATTCTTTTTGAGTATGATGGTACAAGCCTGGCACACCAATTTCTGTGCATTTTCTCCAATTATTCTTTGCAGGATCTCTCAAGCTCTATCGGGTTGGATGAGGAGATTCGGTGCACGGCCATTTTCAGATCTCTCCAGAGCAAAAAGTAAAATCGCCTTCCAAAAAGGTACACAAAATCACTAGCTAGGCACACAGTTGGCCCTTTAAATGCCCCTGATGTTAACCCCTTCCCAGCCATTGTCATGTGTACAATGACCAGTGGTGGCGTGTCCACTAAGGGCGTGCGGGCGCCGCCCCCTCTTTTCAGCCACCTCCTCTGTGCAGTATAGATAGATTCATGCATTGCATGAATCTATCCATGGGCGGTGTAGCCACCCTCCATTCTGGCATCCAACCTCGTTTCGGATGCCAGTGCTTGATTTACAGCGGCATGGGGTGTTTTTGAAGCACCTGATTAGAGCCATAGGCGCTAATAGGCAACAAAAAAGGAGTTTTAGCAAAGCAAATACATTTTTGTTTTACGAACAAAAAAACGCCTCTCAGCAAATCAGGAAGCACCCATGCAATACCGGTCACCTCACTGGACGAAGGCAGAGGCCATCCCATTGGCCGCCATGCAGAACAGAAGACGACGCGTACGGAGGACACAGGAGCCATCGCGCTGCCTGACTCGCCACCACGATGGGGTAAATGCCAGGCAGACAGCGCGTGGGGGGGGCACATTGGCTGCATATTATTGGCACAGAGGCTGCATTTGCTGGGCACAGTTGGCTGCATTTGCTGGGCACAGTTGGCTGCAAATTATGTTTTTGTATCAGGATTTTTCAGAATTTTTCAGTTTGTTTGCACCCCCCCAAAAATTGTGAGCACCTGCTGCCACTGAATATTTTTTTTAGCACTGATCACTGTATTGGTGTCACTGGTCCCCAAAAGCATAGAATCGCAGTCCCGCTATAAGTTGCTGATCGCCGCCATCACTAGTAAAAAATAAAAATATCCCATAGTTTGTAGACACTATAACTGTTGTGCAAACCAATCAATATATGCTTATTGGGATTTTTATCATAAATATGTTGCAGAATACATGGTGACCTAAATTGATGAAATTTTTTTTTTTTTCAAAATTAACACAGTCTTTTTTGTTTATAGCGCAATTTGTGGGGGGAAAAAAAGGACATAAATTGTATTTGGGTACCCTGTCGAACAACCGCGCAATTATCAGTTAAAGGAACGCAGTGCCCTATCGCAAATAAACGGCTTGGTCATTAAAGGGGGTAAACCTTCCAGAGGCCAAGTGGTTAGGAAAGTTAGGAACAAACCTCCTCTAGGAGCCTACAATCCATTGAAAGGCTCTAACCTGTTTTTTTTTACAGGGACTTGAGACAAATTTGTGTCAATCTCATCCATTAGAGACATTAAGATCCCCCCACCCAGTGCTGTAGTACAAATATCAGGCATTCTTTCAGGCCTATTGCACATTATTTGGAATATTAACCTGGTTGTATGTGGGGCTAAAAATTACTTTGCCTTGATGTGATGAAGTATATGCCTTGTGAGACTTAAAGGGGTTGTAAAGGATTTTTTTCCCCCCTAAATAGCTTTCTTTTACCTTAGTGTAGTCCTCCTTCACTTACCTCATCCTTTCGATTTTGCTTTTAAATGTCCTTATTTCTTCTGAGAAATCCTCACTTCCTGTTCTTCTGTCTGTAACTCATCACCGTAAAGCGAGGCTTTCTTCCTGGTGTGGAGAAAGCCTCTTGAGGGGGCGAGCAGGAGTGTCAGGACGCCCACTAACACACAGCTTATTTCTCTATCTGCAAAGTAGAGTGTGTCCTGACTTGCCTGCTCGACCCCTCCCCCCAAGAGGCTTTCTCCACACCAGGGAGAAAGGCTCGCGTTACGGTGGTGAGTTACAGACAGAAGAACAGGAAGTGAGGAATTCTCAGAAGAAATAAGGACATTTAAAAGCAAAATCTAAGGATGAGGTAAATGAAGGAGGACTGCACTAAGGTAAAGGAAGCTATTTAGGGAAAAAAATGTTTTCCATTACAACCCCTTTAACCACTTGTCATCTGCCCACCGTCAAATGACGGCGGGCAGATGACTCCATTATCCTGACATCACGTCATATGACGTGATGTCCCTTTAAAGCCGCGGGCGGGCGCGCGCGCGCACCCGCCGCTCTGCGGGGATCCCGTGCGAGTGCCCGGCGGCAACGATCGCCGCCGGGCACACGCGATTGCTCAGTAACTGAGCGGGGACGTGGAGCTCTGTATGTAAACACAGAGCTGCACGTCCCTGTCAGGGAGAGAGGAGATCGATTGTGTCCCTTGTACATAGGGACACAATCGGTCACCTCCCCCAGTCACCCCCCCCTCCCCCCACAGTTAGAACACTCATAGGACACACATTTAACCCCTTCCCCGCCCCCTAGTGGTTAACCCCTTCACTGCCAGTCACATTTATACAGTAATCAATGCATATTTATAGCATTGTTCACTGTATAAATGTAAATGGTCCCAAAAATGTCAGAAAAGTCCGCCATAACGTCGCAGTCCCAATAAAAAAATCGCAGATCGCCGCCATTAATAGTAAACAAAAAAAAAAAAAAATGGCATAAACTATCCCCTATTTTGTAAACGCTATAAACTTTGCGCAAACCAATCGATAAACGCTTATTGCATTTTTTTTTTACCAAAAATATGTAGAAGAATACGTATCGGCCTAAACTGAGGGAAAAAATATTTTTTTTATATATTTTTGGGGTTATTTATTATAGCAAAAAGGAAAAAATATTGCATTTTTTTAAAAATTGACGCTCTATTTTTGTTTATAGCGCAAAAAATAAAAACCGCAGAGGTGATCAAATACCACCAAAAGAAAGCTCTATTTGTGGGAAAAAAAGGACGCCAATTTTGTTTGGGAGCCACGTCGCACGACCGCGCAATTGTCAGTTAAAGCGACGCAGTGCCGGAAGCTTATATTTTGTCTGGGCAGGAAGGGGGTGTAGGTGCACAGTAGGCAAGTGGTTAAGAATGTGCTCCGTATTTTTTTGGAATGGTCCCAGGTAAACCAAAAGGAAGGACCATGTACTGGTACAACCCAACTGTTATAAAATATGTTATTTCCTTTGCCATGTCTTTTAGGGCACCTTCCAATAAGCTTTAGTAACACAAATGGCGATTAGGGATGAGCTTCAAGTTCGAGTCAAACTCATGTTCGACTCGAACATTGCCTGTTCGCCGAACAGTGAACCATTCGGGGTGTTCGTGGCAAATTCGAAAAGCCGCAGAACACCCTGCAAAAGTCTATTGGAGAGATCTAAAGTGCTAATTTTAAAGGCTTATATGCAAGTTATTGTCATTAAAAGTGTTTGGGGACCCGGGTCCTGCCCTAGGGGACATGTATCAATGAAAAAAAAAAGTTTTTAAAAACGGAAGTTTTTTTCGGAAGTGAATTTAATAATGCTTAAAGTGAAACAAAAGTTTGTACCTGGGGGGGGGGGTGTATAGTATGCCTGTGAAGTTTCACTTGTTTCTCGTGCTTAGAACTGTCCCTGCACAAAGTGTCTGTTCTGAAGGCAGTCATTTAAAACCACTCGCGGCTATAATGAACTGTCGGCTCCCGGCAATACAGAGAAAAGTCAATGATAAAAAAAATAATGCGTAATTCAATTACTAGGCCCTTCAGGTCTGGTATGAATATTAAGGGGAATCCTGCATCAAATGTAAAAAAAATTACGTGGGGTTCCCCCCAAATATCCATACCAGACCCCCTCAACATTGGGAGGATGCTTTGGGGGTCTGTGACCCCTTAAAGCACCATGTCCCCATGTTGATGGGGACAAGGGCCTCATCTCCACAACCCTTGCCCGGTGGTTGTGGGGGTCTGCGGGCGGGGGGCTTATCCAAATCTGAAAGACCCCTTTAACAAAGGGGACCCCCAGATCCCAACCCCCCCATGTGAATTGGTAATAGGGTACCATTGGGGTAACAGGCATACTATAGACACCCCCCAGGTATGAAATTTAAAATAATATTTCACTTGTATTGTTTCACTTTAAGCATGATTAAATTCTCTGCTCCCGAAAATACGTCCGTTTTTAAAACTTTTTTTTGCATTGATACATATCTCCTGGGGCAGAACCCGGGTCCCCAAAAACGTTTTAGGACAATAACTTGCACATTAGCCTTTAAAATTAGCACACTAGATTTCAAAAGTTTAAGTCCCATAGACTTTAATGGGGTTCTAAAGTTCACACAAACTTTTGGTCTGTTCGCAGGTTCTTCTAAAGTTCACACAAACTTTTGGTCTGTTCGCAGGTTCTGGTGCGAACCGAACATGGTGGGGGTGTTCAGCTCATCCCTAATGGCGATAACTTACCCAAAAGGATGCAACTGCTCTATACACTCATATACAAAGGGCATGGAATAAGGATTACATTTGTAGATTTCATTTAGTTTCCTGAAGTTGTTGTAGAACCTCAGGTTGCAATCTGGCTTAGGGATGAGCACAATGGGATCCGACCACTTGCTGATATATACCTCTATGACCCCAAGGGCAAGCATTTATTGTACTCCTTCTGAAATCGCTTTTCTCTAGGCTTCAGGTACCTGATAACGTCTTAACTTTACTTTGACATGAGACATAAAGTCTTATGGTATATTTTGTTAGGCCATGTAGTTCTAAAAACACCTCTCAATGTTATGGCAAGAACTCTCTCACCTCATAAATCTAACCAGCAGATAAAATCTTTGACATTCTAACCAATATATCTTTCAGTGATGATACTTCAGGGTTGCTTTCTGACAAAAAAACCTCAATCCTTCCTGGGTTTCATTAGGTTAACATGGAGGTGCTTTCCCTATCTGAGCTGGTATATCTGGTATATCACTGATTTTTTATGACCTCATAGGGGCCCTGACATTGTGCTAGAGGGGAGATTTACTAAAACTGGTACAGGAAAATGGATGAATGGCTGTACACTGTGGAAGGATGCCAAAATATTTATTGTAATTATCAATAAAGCAGCAGGAGATAAAAAAAAATGTTAACGCGTTTCATGCAGAGAACATTGATAACACTGCTACACCCTTTCCAGCAAACTATGCAATAGAAAACAGGGTTTTAGTTCACATATATTGCAATAAAGTGGAAACTGCAATAGAGTATTGCAATTTCAGTCTTGTAACACTGTAACTCATTTATACTTGATTTTTATCTTTAGATTGTACTGCTTTATGTCAGAAAAATAAAATGTACTTTTATTCTATTTCTTACTCTCCTCAGAGGCACAACTAAAGTCCCACCCGTTCTACTTTTTTTAAACACAGTTGTACAACAGCTTCAACTCTTCTGGGAAGGCTGTCCACAAGGTTTAGGAGTGTGTCTATGGGAATGTTTGATCATTCTTTCCTAAGCGCATTTGTGAGGTCAGGCACGGATGTGGACAAGAAGGCCTGGCTTGCAGTTTCCGCTCCAATTCATTCCAAAGGGGTTCTATCGGGTTAAGGTCTGGACTCACTCACTCATCCATGTCTTTATCGACCTTGTTTTGTGCACTGGTCCAAAATGATTTGGTGGATGGGGATTATGGTGTGTTTTTTTTTCATGGGTTGGGCTTGGCCCCTTAGTTCCGGTGAAGGGAACTCTTAAGGCATCAACATACCAAGACATTTTAGACTATTTTATGCTCCCTACTTTGTGTTCCAACATGACTGCCCACCAGTGCACAAAGCAAGGTCCATAAAAGTCATGGATGGACGGAGTTTGAGGTGGAGAAAATTGACTGGCCTTCACAGAGTTTTGACCTCAACCCGATAGAACACCGAATTAGAGCAAGGACTGCAAGCCAGGCTTTCTCGTCCACATCAGTGCCTGACCTCACAAATGTGCTTCTGGAAGAAAGGTCAAACATTCCCATAGACCAGTGTTTCTCAACTCCAGTCCTCAAGCCCCCCCAACAGGTCATGTTTTCAGGATTTCCCTCAGATGAAAAGCCTGTGGGAATTACTAAGGCAGTGAAACTGATCTGTGCAAAATAATGGAAATCATGAAATCACCTGTGCAAAATAATGGAAATCATGAAAACCTGACCTGTTGGGGGGCCTTGAGGACTGGAGTTGAGAAACACTGCCATAGACCCACTCCTAAACCTTTTGGACAGCTTTTCCAGAGGAGTTGAAACTGTTATAGCTGGGCCAACTCAATATTGAACCCTACAGACCAAGACTGATGCCATTAAATGTAGTGTGTGTGTGTGTGTGTGAAGGCAGGCGTCCCAATACTTTTTTAAATATAGTGTATATAGGCCCCTAGTGTTGACCAAGGAATGATTTGGAATATCTGAGCTCCTGCAAAATTCAGTCTGGACTAGCTTCTTCTACAACCACCCCATGATTATGGCAAACCTGCAAAAAAAAAAAAAAATATGTTCTAGTTATTTCCCATCTTCTAGTTATTTTGAAAAAAACAGTATTAGAAAGCTACTAAAAAATAGGATATAGGGCAATAGCTACAGAATAAGGCTTCCCAGGTATACATGCTACTAAATGCCAGACTGTCTAGAAAATTCTTAAGTCAGGAAAGGGTCAAAAAGATTCCTCTGCCAAAGCAGCACGGAACATCTGCTTTGCGTTAAGCCTGATGGAGGGACTACTTAAAAATGCATGACTTAACCAGCTTCTGCTGAGGTGAATGTCACATATCTGAGACCAGTCCAGCATCAGATTTAAACTCAGCTTTCTTTTGAAGCAAATAAAAAGGTTCATTTTAAATATGAGGTATTTTTATAGGCTAACATTAGCAAATAAAATGACAAATGAAAGTACAAAGATGACTTTCCTTTAAAACCCAAATAAATCACTTCTCTACTTAAATAATGTTACCTCAGAGAAGTCAGGTCTCTAGAGGAGGTGTTATTTATTCAATGAAAGAGATAAGGCCTCCTCAGAACACACTGGATGAAGACATCTAACCTAATCCAAGTTCATCGTGAAAGACTATAAAAGCGGGTATTGACAATAGTAAACAGACGGCTTTAGTACAAGAGATACTGACTAGACTGCATTTCCTGTTTCAAATGTTGAATATATCACAGCAAAAGAATGCACCTCTGGAGACGCCCAATACGAGACATGAATAGTGTAGCAAAAATGTTGGTTCTATCAGGCCCGTTTCCAATTTCATTACCTGGCATACACAAATTTAATATGACTCGAGTAAAATTAAGTGAATATGAACCCTGGGCCTGCAAGTACATTTTTCAGGAAGAATGGAGGCCTCATATTTCAGGCATCGTGTGGTTTAATTTAATTGAATGTGATTACTAAATGCACTCTGAAATGAATTGCATGACATGAGTTCCATATTTCCATAGTCATTCATTTAATGTTTCCTTGGCACAGGTTTCAGCATGTGGGGGCAGTATGTAAAAGAAGGATAGGAAAAATAATAATGAAAAAATTATGAGAAGTGTAAAGACGGCAGTTTTGCTGTCACCAACTCTTGGAGTAGACAGACGATTGGCTTGCATACACACGGTCACACCAAATTATGACCCTCAAGAACACGTTGACGTACAACACTACGAACAGCTGAGAAAAATTAAGTTCAATGCTTCCGAGCATGCAAATTGTTTCCAAGCATGCATGTTTTTTCTCCCGTCCGAATTCTAAACAGACAAACAGATTTTCCGATAGGAATTTTTTCCGTCTGAAAAATTTAGAATCTGCACTCTAAGTCCTTCGGAAATTCAGACGGAAAAAGTCATATGGGAAATACACACAGTCGGACTATCCAATGAAAGGCTCCCATCTGACTGATGCATTTCCCATCTGACTTTTTCCATTGGAAATTCCGGCTGTGTGAACGCGGCATTAGGGTTAATTTTTTCGCACAGATAGTAAGACTGCAAACAAAAGTAGGTTTAAACAAGGTGATTTGTGATTCCAGCATCAAAAACAACATAGCAAGCAGGTCCAGCAAAAAATAAAATAAAAATAAACATGTTGGCCTCTTGAACCAATATGAACATTAGAATGACTTTCCTAAACTCACAGACCCCGACTGAGAATGAGGGGTCAAGAGCCGTGCTGTCACTGGATGTGACCAAAGCTTTTGACAGCTTGGAGTGGGGATACATTTGGAGGGTTCTGGGGAAATTTGGATTTGGCCCGTTTTACTGGTTGGATAAAAATGCTTTGTAACAATCCTAGTGCCAAGCTTAGAATTAACAATGAACATTGTGACCCCCGCTCTTCAACCTCACATTGGAACCCCTGGCCATATCTATGAGATCAAGCTCTAAGATAACTGGTTTTCAGAGGGAGACAGGAGAAGAAAGAATTGCACTATACAAGGATGATATCCTGCTCTTCCTGGAGGATACGGGACAGTCGTTGGCAAAATCAATGAGTATAGTGGAGGAATTCAGTAGATTTACAGGTTTAGCGATAAACTGAGCTCTTACCGGTGGACCCTATTAGAGATTCAAGAATATCAGGAATGCCACAATTGGCGGTAGTGGATACATTGAAATGTTTGGGGATATCTTTGACGAAAGACCCCGACCATTATATAAGTAAAAATCTAATACTACTACTGACCAAATTTAAACAAAAAATTAACATCCGGAAGCGGTTTCAATAATTCAATAAACAATGCAAGATGTGCCATGAAAGAGAAAGGGGCTCACATAGCATAAAATCCAAGGTAAATTTATTAAAGGATAAAAAAATTGCACTTACAACATGTCAAATGCAATGTGCATATAAAAGATCGAGCTGGCCGGCTCCTCGATTCGCCTGCCTGTGTCTTCCGGGTTACAGCTGAGCTCGGTGACGTCAGAATGTCGCTTACCTAACGTTTTGTCACAAAAATGGACGTGGTCAGCATGTAAAAGCTTACATGCTTTTTTTGATCTCCTGTGACAAGAGATCAATACCAGCTGGTAAGAGTCAGTATATCATTAAGGTGGACGCGTTTTCCCTATTATCACAGTCCGGGTTACTATAATTTCCTCATCACTTGCAGATTGCAGCTTAATTAACTATTTCTTTGGACTTCATGGGATGTATTCACTTTGATATTTCACTCTTATAGACTTTTGGTTATCACATTATTTTTACTCACATTTCTCGTTGCAATATCAAGAGTGTTTGTTCCTATGTTATATTTATTTATATGGTTTATTATTCACTTTTTGAATTTCACCTGTTTGGCACAGTACATATTTTTCATGCACATATGTATTTAACCATATTAGCGCAGCTTTTTTTCCCTTTTCTTGTATTTGTGTAGTATAACACTTTTAGATGATTTCCCATCCCATTTAATGGGATGGGAAATCTGGGGAGGAGGCTCCCCAATAGGAGAATAATGCTAACCAGAGCACCACATAATACAATCACTGACGCGTTGGAGGCAGACTCCTTCTGCTATAGGAATACAACAATAAAAGGAAACACACGGCATTAAAAGGCTGAGACAACTGTATGATGGCAATATCCTTAAAAAAACGGGCATGAGATGGAAATTTAACATATCACAACACTCATTTTATACTTATTTACAGATGGGGCATGCCCTTTGAAGCCCAATTCAGGATACAAGCCTTAGAGTGGAACAAACCCCCTCTCTTTCAAAATATACTTCAGGTAGGCTTAACTAAGGGTCTTATATCCGAAGTATACGGACAGAAAAGCAAAAAAGTCAATGCCGGTTCGAAACTCCGTAAGGAAAGAGAAAGGTGGGCAGAGGATATAGGGAAAATAAAACAGGAGCAGTGGAGGAGAATTCTAGAGATGGGACCGATGGTATCGGTCTCGCCCCCACAAAAGGTATCCCACCTGATGTTGATATATAGAGCTTATAACACTCCTAAGCGATTGTTTAAGTATGGTAGAAGAGCTGATGAGATGCCCCAGATGCCAGGGGACCAGTGATCTCCTACATATGGTGTGGAGACGTCCAAAGTTGTTTCAATACTGGGAGACAGTGCTTAATACAGTGGGCGATATTCGGAATAACACTGGAGATGGAGGCCGCACTATGTATACTAGGATATAGGAATGAACAGGAGGAGCGGAAAGAGTACCACAGTTGCAATATTAAGAAGCTTGTTCCAAACCAGAAAAATTATAGCAATGAGAGGGCAGGCGACAGCAACCCCGGCAGCAAGGGACTGGATTAGTGTAATAAACTAGACCATCTGTAAAGAAAGAGCAGTTTATACAAAAAGTGGTAACCTCAAGGAATTTAAGATGTGAGGCCGTGGCTGGAAAAAAATGGGTTCCCTTCTCTAGAGTGAGAAACGCATAGTAGGGCTGGAGAATAACTAAAATAGAGTACTCAATAGGAAACTTGCACATGAGATAATTTAGCTGTAATTTGTCTTCTAAATGTAATAAGTTAAGCCATGTGAAATGAAAGAATGGGGCGAAAGAATTGGTCTATGAATCTAATTATAATGAGATTACTTGAGCGGTAACAGGAGGGGAGGAAAAGAGGGGAGGGATTAATGAGAGCACTGCTATGTTTAAAATATTGGAACTAGGTAAAACAAATGGGATAAAAGGTGTTCCTTTGCCCTTTTATTTTTCTCCCTTATTTTACTTTCTCCTAGTTTATTACTTGATGTGTTCTTATTTTCGGCTTATTTAATAATCCTATGATGTGGAGAATGACTATTTTATTATTGAATTGTTAATATTTGAAAGAAAAATGAATAAAAAATAAATGTAAAAAAAATAATTCTGACCCTCAAAAACGTGGTGACGTACAACACTACAACGGTCCGAGAAAAATGAAGTTCAATGTGTGGGGTGATTTGTGATTCCAGCATCAAAAACAACATAGCAAACAGGTCCAGCAAAAAAATAAAATAAAAATAAACATGTTGGCTGCTTGTCCACAGCAATAAAACATATGTAGCAAGGTCCCAGGCCTTGTTTGGTCTAATGAGAACCTCCAGGGCCAAAGATAGCTGACATCCTTCTGTATGTAGTGGGTTGCGAGGCATAGTGGGTGCAAAGATGGTGAAAATCATTGGGCGCCAGACACTTCAAAGAGGTAAAAAAGAGGTGTTACTTCTCTTAACAGTCCTTTTTGTATTTTTTGGGGGGGGGGGGGGTTAGGACCAGGACACCATTAGATAGTTGCAAATTGAATTTGCAGACTCAGAGACTTCAATAGGTGGACAGCTGTGCAGGGAAAGGCCTCCAGCAAGAAGCCACATCTGCACGTGAAGGAATGCCATCTCCTATGGTGACAGTCTTTAACATAAAACGTAACAGTTCTTTCAACTTCACTACAACTTCTCCTTGTAGTTCTTCCATACACTGAGCTCCCAGTCTCTCACAAGACCCTCAGATTCACTGCCACTGAATCAATTGAGCTCCTCCAATCTTCACAATGGTATCTTCCCCAAGCATATCCCCACGCTTCTCTGCTGGGTTCCTAGTTTGGCACTTTAGACTCCTCTCAAGCTTCACCCAAGCTGGTCTGCTCGGTTCCTAGCTTGACATACAAACCTGTTCTGCAAGAGTCACCTCCACTGGCCAGGTCCCTGGCTTGATTCCCACTGAAGTTTCCTATGTAATGGTCCTAGACTCCCTTGGGGAATGGGAGGGCCTGGGAATGGTAGCAGAGAGGACTCCTTTCTGCACCCTGATTGGATGAATGTAGAGCCGCTCGGATCTGGCCAGTTTGGCAGCTGCAAATCTTTATACAAGGATCATGGCTTCAGCTATGATTCTGGTATAACAACTTGTTCCCATGGACATCCAGGTTTGTCCTTGTGATGGAAAGTAATTAAAGCAGAAAATTAAGTTTGGTAATTACTAAAACATTAAATGCTTTTTAATATTTTATAACTACCTTGACTTTTGATGTCAGCTTTTTGCAATCCCTGTACAGCAAAACTTTGGCTCACGTTTTCCCCAGTCAATCAGGTGGGCTACAATGCCCATATGCCAACAATGAGCGAAAATAGAGTGACAGCGAGAGGAGCTCCTTAGACTGATGCTTTTCCTCTCAATGTCCAGTCATTATTGTAAATATCTCCGAAAGGCTGGAGGTTTGGGAGATATTTCGACCACCTACAGATAAGCCTTAATCTAGGCTTACTTGTAGGTAAAAGTGGTTGTAAAGGGTTTACAACCACTTTAAGTAACACTTCCAGAAGTGAAAAATCTGATCCTCTACCTGTCGTGTAGCAGAGCTATGAAAATCTCAAGACTGGATGGACAGAAATACAAATCATTAGGTAGTCAGAACAGCTCTAATATATGTATTTCATCTTTGCATTTAGAGATTTGCCTGTAGTTTAACTTTAAGTAGACCTAAAAATTTGTCCTATCCATGAGGCAAGTCAGTTTTCTAGGCCTGATTTCACCCTTAGGACAGCTTTTAAAAACAACCCAGTAAAACAGCCCGGACGACTGGTGACAACGGACAAGCATAACTTGGTGTGGAGCAGATATTTTTACTTATTGTTCTGCTGAACGGACGCCAAGCCATCCATTATTGGCAATGTAACATGAGACAAAAACAGAAATATTAAACGCCCCTTGAAAACAATGACCAAAAGGTGTTCCTGGTCCTTTGTGAGCCTAAAGCAAATTGCACTTTTTAAATTCACACAGGTGCGGAATGATAATCAACAAGGGAGCACAGCTACACAGGAAAATCACCTAGGTTCTTGTCCTCACATAATAAGTAGAAGTGTATATATGAAGCTACAAATCTGACTGCTTCTGTGTAATGATGTGTTAGGCTGGGATGTGTGACAGATTTAGTTATATTTACAAAATGCAGTCTATTTGTTCATGGGTTATACAGATTTACCTCCCCTTGTGAATGCCTCCATTTTAATCCATCCTTTAGACTTTGTTGTAACACTAGGCTTCAGATACTGAAGTGAATAAAGGAAGTTGGTTTTAGGACGCACGTGTTTCTTTTTTTGGATGTTTCTAATGCATGAAAGAGAGACCATGGTTGCGTAAAGGGACCCTGTCAAGGCCTTAAAAGGAATTCAAGAGGAAGTATACTCTTACCTATCCAACAGCCCACCTGGCTAACCTCCCCAATGTCCCCCTCCTTCAGTGTCTCCAGCTTGTGCCCCTCATACCTCATAGTGTGTTGGTACCTTTCTCCAACCCTGACATCACTATAGGATTCAGCAGTGACATAGGGACAGAGGAAGAAACCAAGGTGTGTGGTGGGGGACACAAGCATTCAACACTCCCAGCGCCAAAAGAGAAGGCTGGGGCTGTAGTGCAGAACAAAGAAGAGGAAAGAGATTTAGTCCAAAGAAGTAAAATATACTGCTTGACCTTTAGTTTCTTTAGATGACATGACAAGGTCCCTTTAAAACTCACTTGAACTTACAGAAATATATTGTCAGACAAACATTGTTCTAGTAATCTCTATTTCCTAGACATATCTAAACTTTCCTATTACAGCAGTTGTCCAGGGTGTCAAGACATGAAAGTGCAGTCCGACAGGCACCAGGCTTTGGTCATGCTGTCAAGTGTATTCTAGCACAACTTAATAGACCTCTTCAGAAACGTTTCCATCTTGTCTCAAGCTCTACAAGTGTCACAAGGACAATTGTCATGAAGGATATGTCCTACACTCATCTATGACAGAATAGAGATTTTACACACACAGGGGCGGACTGACCATTGAGTAACTCGGGCACTGCCCGGGGGCCCCATGCCACTAGGGGGCCCCATCAGGGTTGCCAGGCTCATTAAAACCAGGGACAGTATGTAAAAATCTGTGTTTTTTTTTACATCTGTCCCTGATATGTCCAAAATCTACATGCTTTTGATGTGAAAATCCCGAGATTTTAGCCCCGCCTCTGTACTGCCACCTGGCATGGTGGCCATCTGTAAGCCCGGGGGCCCCATACTCCTCTATTGCCCGGGGGCCCCATGAGTTGTCAGTCCGCCCCTGCACACACACATACTGTACATGTTTTTACCGACCACAACCAGTGAGATCCCTTCACTGGTTGCCAGTAAGAGACAGAATTGCTTTCAAAGCACTCTGTCTGACACATAAGTGCATCCATGGAAAGGCCCCGCAATATCAATGCAAAAAAAGATAGAAGCCCACAATTCCAATCGCGTTCTGCGATCCGACCAAAACCTGGTCAAGGTACCCAAAGCCAGATATAAGTCTAAAGGAGAAAGAAGGTTTGCTGTCCAAGGTCCCAGACTATGGAACGCTTTACCAACCAGCCTTCGGTTGGAGGAAAACCACCTGACCTTCAGAAGACAGATTAAAACTCTGCTCTTTTGATGTCAAGAGAGACAGGAACAACAAGCGCCCAGAGGCGATTTGGTTCGCATGTGCCGCGCTATATACGTTTTTCATTCATTCATTCATTCACAACATTAGAAGGCATGCTATAATTTTGTAATTTTCAAATTTGGGTAAAATTTGGAGGGGTCTCCATGCTTTTTTAGGGACATCTATGGCCAGCCATTCTCATGGGATAACCGTCCCCTTTTCTGTGTACCACTTCTAGTCATATTGCTCCTTCTCTATGCGTAGCCACACATGTATCCCCTAAAAACAACAGCTGTGCTTTTCATGGGATGTAGTACAACTCTAGTCAAAATCATTAATTTGATTTCCCCTTACTTGGTTTCAGGATAGAAAGTGATGGGAAAACTTTCCATCAAAGTACACAGACAAAGGACAGAGCCGAGACTTGTAACAATGTATTTTGTGCAATCTGTATTTCCTGGTCACTGTGACAACCCCCCACATTTCTTCTTCAGAGAAACAGGAAAAGAAGCAAGAAAAAAAATCTCCCTAATATAACTATTGTGACAGGAAGTCAGGTAAATCTGTGTGTGTTGTCACAGACGGGAGATATATTTCTGCCTTGTTTAGACAATACACCAATTACTATTAGGCGTCGGCTGCAGAGATGGCCAGAGAGGTTTGGGGCGTGGGAAGGCTTCACCTGTTCAGAATGAAGCAATTAAAGCCTCTATAAAGACAGCCTAAGGATGACGACTGATTGCTGCATCCTGAGGCTTTGTAAGTGAAGGAGCAGTCACAAAAACTACTGAAGAGGTGAGGTGCTGATGGATATTTCTGTGTGAGAAATATCAAAGAGACTTTTTGTTTTCTGCTGTAGGACCAGCAGTGTCTGCCCAGCAGTAGGCTGTGCCAGACTCCATAGATAGGTTCCTGTGTTGGGAAGGTAGACAGGTTTATTTTATGTTTTGTTTTGTTTATGCTGTTTTGATGCTTGCACGTGTATCCAGCAATATGGAAAAATAAACCATATCATTTGTTTTCAATCATCCTCAACTGCCTTTTTGTACAGTTCAGCGTGTAGTGAACCCATCCAGGGGGTCACACACACCCGCTACCGAGCTAATCCCTCACACTATCCAACCATGGCTTTGCTTAGATTATAGATTGTGGAGGGAGAACACATGTAGGAGAATTTAATTTGCTGAAATATTCTCTTGCTCAACATCTATGGACTCGTAGTGCAACACATTTGCATATTGTAGCCTACACATCTGACATCATTATCTATCTATAACTTGGAGATAGAACTTGTTCTGATCAACAGGCAGGGGCGGATAGGGCCAGGGGTGCTATGGATGTAAAAAGACCACACCACTGCCCCAACCGAGCCACCCTAGCTCCCCCATGCAGCTCCCGGCCACCCCCTGCTGGCCAGTTCAGGAACCCAGAGTTGGTGCAGCAGGCGTTGTTCAGCCTAACCCGCCTGGTGAGCAGAGAGTAGCTGGAGGGGAGCTTTAGCTTGGTATGGGGCTTAGGAGGAGGCAGGGAAGAGGCAGAGCGGGAGGAAGGCCAAATTCATGCACCATGGGCCTCTGGGTTGTACTTGCCCCCTGGGCCACATGTTGCCAAGTTTAAATTAGTTTGTTTCACACCTGGCTTGGACTAACTTCTTTAACTTGACCTTTGGACCACGATTGTGCCATATTTAATCTTTTGCCTGGCTGACTAGGTTTCTGTCTATCAAGACATTATCCAGAAGGGGCCAGCGACGCACAGGTACGTTGCTGTGCCTAAAGGAGCAGCCTGTCCACAATATAAAGCAAGCAAGCAGTCCTAAAAAGGTAATACTGCACATGTACTTTATGTGGGAGGAGGCAAGGTCCAAAAAGGAACAGGCACCCCTAGTTATTTGCCTTCAGTTGACACAGGAGCAGTTTCAGTGGAAATTTCAGTTAAGTCAAGAGATTTAATATTTTTTTTTTTTTTTTAAGATAGACAAAAATAGTAATAATAATAATAATAATAATAATAAATAATAATCATCATCATCTGATAAAACAAATGCAGTCTGCATTGCATTTGGAATTGTTCTGTTGCCTAGGCCCTGTTCTACGTGGTCCTCACAAAAATCTGAGACTGTTTTATAATACCAACCTAATTGCTCTCTTCATTCCTCCCAAGACCTCCTGCTCCCTAGCGCCCTTGTCACCCTCCTCCCATGCATGCCGCCACAACTTCCAAGAGCCTCTCCAACCCTATATAACTCTCTACCCCAATCTGTCCAATTATCTCCCCCTCTTCAGAGAAGCCTATTCTGCACAAACCTAACAACTGTACTTTTATTTTTTCCATCAGCTCTTCCCCACAGTTATTACCTTTTGTATTACTTGACCCTCCCTCCTAGATTTTAAGCTTTAATGAACAGGGCCCTCAGATTCCTCCTGTATTGAATTGTATTTTAACTCTGTCTGCCTTCATTTTGTAAAGCACTGTGCAAACTGTTGGCACTATATAATCATGTATTGTAATAATAATAAACCTGTGGTGGGAGTCAGAACTTGAAACCTCCACCCATGAGCCCCATGCTTATACCCATCTTTAGTCAACATAGTAACTTTGTTGGACGCAAGTCCACAGAAGCTGCCTCTGTAACTCTTGTTAATTTAAAGTATGTTTGAAGGGCTCTTACAGTTCATCATCTGGTTTTAAAAGGAGTTGGCCTGTCTAATTACTGCTCTGCTTCTTTTCTCTCTAATTGCCTGCCAATGGTCTGAAACACACGTTTCATACAGCCACTGTTTGAACAGCTCCAGGATTCCGAGAAGCAGGTAATCCCCTGAACAAACTCAGAAGCAGTGCCCAAATGTCAACAGCTCTCAGACTGCCTCAACATGGTGTTCACTTAGATCCCTATAAACTGCTTGTATTTACACTCTGCGAGCGAGATCAACACAATGTTTCTATACTGCCAACCCAAAAGTACATAATTCGTTTTCCAAATAACATTTCATTACATTTTACCAAAAGAGACAATAAGTTATTTTTATAAAAAGTTGAAAAAAAAGCAATTCTAGACAAGAAAAACAAGACGATGAACTGTTAATTAGCTTAATTCACGCACGACAAAGCCGCAGGTTCACGCAACAGCTGCCATCACCAGCTGCACCTTTCATTCCCTCCCAGAGCTCTGTTTGCCTGCCAAGAGTAAAGAGAAGAAGTCCTGGGTAACCTCTCCAGATTGTGACTCAGAGCTTACACAGGTTTGTGGATGTTCATCCCACCCCCTTGTGACAGCACTGGGTGTCACCATTTTTAACATGTCTAAATACAATTGGTCAAAGCTTTTGAAACAAGAAGCAGAAATTGAAGGCATAAAGGGTTATGGTTAAATAAAACCCAAGCCTATTGTGATATAGGTCAAGAGTGTGTGGTGCACAGAGTGCAGGGGTCAGGAGCATGTGATGCACAGAGTGCAGGGGTCGGGAGCGTGTGATTCACAGAGTGCAGGGTCGGGAGCGTGTGATTCACAGAGAGCAGGGGTCGGGAGCGTGTGATGCACAGAGTGCAGGGGTCAAGAGCGTGTAATGCACAGAGTGCAGGGGTCAAGAGCGTGTGATGCACAGAGTGCAGGGGTCAAGAGCAAATAAAGCAGAGTTCAGAGGAGTGCATACCACACAGCTTGCAGAGGCAAGAGCAAATAAGAATACAGAAGTAAGCAACACACAGAAGATGATGAGCAAGTGATGCACAGAATGGAGGGGTAAGTAGTAAGTAATGCAGAGAGAGTGAAGATCAGGGGTAGGTAATGCACAGAAAGAAGGAGTTAGGAGTAAGTAACACAGAACAGAGGTCAGGAGAAAGTGACACACAGATTGTAAGGAGTAAGGTTTCAGGATTTTTGGATAATGCATGATTATAGTTGGGTTATAATTACAAAAGTGGCCCTTCACTAGCTATAAAGCCTCTTAACTCAGCTGGATTAAAATATCCATATACTAAAGAGGAGATGAATACAGAATAGGGCGCAAGGCAACCTTCTTTAAATAAAATTATAAACACAGGAGTTAAGCCACATGCCAAAGACTGATCTGGAACTATATTATTGTGAAGTTGAACTCTGTGCACTTGCCCACCGACCTCCTTAAAGTGTTAGTGAGAAGGACATTTCTAATTGGCTGGCCAATGATGGAGCTTTCTCAGACAAGAGAAAACTGCAAAGCAGTAGAGCTTCACAAGCTTTTTTAAACTGATGTATGGGTGGGAATGAAGGCTTTCAAGAAGCATGCTTTTGGATTACATGAACCAATTCACCCCCCCCCCCCCCCATTAACCACTTAAATCCCAACTAAATCAGAAGTTTTAGCCCCAATGAAGAGGGAATCCAATAGTTCCTGCAGCATAATGGCTTGTCGTCTTTGATATCTTCCGCCATCTGCAATGGAAAAATAATTTCTCAAAATTTGACATGGCACTCTTAAGCTGGCCATACATGACCAATTTTGAAAACCAGCAGGTTAAAAAAAAAAAAAAAGAACACTCGATGTGAATGGGGAAATGCACTGACCATACTCATCAGTGTTGCCTGTTATAGCAAGCTGGACTGATTGCTGGAAAAAACCAACCAGGCTGGTTGTACAGAAGTTGATTCAGTAGATCATTTTCTGTACAACCAGCCTGCTCATACATGGAACAATATATGACTGGTCCCTGCTAGTTGAAGGTGAAAAAGGGAGAGTATGGCCTCAATTACTCAAATGAAAAAAATTATTATAATGTACCAGCATCCCGAAATTATTGGAAAAGGGGGACCATATAATTAGAGACAGCAAACTGCTTGACACTATGGGCCAGATTCAGCAAGACTTGCGCTATATCGATATGCGCCGAGTATCGAGTATATCGATATGCGCCGCGTAAGTGTAAAGATGCGCCGTAGTATCTATGTGGCCGTACCCACCAAACTAGATGCGACAGAAAACGGGTTTTTTCCGATCGGCTTAACTTTCCCTCGCCAGAGTATAGTAAGCGCATATTTTCGCTTGTCGCATCCGTCGCACCTATTGATTTCCCATGCAAATATGCAAATGAGGGAGATTTCCCGATTCGCGAACGGATTAGCACCATACGCTGGCTACATGCGTCGCGCGTATGTGGAACGGCTAGCGCAAAGTTATTCCTACAAATAGCTGCTTTATCTTTACTCCTGATGGCCACAGGTCAGCAGGAGAGCAGCTACAGCAACAGCGTTACCGACGAAAATAGCAAGCTGAACAACCACACTTGCAAGGAAAACACCTCTGTGTGCCAACATGCCAGGGGCAGCCGTGGTCCTAGCACTACTAATGGGTCCCCCGGAACGGAGGAGGCGGGCACGTGAGAGGATATACCGCACGCGCATGAGCATCTTTGGCATGGGTGATGAGGATGTGTATCGCCTCTTCAGATTCAGCCCAGATGCAATACTTGAACTAACCACAACCCTGCAGGATGACATCACCAGCAAGACACACCGCTCACAAGCAGTGCAGCCACTGGTGAAGGTACTGGCAACACTTAATTTCCTTGCAAGTGGATCATTCCAGCGTACAAGTGGAGTGGTGGCTGGGATGTCACAGTCCTCCATGAGCAGATGTGTGCAGCAGGTTGTCCCCGCAATCCTCAGACGCATGGCAAACAAAATCATCAGACCCACCACTGAGGAGCTGCGGCTGAAGGCAATGCAGGATTTCTACAGCATTGCCAGATTCCCACGCACCATCGGGGCCATTGATTGCACACATGTGGCACTCCAGCCCCCCAGTGCCACAGAGCACATATACCGCAATCGGAAGCATTGGCATTCCATCAACGTACAGGTGATAGCCTATGCCCAACGCCTCATATGGCACGTCCGTGCCAAACACCCCGGATCCAGCCATGACAGCTTCATATACAATCAGAGCCACATCCCAATGGAATTCGAACAGAACATGTATGGGGACAGCTGGCTGGTTGGTGAGTGACATGGGTGGCAGGCATGACTGTCCCCCCCCATGATGCACACATCACAAGGGGCACATGCATGACTAACATCCTCCTGTCTTTTCCCTTACAGGTGACTCTGCATATGCACTGGGACCCCATCTAATGACTCCTTTCCGGAACCCCCAAACCAGAGGAGAGAGAAGATACAATGGGCCAGATTCAGCAAGACTTGCGCTGGAGTAATTCGATATGCGCCGCGTAACTGTGAAGATGCGCCGTCGTTTCTATGTGGCCGTACCCACCAAACTAGATGCGACAGAAAACGGGCCATTTCCGATCGGCTTAACTTTCCGACGCCAGAGTCTCGTCAGCGCATAATTTCGCTTGGCGCATCAGTCGCGCCTATTGATTTCCCCTGCAAATATGCAAATGAGGGAGATTTCCCGATTCGCGAACGGATTAGCACCATACGCCGGCTACATGCGCCGCGCGTATCTCGTCCGTCCGGCGCAAAGTTATTTCTACAAATTGCTGCTTTATCTTTACTCCAGACGGCCACAGGTCAGCAGGAGAGCAGCTACAGCAGCGTTACCGACGATAAGAGCTAGCTGAGCACCCCCACTTGCAGGACAACACCTCTGTCCATGCTTGTCTGTCAACTTTTACAGCCATGGAGGAAGACATCATAGGTCTCCATAGCCGAGATGACGGCTGACAGCTCCTGGCCTTTAGAGTTCAGCTTTCTCCTGTGTGTTTGCGGGGAACGGGAGCAGCCATCTCAGAACAAAAGTAACTTCACTGCGGGGAGGGGGAACAGGATATACTTTAGTGCCGGAATGGCGCATCTACGGGCGCATTTAAACACCCAACGGAACGCATTGCGCTGACGTTTCCCGTGAAGTGGTGCCGACGGAAGTTGTGAGCATGCGCACAAGGGGGCCGAGTGAAGACTCACTAACTGCGCATGCTCCGTGGATGATGCGCTGAACGTAAGCCTCTGCGCTGGGCTCCGCCCATCATTTACATATGATCACACCCACTTCCACTTGCGTCGGGTTACGCCAGCGCATTATCGTTATTCTGGCGCAAGTTTACGCGCAACTGCTATGTGAATAACAGTACTTGCGCCGAAAGTGTCGGCGGAGTAACGTAAATGAGAAACGTTACTCCAAAGTAAAGAAGCGCCCATCTACCTGAATCTGGCCCAATGAAGCACATATCAAAACTCGTGCAATGGTGGAGCAAACATTTGAGCTCCTGAAGTCCCGTTTCCGCTGCCTGGATAAGTCTGGGGGGGCCCTATTGTATTCCCCTACCTTCGTGTGTCAGATCATCGGTGCATGTTGCATTCTGCACAACTTTGCCATGAGAAAAGGCCTGCAGATTGACATACGTGATGACCTGACCCCCCAACCAGACAGCCCCCCCCCTGCCAGAGGAGACCCATTCAGCTGATGGAAGAGCAGTCAGGAGGGTCCTCGCCATAGGCATCTTTGGACACTAAACCAAAACATTGATCACACGGACAATGCACGCATGCACACCACTGATGTCCCTAGATCACACACACCACATGCACATCGCATTGGATTAGCCCAAGTCCAACATGCAGGACTTGGGAGCAGCAACGCCGGCGTCAAGGCTCCAATGATGTCGCTGTCCATTCATACACCATTCACACGTCATTCACACAGCCGTGGGGATAACTTCTCCACCACGGCCGAGGGTGACACCCCTTACTGGCAGGAGTGCCACACCCTCACATTCACACACCATTCACACTGTCCCCTGCACTCCTGACCGTGTGCAGTTCAACTGAAAGAAAAAACTCATAACCTGAGAAAAAAAAAAAATCATAACCTGAGCATAAATAAAATAAAAAACTCATAACCCGAGCATAAATAAAATAAAAAAACTCATAACCTGAGCCAAAAATATATCCAAAAAAAAAAAAGCCCTCATCTGGGCTGACGGGGGCTTTTTCTTGTGGGCCCTCTCTGGCTCCTCAGCTGCCTGGAGGGAGTGGGTGCGGGTGGGGGGGCATCTGGAGGTGGCTGATCCCCGGGTGGGCCACTCCTGGCAGGTGTTGGCTGCATGCCCTCCAAGGCCACGGCAATCCGGCTCAGATAATGATTGGTCTGGGCCTGCATCCTCAGCTGGCGGGTGACATTATGCCGCTGGTCACGCTGCCGCTGCCTCCCCTGTTCCCGGACAGCTGCAGTGAGGTGCCAAACATCAGCCTGCACCTCCCCCAGGCTGGTCACCACTGCAGCGCAGTTGCAGCTGACATCCTGCACAGCGTTCGTCAGCTGGGATACGGAGCCCAGGCTGTCAACTAGCCGGTCAAGATGCCCAGCAATCTCCCCCATCTGCTGGGTCTGCCTGGCCTGGTCCCGGGCCATTTGGTCATGGACCACGTCAGACACCCCTCTGGTCTTCCGGGTCGCCTTCCTGGGGCCAGGAGATGGTTGTCCCCGGGGGGATGGAGTCGCCCTTGAGGGGCTTCCTATGATGGGGGAGGGGATCTGAGAGGACCCTGCAGAAGGGGAGGACTCCTCCAAAATTAAAAGAAAGTCCTGCTCTGGAAAGGCAGGCTCCTCCTCAACCACCTCAGCAGGTGAGGTGTGGGCACTCTCCTCCATCTCATGCTCTTCACTACCCAGGAGGTCGGGCTCAGGATCCTGTTGGGGGATTGGGGTGGACTGGCCGCCGACAGATGATGGCCCAGCTCCGTCATTTGTGGATGACACAAAGCAGACACATGTTGGAGGTCCCATACACTTGGCACATGTACCCTCCCCCCCACATGCAACACACCAAATAGGGGGTAAAAAACACTTACCTGTCCTGGAGCCTTCCTCCACAGAATCATAGCCTGGTACCCCCTCCAACTGCTCCCTCTCCAGGCAGCGGGCGACCACCTCCTCCTCCGTGGTCAGGCTGACCGCACATGGGGGTCCACCACCCGTGCCCCTCTCATGCCTCCTAATGGCGGCCACCTTGCCCCGGACTTTGCGCCTCAGATCATTAATTTTTTTGCCGGTATCGGCAGCAGTCCGGGTGGAGTAGCCCAGGGCATTGACCCTGCCAGCAATGGACTCCAGGATGCCCTGCTTCCTATCCCGGCTGGTCTTCCGACTTTTCCTGCCGTGGAGAAAGTCGTTAAACGTCTCCATAGCAGAGATCACTAGGGTGAGCTCCTGGGCATTAAAGTTGAGGTTTCTCCTCTCTTTGGGGGGGAACGGGAGCAGCCATCATAAAGCAAAAGAAACTTCCCTGGGGTGGGGGAAACCGGATATACTTTTGCGCCGGAAAGGCGCATCTACGGCCGCTTTTATACGCGCAACGGAAGACATTGCGCTGGCGTTTCCCATGAAGTGGTCATGCGCGCAGGGGAGCGAGGGGAGCCCTCCCTCACTGCGCATGCTCCGTGGATGATGCGATGAACGTAAGTCACTGCGCTGGGCTCCGCCCATCATTTACATATGATCACACCCACTTCTACTTGCGTCGGGTTGCGCCAGCGCTTTTTCGTTACTCCGCCGCAAAGTAACGAACATGCGCTTGGTGAATACTGGACTTTACTCACTAGTTCGCGTCAGCGCAACGTATATGCGTTGCGCTACGCCGGATAAAATATGCGCGCATCTACCTGAATCTGGCCCTATGCGTCTAAATTATATTGATCGAAATTTGATTGATTGGGATTTTCAAGGTACTCATAAAAGGGCATGTATCAGATAAAAAAAGTATATTTTGTAGTACTTCGTTACTTCCTCCTCCTTATTAGCCTAGGCTATTAATTCACAAGGCTATTTGCAAGGGTTTCTGGGATAGGCATCATGTTTCCCAGTAGTCCTTGCAAACCTGACTGAAACCTATTACATTGCTTGTGCAGCACTGAGCATGTGCGAGATATGCAAAGCTGAAATCCAGGAAGTCATATAGTCTGGCTTCATGCCCACACTTAAGATGGCCACACTTAAGATGGCCACGGTCTATTTCTAGATTATAAACTAAACTAAACTACTAAACTATAATCTAAATGCTGTAACAACCTAACAAAACAGACCTTAGTTTACAGACTAACTTTACTAGATTGTAATCTAGTAAGCTGTAAGCTGTAATTGTAAGCTGTAATTAAGCTTGTGTATTACAGGGGTATTTATATTTAAAAAGTGAAATTGTGGGTGGAACTCCCCTTTAAGCTTTTCTGTGCTTCCCTGTGAAGACTCCTGTTCACAGTTTGGAACAAGATTGATTTCGACTCCAGCACCTCTCACCTACATCTTCTGAATTTAGTTTGCTGAAGCACTGTGTATCAAACAATTGTGTCATTTTCGTCATAAACTAACATTTTTACCCTTTTGCATCTCAGTGCTCTAGATCTCCTCCAACCCGCATTTTAGCCACTTCCAGCCATGTTCATTCCAGATTCTTCACATTGTTTTTTGACTGGCTTCCTAATAGTGATAACAGTGGGCCATATGCGTAGAATGTGTCAGAATGGCCATTATGGGAACATGTGACAGCCAGTGTGACAATACAGGAGCACAACTACGAGTGGCACAACAAAAAATTACTTCCAAGTAATTATTTATCAAGAGCCCTTTCACACTGACAACGCTTTACCATCGTTTTAGAGGTGCTTTTTGGCCTCTAACAGGGAGCCTTTCAATGGTGGAAGGGATATCACTGGTCCAGGCAGGTCAACTGAAGGTAAAAGCCTCTCCTCCAGATTAGAAGCCCCAGGTGCTGGCAATGCATAGAACAATGCAAATAGAAAAAAATTCTGGACAGCCGCACTCCAAAAAAAGTTTTTGCCTTTATTCAAAAAATTGATAAAAAATACAGATTTAGACTAACGTGTTTCACACTAACGAACCGTGCTTAGTCATAGCTTAGTGTGAAACACGTCCGTTCTAATCTGCTGTGGCATGTATTTTTTTAATCCATTTTTTGAATAAAGGCAAAAGCTTTTTTTGGAGTGCGGCTGTCCAGAATTTCTTACTACTTGCAGAACTTTTTAATGGCCAGGGGCGCTGTAGTATCGGTGTATATACCGCTCCTACAGCGCTATAAAGATCCTGCTTGCCGGACTTTCACACTGGGACTGCAGGTGAGGCATTTTTCGGGTGCTTTACAGGCACTATTTGTAGCGCTAAAGTGCCTGAAAAAACAAGCGTGAAAGGGGTCTTAAAGCTACGGATTTAAGTTGATTAAAAAAACTGAATTTGCATTAAAATGTTAAATGTTTATGAGATTTTAGTGATTGTGTTAAGATCTGGAAACAAGTTCTTTCTTTGCAAATCATCTTTTTTTTACGCTTGCCTACTGAATAAGCCCATGTGCCCTTTTTTACACCAAGTTATATTTATAAAGGTTTTAATATGCTACCAGCTTAGATAGAAAACAGAGTTTAGGAGGGTTTTTGTTTAAATAGAAATTCTTCCCAAATGTCAGATGTCTTTTCTTTATGATTGAGCGGTTAATTGCAGGAACTACATTAAATGTACAGTAAATGGAGTATTGCCTCAGAAGGTTTTTAAATACAGCTTCAAAACAGCTGTATTTGCAGACAGACCCATTATTGACAGCTCTACCTGGAAAAATGTTAATGTGCAGGAGAGAAAAATATGTAAATGGTTTCCAAATCTTGAGGGTAGATCTCTTAAGAATGCTTTCTTTGGACTAAGCCGTGTTATTTCATTGGCGTTCATGCTGTGGTCAGCGCGATCCTCAGAATATTCAGCAGAGGCAGATAGACTTGCGCATTTCCTATAGATTTCCCAGAGGAAGACCTCCCCACCCTTGGCTCTGCCTTCTACACACTACATGTTTAACTCAGGATTTTTCCGCTGACTTCAAATATGCGGCTACTTTTTCTCCAAAAATATTCATCCATATGGTTCTGATCAGTCTGGATTCTCCATGCATGAACCATCTGCATCTTCTGCTGGCTCTTATGCTCACTCAATTAGATGGCCATTGATAACATGTCATACATGTATTTGTGATAAATTAATGAATTCGCTAAACTAATAGAAAAATAACTGGTGACATCCTAACTGGGCTAGGAAAGCGCAATAATATTTTGAAAGGGAAATTTCACATAAAATATAGATTGGCTTTAAGATACATAGGTTTAATGTACAGCAGAGTCTTCTTACCAAAACATGAGGCTAGATCTATAGAAATGGGGACCTAAATGTTACACGGATTGCTCTATGTGATATATATATATGTAGCACCACCCCCGAAGGAGCTGCTGGTTTAGATTTGGGCCTGTCGTTACCTTACTGTTCCATACGCTCATTTCAGGGGTTGTCCTTGAAGAGTTGTCCATAAGAATGTACGCACCAACACTAAGGCCCAGATTCAGGTACATCTGCGCATTATTGGACCGGCGTAGCGCACCGCCTTTACGTTAGACTTGCGCAATTTTGCCACGTAATCACCCTATTCTCGTAGCTTTTGCGCAGAAAATTGCGCATGCGTAACGTTTTTTCAGAGGCGTAAGGCGGAGTAATACAAATTGGGAAGGACGTGGGCGTGTTACATTGAAATGAGCCGTGACCCCATGCAAATGAAGGGCAGGCCGGCTCGCGCATGCGTGCTTGAAGGAGACCATGGTCAGCTCTGCTGTGCGCATGCTCACAACTCGGGAGCGGCGCAATCAGTGAAATTGGAAGTGGACCCGGGCAACTTAGTGAACTACGCAAACAGCATAAATAGACAGACACAAATGCACTTCCTTTGCAAAAGCACATCCCTATAGGATCTTCCTATACAGCAAGGTGCTTTTGTTTATTAGCGTTTGTTTGTTTGTTTGTGATGTGTCTTTGAGATATTTGGGGACTGTTTTGCACAGTGATTTTTGTCTTTTATGTGTTTTCTTTGTTGTTATTTTGTTTAAAATATATTTTTGCTGGGCATTTTTTTTTTTTGCTCGTCATTTATTTAATTTTTTTGGTTCTGTTTGTGTATGATTTTGGAATGTGGGGGTGATATTCCTGCCGGAAAAGGGGTGTCACCCTCATTTGTGGTGGAGAAGTGATCCCCAGGTCCGTGTGAATGGTGTATGAATGTGACAGTGACATAATTGGAGCCGTGGCGTGGCGTTGCAGCTCACAAGTCCTGCATGGTGGACTGGTGCCAATCCCATGGATGAGGATGTGGGGTGTGTGTGCTAGGGACCACAGTGGTGTGCATGCATGCATTCTCATTGTGGCATGATTCATGTGTGTGTTTAACGTGCAAAGATGCATATGTAAGCTGGCATGAGATGGGGTCATGAGATGGGGTCCCAGTGCATATGCAGAGTCACCTTGAAGGGAAAAGACAGGAGGATGTTAGTAGTGCATGTGCCCCTTGTGATGTGTGCATCATGGGGGGGGGACAGTCATGCCTGCCACCCATGTCACTCACCAACCAGCCAGCTGTCCCCATACATGTTCTGTTCGAAATCTGTGGGGATGGGGCTCCGATTGTATATGTAGCTGTCATGGGTGTCATGGGTGGTGTCATGTGTTGGGCTGGTGATGTCCTCCTGCAGAGTTGTGGTTAATTCCATGATGGCATGAGGGGTGAATCTGAAGATGCGAGACACCTCAGAATCACTCATGCCAAAGATGTCTATGCGTGTGTGATATATCCTCTCCCGTGAAGAGTGAAGAGTGAGGGGCTTGTATGAGAATATTGTATTAGATTAGATTAGATTAAATTAGATTAAATTGTAAAGTTTAGATAAGCAAAAAAAAATAAAAAATCTCCCGTGCCCTCCTTAGTGCCCTCCTCAGTGCCCTCCTCAGTGCCCTCCTCCTTCTTTGTTCATCTAAAGTCAGTAGTATAGCTATATGCGACGATGCCCCTGGCATGTTGGCATACAGATTGTTGTGCAACACGTGTGACTGCTGAGCTCCTCACTAACAGTGTTGCTTTATCTAACAAGTAGACTTTTTTTCTCTTTTTAGACCAGCTTTTATATGGTCTAATTTTAGACAGGACATTTTGCTGTTGCGCACACTGCGTCGCCTGCGCTGCCCCAACGTTCTTTTGTGAATCCCCGTAAGTCCCTCATTAGCATATTTGACTAGCAAATCAATGGTCTGTCTAGCGCACTTTTGCGCGGACGGACGCGCCAGTCTAACGAAATTACGCGGGACAAAAAAAAGTAGATTTTTTGCGTATCTAGTCTAGCTCTGTGAATCTGGGCCAAAGTCTCTTTCAAGGGTTTTATTAGGCAAAGTTCTCCAACAGTGGGGTAGAGGGATAGGGAAAGACTCAGGTACTTTTGCTTTGCGAATAACGGGTACCACTTAGATCCAGAGAATTAACTCAGCTCCACACTGGAGTTCAGCAACCACCAGATAGGCCTATTCTCACCGGCCTAGCAGCTGGTGCGAAGCTCGTCAAAGTCTCTGCTACAGACTTGATGAGTGTCATCAGGCCGTCCCGTGATCTTCTGCCACAAGATCATGCAACCGACTGCACACTCAATATAGTTCCAACAAAATTTACACAACTCACTGTGCCAAGAATCTTTTAGCCGGACCGGCAGCACAGTGAGGTAAATCCGCCAAGGTATTTCCAAATGAATCCCAGTGGTTCAGCTTTCTTTCCATAGATAAGGTAGCAAAGGACCATCCCTGGATCAGTAGGCCCTAGAGACTCCTTAGCCTACTCCCAGTTGCTAGGCCTCGGGCCAGTCAGCCCAGAGGATACGAAACAGCTCAACATCCCTGAGGCCAGGAGGGCTATCGGGTCAGGATCGAAAGACGACCCCCGCCAAACAGCTGTCCCTTTGGTACCCCTCCCCAGCATGCACAGCATGTTGACCACGCCCCCTGAGCCACTTCTGAGAGAGAGAGAGAGAGAGAGAGAGAGAGAGATACCCAATATATCCAGCCTGTTGCCTTTCCAACCGTGACCTGCGGTGACAGTGACACCCACAGTCAGGGGGAAACTTGTGCAACCCAGAATCAACAATTTAGAATAATTATTCTGAGCTAAAACTACTGCTCAGGCAACTATAATTTAACACATAGCGCCCACTCAATGGGAGCAGGGTGCTACATATAGGCAATTTTAAAGAGTTTAAGACAGAAGTTACAGAAGCAAGGGACCCATAAATGATTTTGCTATGGGTTCTCACACACATACATACAGCCCTTGTATGTAGTTGCTTTAAAAATTCTATGGTCTGTGGACCACTTTAAACCCAGTCACAGTTGTGGTGGACTACAAATGGTCAAGCTTCCATTTAACATGGTAAACTTTTTAGATGTAAACTTTGAAAGTGGAGATTTGTCATCCTATAGGAAACAGAAAATTTCAATTGTGCCTAAATTTGTATGTATGTATTGGGCCAAAATCAGTGGATGTGCCCTATAATTCAGCCCAATAAAACACTTCCCTAACATCAGTGGTTGTAGGCAGGTGTCCTCCATTGCCCCATTGTTTTCTGCATATATATATATATATATATATATATATATATATATATATATATATATATATAGATAGAGAGAGAGAGAGAGAGAGAGAGAGAGAGAGAGAGAGAGAGAGAGAGAGAGATGGAGATAGAGATAGAGATATATATCTCTATGTGTGTGTAGGTGTGTGTCGAGGTTGGTTTCCAACCAGGCAATACACTTTCAGATTTTAATGCCCCACATCAGACTTTCCCACTCAGGAAAAATAAATGAAGCTTAGCCTCCTGGCTTACTACTACAGCACTGCTGCTTAGGCCTCAGACTCCAGCCTCTGGTAGAGTAACTTACCTTCTATATCTGTATACAGCAGGTTTCTGTGTCTGTGATGTCACTCCTCCTCCTAGGCTAAATTTCAGAGTTGTTTGACTTCCTGTTCCCTTCCTTGATACTACATGTCCCGATCATTTGACCTCTGTAGCCTCCGGACAGGCTATAGGAATCACTTGTAGCAGTTCTAGGAGTTATTGCAGGAGAGTCCTAAGGTTACTGTGGATGTTTTTGGGCCTTTATGTGGCTTTTGAAAGGTGTATATGTGTCATTCCTGTCTTGCAGCATGCCAAAGAATAATGGCTTACAGTAAGGCTACAGAGGAAGGGTTATTGGAGGTTAATTTGAAGGTGTTTCCTTCATATGTATATGAATCACTTCACAGAGAGCTTGTCTCTAGGAGGACGGGATCTGAGGGGTGAGACTCTCCCTGTTCACACTGGTTGGCATATTTAACTGGGCAGGATTGAATTCTAATTGTGATCTATTGAATCCTCTGCAGCAGCAACACAGCTAGCTTTTAGAACAGGCTGTGTATGAAGGATGTCTTCTTTAATAATGCTGTAAAAGGTGAGGGGGGCCTGTAGGTGTGACTAGGCAGGATTAAATACTAATTGGGATTTATTCAATCCCACCCACCATCAGAGCTGTGAAAGAAGTAACATTATTTGCTGAAAGAATACAAAGGGGAGTGTACAGACTCTAGCTGCTGCAGGAAGTAGCTGTGGAAGGAACAGAGTCTATCAGCAGGATATACAGAGTGTCACATGGTACAAAACCACAACTAAACCCAGAACATCAGGGGGGATCTGCAGACAACAGAACACCATGATATAGAAGGATGATCTATGCTGTGATTGATCATGCCATTCAGTTCTAATAAAAGAAAGTTGGAATTCAGCTTTAACATCCCTTTTTGGATAACTGTTACTGGAATAGGGTTACCAGTTCGAACATCTCTGGATGTTCTTGTGGAAAATCTAAAATTTAGGATTTTGTGTAACCCTCCTGCTCCTCATTTCAGCATCCTGGTTTTGGCTATGGCATTCTTCTTGTCTGTCTGTCCACCTGCAAAGTAATTAATGAGGCCAGTCTCTGCTTGGAGTCCAAACCTGATTTAAGCCAGCCAAGCCTACAGTCTCATGCTTGTGATATTGCATTTGTAACACATACTCCAAGCTCACCATTTGTATGCCCTGCCCTGCTAGATTAGAGTCCCTTGTTGACAACCTCAGATAGGATATCAACTTCTCTCTGAACTCTACCTGCCTTTTGACTACGGATTGGACCCAGACTATTCTAAACCTGGCTTGCCTTATACCTGGACTGTCATTGAACCACTCTGCCTGTCTGCCAACAGCAAGTATCTGTTTGCTGTGGTCAGTTCGCACCTGCCCCAGCATGGTAGCCACCAGGCACTATAACATTGTGTACAAGTCCTGGGGACAACTGAGTAGCAGTAGGCCTGCTTGGTATTATGGGAAAGGCGGCTGCTATAGGTGAAGAACACAGAAGTCAGCTATAGTGTCTGATCACCTGTGTTAGGGGTAAGCGTGACAGATTTACTGTCACTTTTATGTCTCAGTGACAATGGTTGCCAGGGGGACAAATAGAGAGGGTAAATCTACCAAGCAAAGATACCGAAAGCAATTTGACAGGTTTTAATTATCTATTTTTTCACTCTATCCAAACGAGAAAAATAAAGTTTTGGCTTTGCATACACTTTAAAGTATAACATCTTTCTTGTGTAAACTATAAATAAGCATTTTAGTCAACTAGATTACATGGATTGATATTCAAAGATCATTACAACCCATTATTATGGATTGTTGCGTCTATAACATCTAAATAACTCCCAAAGGCTCGCTGACATGTCTGCTTCTTACTATGACATATTAAACCGTTTCATGGGATGAACTAGTCCACTTTTCACCTTTGGGGCACATACCATACCATTTGTAGCTTTAATCACTTTTCATTTTTTACTGAAGTCTATGCAGAGGTAAACATCATCTGGAAAACCAATCAAAGGGGTGTTCTACAGCCTGTGTCAGCTAGGGTTCTTCAGAGTCAGAAATTAGATGGTTGTTTTTCCTTTCCAAGATAGCCGACTTCTTTAATATTGTGAAGAAATAGGGGATGGGGTATATTTAAGATAATGAGGATTTGCATTCAATCTACATAGACTTGTGTGCGCCATTTCATTTTTATGGTTGCACAGACCTCACACACAGGGTACCAGGCAAGAGACTCAGGAAATTTAAGGATCTAGCAATTCCACCAAACTCATTGACATTTGTAAGGTCGGCCATAGACAGATTGATTTTTTTCCCTGTGACCATGGGTCCACTCCCGTGAAGCTGTCCCCGCCAGGAGAACGCGGTTATTATTGCTAGCGGCTATAACAACCTCTAGCAATAATCACATGTAAAATCCAACAGGCTGGCTGTACCCAAATGGATTAATCGATTAATGATAACAATGAATTTGGTTTTGGAGAAAGCTACAGTCGCAGACCAGAAAGACTGCCACCTCAAACCACGCAATAGTCTTAGAACATATACAAACTACTTATATAAAAATATATATAAGTAAAGTGGAGGATACACCCTGCATGACCACATTTAGACTTGGTGCAAAGCTGGACCACCCAAAAGAGCGACCTCTCAACTTTGTCAAGGTAACCTAACTGCCAAGTCAGTGTCATCTAATAAAATACTCTGTGGATCAAAAAAAGTGTGTAAAGATGGGAAAAGGAAAATTGGGTAGACAAGTAGTAGAGAGAAAGGGTGAGGTATAGGGGGAAGGAGGGACAGTGTGCAGTCATTTCTAATTTTAAAAAAAAGTAATTTTTTTTTAAGTTTTTTCTATTTTTCTTAGGCTTTCTAAAAAAAATCGTTATTTTACAAATATACATTTAGTCAAGAGTGCCTCTATGACACAGAATTCACAGAGAATGATAGGCTTCCTAAACAGAGAGCACAACTAAAGCCACTTATCTTCAGATTCACTCTGATGGAAACCATATACCCCCTCTAACCAGAATTTGCAAGAAGAGAGGGGAGTCATTCCTCCTACTCCTACAGTTTTGAGTGTAAACATGAGAACTTGAGCTACTGAGCTTTATTAACCACTTGCCATACAGCAACGTACCGGTATGTCGTTGGATTTGAAGGGCGATATCTCTCATCGCTGCAAGTGCTGAGATACTAAGCTTTATTAAAATGTTCAGACTAAAAAAATAATAAAAATAAATGCAAGAAGGACCCACTTGCTAGGCTGGAAATGTAAATCTATGTACAGTAAAACCTTGGTTTAAGAGTAACTTGGTTTGAGAGCATTTTGCAAGATGAGCAAAAGGTTTTAATACATTTTGCCTTGATATACAAGCCATGTCTTGATATAAGAGTAGCGTCCTGTCACAACTGGGCATAAAAGAGAAGAGAGGAGCCTCCAAGTGTAGTAATATGGTTACATTTAAAAGATTTTATATTTTTGGCAAAAAATAACTAAAAATGACCGAAAATTTTGAATTTTTTTTTTGTTTCAGTTATAAAACATTGTAAATAAGTACGTTTTCTCTTCACTGATGGGCACTGATGGTACTGCACTGATGGGCACTGATAAGGCGGCACTTAGGGGCACCGAGGAGGTGGCACTGATGTGGTGGCATTGATGGGCACCAATATGCAGCACTGATAGGCGGCACAGATGGGCACGGATAGGCGACACGGATGGGCACGGATAGGCGACACGGATGGGCACGGATAGGCGACACGGATGGGCACGATAGGCGACACGGATGGGCACGGATAGGCGACACGGATGGGCACGGATAGGCGACACGGATGGGCACGGATAGGCGACACGGATAGGTGGCACTAATGTATGTGTTGTACTAATGGATGCCAATCAGTGCCAAACAATAATGCCTGCCAATCAGTGATGCCCATTGTGGGCACTGATTGGCATCCATTGTGGGCACTGATTGGCATCCATTATTTGTGATGGTCATCCCTGGTGGTCTAGGGTGGCATACCTGTGGTGGGCATCCCTGGTGGTCTAGTGGCATCCCTGGTGGTCCAGTGTGGGCATCCTGGGGGGGCTGTGCTGATAATCGATCAGCACAAACCCCCGTCAGAGGAGCAGCCGACCGGCTCTCCTCTACTCGCGTCTGACAGATGCGAGTGGGGAAAAGCCGATTACCGGCTTTTCCTGTTTACATCGTGATCAGCCGTGATTGGACACGGCTAATCGCGTGGTAAAGAGTCTCCGTCAGAGGCCCCACAACAACGATCGCCACGATGTGCACCCCCAGCGGTGCGCAGAGGCTCAATATCCTGAGGACGTTCAATGACGTCCACTCAGGATATTAAAACCACTTTGCATAAGGCGAGCGGCAAGTGGTTAATTCAGATTTTCGAATTTTTGGGTTTTTGGATTTTCGTTCTTATTTTTTCGAATATTCGAATTTCTGAATTTTCATGAAACAGGTTTTCATTCATTCAGATATTTCCGAATGAGCAAAAATTGTTGAAATTAGTTAAAAAAAAAAAAAAAAAAAAAGAATTTGGATCTAAATGAATTGCACATGTCTAGAAACCAATCAGCTTCCAGATTTTCTTGTCAAAGCTTAATTGAACAAGCACTCTCCAGTTTTAGTAAATCAATCCCAGTATATATATAAAAAAAAAGTATACAAAAACATCATGTAATTTGAGCTGGGCAGATATATCTGTAGTGTTTTCTTATCTCTCTTCAAAGCACTAAGTCCCGTAGCTTTCTCCTGCTGTGTTCTTCTCTTAACAGCCTAATAACAAGCTTAACGAGTTTTGTGTCTGCAGAAAATGCTATAAATAGATTAGCACTGAGCTCAAAGTCTCTACCTATGAGGAGAGGGGTGTGTGCCTTTCCTCCAATCGGCTGTTTTGGCTGTATGCCTGGACTCCACTCCCACAGCTAAAAGAGGAAGAAAAAAATTCTAACACAATGTGCACTTTCTAAACCGTATATAAAGCTTAAGACAACAGATATACATGTAAAACTTATGTAGGGAGATTTGTTTTATCTCTTTGTATCATCTGAGGCTGTTTACTTCACTGGGTATATGTGAGGGTTTACATCCACTTTAAACTAAATGCAAAATTTCAGCAGCTTTGAAGCAGAAAGGCAGTGGCATGTCAACTGGGAAGGGAAGTAAATTCCTAAAAAAAAGGCCCCAGTACAATGACCAAAAGCATATTCAGTGACCACAACATTTTTCAGGATGCCAGAATATGGATCCTGTTCTCACTGTTATAAGGAAAGAAGTAAAAGTGACACTTTTGTAATATTTTGCGATTACAATAGCAACCTATTCTAAAGAAAGACCTATGCAAGAATCAAAATACTCTGTTGTAAATTAGAATTGTTTACAACATCTTGTCTGGATCACAGGCATCTATGGGATCTGGTGCCAATGTGATGTTAATGGCATCCCAAAAGCAGATAGCAAACGCAGTGCAATTACGGGCACAAAATATGGTTTGGTGCAGTGCAATTTATAAATTGGCTCAAGCACTACTTTTTCATGGTCCAATGCATTTTGCAGCTTTTTCAAATGAATAAGCTGTCAAAATGCACTGCACAGGAATCAGTATGAATCGGCCCTCAGGGCCTTGTGCAATTTTTTATTTTATTTTAATTGCTGCAGGAATAAGCTAGTCGATAGTCTTTGTAAACAAGGCCAGACATTAATCCCTGATTTACACCAGTACGACGTGTCATGCAACTTGACAATTTGCACTCCATTTGTGTCAAAGGAACGGTTTAAATTGCTGCGATTCAAGTCACAGCGACTTTCAAAGAGGTCCCTGCACTATTTCTGTGCAGTTTCAGTGCAACTTGCATTGACATCTATTCAATGAAGTTGCACAGATATCAGCAAGCTGCACGTGAAATCGCACTGCTTTGAAGTCGCACTGAAGTAGCGGGACATCAAAACCACACTGGTGTAAACCAGGGCTAAGACTTTAAGAATGCAAACAACTTCATTGCTCTATATTGCTTCAATATTGTTATGCACACTCAGAAGCGGAGTTATAATAATATATACGTTATACATGCACAACAGTCTCTGCCCTCATGAAGCTTACAATCCAAGGTCCTACTCCCTAACACACTGTACACATACTAGAGACAACTTAGACAGGAGCCAATCAGCCTATTTTGGGAGGAAACTGGAGTAACCCCATACAGGGACCAGGAGAACATGCAAACTCCAAGCAGGTAGTAGCTGCTAGGCAGAATTGCTAAACACTTAGCCACTTAACAATAAAAGAAAAAATACACTAAAGTTAATTAAAGTGCACAGACACACAATATAAATATTTTTTGGTAAAATTTAAAAGATGAGGTTGTGAGGAAAAGATAGATACCAAACATGTAAAGCCTTAGGCCTCGTACACACGATCAAATCTGTCTGCTGGAAACGGTTTGCTAGACCGTCCCAGCGGACAGATTTGATCATGTGTACGGGCGAGCAGACGGATTTGGCCACCCGACAGATTGGAAAGCATGCTTACCAATCCGTCGGCTGGGAACCCGTCCGCCCGACATGTCTGCTGGTTAGTACGCTAACCAGCAGGCATGTCTTTTCGCACACGCGCCGAATGGTTTCGACGCATGCGCGGAAGTGTTTTACTTCCTGGTGCAGTGACGTGGCGGCGTCAACGTCACTGCCACGTCACCGACACGAGAGCGCGCTGTCTGCTGGCGGGGATTTTGGTTTGCTCGTGTGTACACGCGAGCAAACCAAAATCCAAACAGACAGATTTGTTCAAATCGGTCGGTCCGACCGATTTGAACAAATATATTGCCTCGTGTGTACGAGGCCTTAAAATTGCATCCCCGTGAAACAGCGATAAACTTTGGTAGCCAAAACTGTCCATAGGCATTCATAGCAATATGTGCAACAAAATCGTTTCTTTCGTAAAGTGGGTGCACTGGAGGCATGTTTTTAGCTCTGTGTGTGTGTGTGTGTGTGTGTGTGTGTGTGTGTGTGTGTGTGTAGGTAGGGCACTTTACAACTTTTGTGTTTTAAAAACTTTCCTTTTTTTAATAATTAACTTTTTTGCTATTGCCCCCCTACCTGGTAACATGATATAACGTAATGATCGTTTTTTTTTACGGAGAGATTAGGGAGTCTATAAAACCAGACGGAAGTGCTAACCACTTAGCCACAGTGCTGCCCCTCGAACAGGAGAGAAGAACCGGCAGCTAACAGGGTAGCAATCTTAAAGCATTTTCCCTATTCTATGCAGTACTTTGCTCAAGCCGACAGTCTGCCAAGTTTCACAACATTCCTCAGCTGAGCCAACTATAAACATTGTACTGTTTTGTTCCTTAGATCAAAGGAATGAACTTTGGTCTGTAAATGACCACTTAAAGACAAAACCTTTTTCTAAAAACTTGTTGGTTTCAAGTTAAAATAATAATTTATTGCTAGAAAATTACTTGGAACCCCCAGACATTATTTATATATAAGGCTGTTGAAATTAACTATTAATTCCTTGATTAATCGTTAATTTTTTTGACTGATCAAAATTCTTTTGATTGGTACTCACCTCTCCGCTGGCTTCCGGGTCTCCAGGGAGTTCCGTCAGAGATCGGGTGACGTCACGGACACCAGCAGGGCTTGCCATGTCCATCTGAATGGCTCCTTTGCTGTGCCTTCATATCTGCATGTCGGCGGGACCTTACTATCTGCCACACGCAAAGGTTGTTACACTTTCCGCTATCACTTCCCTCTATCACTTCCCTCATCAACCTGAGATTCTACAGCCATCCACTGGGAGTTGTGATAGTTCCCTTCACGGGACATCTATAAGCCTACGGACTGATATTAACCCCTCCTCATCTGGATTCAGCAGTGGTATCGTTGTACACATTTTTATACTAGTATCAAACTTAGCTATATGTTTTTATGACTGCTTTTCCTACTGTTTGGTATTACTCGCACCATTTTTACAGTTTATGTAGCTACAGCAATTTTATCTTCAGTACAATATTTTGTTACCTACTTGAAGACTATAAAAAAGTTTTAATGCTATTCGCATCGAGCGCTGCCTTTGTGTTTTTTGTATCCTGCTATCCATTTTTCCAGTGGTTGGTAGCTGCACTGGGAATCAGCCTGCAAGGAGATCAGCTAAAAAGTAGTTGTGCGTTATAATTAATCAAAATTACATTTTTAGCAGAGACCCTAGAGAATAAAGTGGTGGTTGTTGCAATATTTCATGTCACATTCTATTTGCGCAGTGGTCTTTCAAATGCAATTTGTTTGAAAAAAAATTTTTATTAAAAAAATAAAATAAACAGCCCAATTTTTTGAGATAAATGGGAAAGATGATAAGCCATGAGAATCGTGATCTTTATTCTAATATATCCCAAAATTGTGCAGCTCTAATACTCAGGATGAAGAGTCAGATGAAGTAAGCAAAAAGTATGAGTACGAATCTTTAAGTAAGCTTGCACAGTTACAATAATGACTAAATATTCAGATTCTTGAATAAGCCCAACTCTGGTTGGTTTGCTTTAAAAAGGATATCCTGCTTTTCTATTTGAATTCTTTAAATGTGTGAAGTAGGCTGGCTGTTTAATATTAGGAAACTGGAAAGCCAGTATGGCACACGCATATTTTAACACTACTTGACTAATTACTTGCAATTATTTTCATTTTTCTATTTGTACTAGTAGACATATTTTAGTAGTAAATCTCGGTGGTCGTTTTCCCCTAATGCATAACGTGTGTAAATTTTTAGGTAAGAAAAACTTTGGCATTCAGCAGACCCATCCGCGGATCTGACTCACACATAGCATGATTGGTTACACCGGATCTATAGCTTTATTTGCTTTGGCTGGCCGTGTTTCTTTAGGAAGAGAAATCATCAAACTAAAGTACTTCCTCTGTGTATTGTCACAGGAAACACTACTTCTGTGCTTTTTCAAATACTGTAGTCTTTTTTTTTTTTTCGCCAACAGACGCAGCCTTACAATTAAGTGCTAGACTCCCGATAGACCCCATATAACCCAAAACTTGAATCCATTGTTAGAGGTTAAGGCAATGAATTGATATGAGAAATGCTGTAAGCCTAGTTATTTTCCTGTATGAAGATATAATTTGTGTATGAGCCTTGAAAAAAATAAAATGCATTTATTTAAAACAGCTGTAAATGTTTGAATGCGGTGCTGGCGAGGTCAAAGGTCGACTTTAACACTGCTCTCAGTGGAACTTTGAAGCTGACATTTTGCAGATTATATGTGTCTCTGAACACACTGGGCATGGCATATAAATTGAACTAAGAGGCCCCTTATTTGTTCTCTGTTTTTTTATGAGCCAATAGAGATCTTCTTTGAAGCCGCATAGGCAAGGGAAGAAAAGTCATTTTAATGTTCTGGGGCCATTGGCAATAAATCATGTTAACATCGTCATTCCCATTCCACAAGGGTGTACATTGAGGATTTTTGTTTAAATGGTGTTGGGGTAAGATTTTGCTAAAATGTTATTTGATACGGGCAAAAAAAAAAAAAAAAAGAAGCCTGGTGTCACATGGTTTGAATGATTACATAGAGAATACCATATCCTAAAATGTCTATATTCAAGTTGAATACATTATTCAGGAAGGAATAGAGATTGGGTAGCAATTCAGATAAAATTTATTTTTAGGGAATGCAAAGTGCTATTTTATCATCTGCAGTAATAAAACCTACATTTTTATTACTCTTTTTAATTGGGTGAAAATAAACTATTCAATCTGAATACTTTATGTTGACCATTATCATCAGGTAACAGGTTCTCTAATGCCGCGTACACATGATCGAAAATTCCGACAACAAAACTGTGGATTTTTTCCCGATGGAATTTTGGCTCAAGCTTTTCTTGCATACACACGGTCACACAAATGTTGTCGGAAATTCCGAATGTCAAGAACGCGATGACGTACAACACTACGACAAGCCGAGAAAAATGAAGTTCAATGATTCCGAGCATGCATAGGATTTTTGTGTGTAGGAATTGCATAAAGACCTTTTTCTGTCGGAAAAATTGAGAACCAGCTCTCAAATTTTTGTTGTCGGAAATTCTGACAGCAAATGTCCAATGGAGCCTACACACGGGTCGGAATTTCCGACAAAAAGCTCACATCGAACATTTGTTGTTGGAATTTCTGATCGTGTGTACGGGGCATAAGGGTCCTATCACATGGGCTTTCCGATCAGGTCCGCCTGTCAGTTTTTCAGGCGGACCTTGCAATCTCCTTTATGGAGCAGTGGATGTCAGTGATAGACACATGTATGCTGAAACCAGTCACCACCCGATCCGATCCTGCCCACAAAATAGATTGACGGTGGTCTTATTTTCCATAAATAAATGTATAAGCAACGCACACTCAAAAAAATAGAAGAAATCTTTAAATATAGCTTTTAAAAAGTATAAAGTGCAATATAAGAACAAATCCCCCAAAAATAGTCCAAAATATTCATATAAAAATTCAAGTTCAGCAGAGAGATGGTTGATTAATAATTAATAAAAGTGCAAAAAAAGAGCGATATAGGACTTCAATGTCGAAATGACGGACGTGCAAATATCAAGTGCAGTATTTCAAAACAGTAAAAGGTGAACTTCAAAAGTAATGAATGATTAACATCTCCTCCACCAGCAACCGTGATCCATCCTCTCTCCGCAAAGAAAGACCTTAATGGGTCTTCTGGCGCTTCAGGTCACTTGTGGTATATAGAAATGGTAATGGATGAAGATACAATATATTCCTTATGGAATTCTCCTATTGCCCCTTTCACACGGGGCGGATCAGTAATGATGTCAGCGGGCATGTCACCACTGACATCCGCGGCTTCATAGAGGAGCACAGAGCGCCAGTTCAGGTCCGCCTAAAAAAACTGGCCTCAGGCTCTAATCATGTGCGTGGAAAAAAAAAAAACATTAAAATCAATGCATCTGGTGCCCTGCATGGAGATTAGGGGCTGGGCACATGGATTATTGGGGCGGTGCCCCTGCGCTCTACATCAGCGACTGCCACTGATTAAGGGGCTGTCTGTGATTCAAGGTTCCTTTACCCTGTAGACAAGATGCTGCAGGAGCAGCGTGTGTGGTTGCCGGTTGGAGAGACACTAGGAAAGTGTCTACCATGGCATCAAGTGGAAGTGGCCATATCTAACCAGGCTGTGGCCTGAAAGTGAGTGTGTGACTAGGCAGGAGCCTGTGCAGCCCAAGGTAGACTTGTGATCGAGCTGCGATAGCCAGGAGGCTGAGAGATTTATGTTCTGTTGCTGAAAACCCCTGTGAAGGTAACCTTGTGTTTTTTTAAACTTTTATTTTTATTATCAACGGGTCAAAAGCCATGAAAATTGACTTTCTTTGCAGGTGTGAAGTTGATGAAAAGCTCTACATCTGAGTGAAACCCTCACACAAAGAAAGAAAAGTTGGGTAAATGCAGGGTGGCAGTTAGGCAAACACGTTGCTTTTTCCTGTGTAGGCAAAGTACAGGCATACTTTAAAGTATATGTAACCCCCCTGCCCCCCCAAAAAAATGGAAATATCTTGCAGCTTCCTACTTTTTTTTAAAGTTTTTTATCTCTTTGTTTTTATCTGGTAATTGTGCAAATAAGGCCGACCATACACAGTTCGAATCTTGGCCGGTTCAGCAGAAATTGTCAGCACTGACTGTGTTGATGGGGGAATTTCATTTATTTCCTGCAATACATGGTGTGGCTGGTGTTTCATCAGATTAATGTTTCATCAGATTAAGCGACCCATCAGAATGTGTAACGAAAGTGACGTTTCGTCACCGCCATCTTGCTATACCCTGCACTTGTCAATTGTAATGATACACTGAGAAGGGTGTAGGTGGATATCTTGTTACAGCCATCAGAGTTTTGCATTTTACATGTTTTTTTAACAGTAAACTGAGTTTATATAGTCAAATACAGCACTTAGAACTCTGTGTAAATGTTTACATGCTCAATTTTAAAAGCAGCCAACTTCTGTCAGATTAACAAACTTGCAAGATCAGCACATTTGCCGCAGTTTTTTTAAAATTCAACATCTAAACTGTAAGATGGAGTTGTGTAATCGTGCATTTCCACGATTCCTCCCTAAATTCTGGAATTGCTGCTCCTCTTCTCTTCTGTTACTAGGTGGCACTGTGCTGGTGACATTAAACTGACAAGCGTCTCAGCCAATTGGCAAGGGTTTCTGGGAGAGTCTATTTGGATGGTGTCAGGGTTCTGTGCCACCTGGACATGTGTTATGTCATCCCGGGTTGCTAGGCCGGAAGCCTGAGGCCTATCACTGGGACACCAGGCTGCTAGGCTGCCGGGGGCCTATCCAGGTGCAGGGGAAGCAGCGTAGGGCTGGGACTGCATGCTTGGAGTCCAACCGAGTTGAGAAGGTTCAGCTGGACTTGGGAACCAGTTGTGGTCAGAGGTAGAGAGGAAGCTGTCGCCACTAAGGGACCATCCATCTTACTACCGGAGACTACTACGAGTAAGCTGAAGCAAGTACCAGAACAGTCTTCTCACCAGCCAGGGATGGTGAAGAAGTGGGAAAACATGTGCCAAGCCAGAGACCCAGCAGGATGGCGGGATGATGCTTGAGTATACAGCGGGATAGGTGTGGAAGAGCTCAGGGGATCCAGTGACCACTGGGATCTGGAAATCTAGTGAGACAATGGGAGTGAGTGAAGATCTACAGTGGGATACTGCAAGATGAGTAAAAGGACTGTTCTCTGTTACTAAGGGTTATGTACAACTACATTTAGTGACTGTTGCAAGATTAGTTGCCATAGGAGACAGCGGTTCTACCTATACAGAAGTGTGATCTGGCTGGAGGCCTTCCACTGTATAGCTGTCTACCTTTGAGACTGTGATGGGAAACACAGCAAAACTTATGGCAAAGGCACGTATTGATGTGCCATCCTGGAGGAGTTGGACTGCCTGTGAAACCTCTTTAGGGTTCAGGTATCCCCTCATGCTACCAGTAGTGACACTGACCCTAGCCAATTGCAAAACTAGTGAAAAAAAAAAACTGTCAGAAAAAAGGAGTAGGGGGGAAAAAAAATGTCAGTGGCCTCCACTTGTAAAATCATTCCTGTTTTGGCGGTCATCTCATTTTTGCCCATCTAGTGCACCTGTTAATTTATTAACACCAAAACAGTGGAAACTGATTAACAACAACTTCTGTTACTTAACTGACAAGCAATGCTGTATCCTGGCCTAGGCCAACAAGGCCCAGGCCTAGGGCAGCACTTTGCAGGGGGCAGCACGGACAGTGTCCCCGCTGGCTTGCGCTACACTGTTAGGCAAATTAGTTTAGCGCCCCCATAAATCAGCCGCACTGCTTCCAGTATGTGGGCGGTTGGCATTCTGCAACTGTGGGGGGGGGGGGCGTTGCTTCTAATTTTTTACCATTCCTGCCCCATTGCAGAGATGTCCCATAGCCAAACAGGAAGTGAGAAGAAATCTATGCAAATTATGGGAATCCATTGGCCATCAGAACTAGTGTCCCCACTTGAAAATTTCAGGGTGGGTCTTAAACCACAAGGAGTGTGGCCTTGACAGGAAGGGGTGGGTCATATTTAAATTAGGGGGCGCACGAGTTTAGTCAGGCCTAGGGCAGCACAAAACCTAAATACACCCCTGCTGACAAGATCAATTTCCCAAGAGTTTAATTGACTGGATGCTATTCTCTGATTAATAAAAGTGTTCCTTCAATTTTTTTGAGCAGTATGTATGCATGCATGCGTGTGTTTTTATTTTTAAAAAAAATTGGTGGGAATTTATTTTTGCAACGGGATCACTTTAAGTTGTCATCTGTGCATAGTAGAAATTAGTTCTGCCATTTCATTAAAAACATATATATTTATAATCAATTAAATAAATACTGCTTGTTCATCGCACAGCTGCATGGTTAAAAGAAAAATTAAAAATATATATTTATATGAGAGGGCAATATTAATGGCAATAAAAAAGGCTTTAAGGTAATCTTTCATTAAAAACATATTACCTTATAAATCTTTGAAAACAGCCGTAAGCGTAAAATTTTATGTTTGTGACTGTTGTAATGGAGGAGTCAAGTTCCATATATCAAGAATTACTCTTTCTGCATCACTCTCTCCCTTCTAAGCCTTCAAGCCCTCCACAACTGATTACATCAACGTTATAAGATATACTCTACATTTTTAAATTGCACACTAGTCATCCCAGGGTTAAATTGTGACTAAAAGCAAATTTGGCTTATAAAATATACCAGGCCACAATTATGTATGACCAATGTTTGCTATTTGCTAAGCCCAGTGGACTAATTATATAGAAATGGATTGGTCTGTGATACAGGACAGAGTCAGCAGTGGTGCCAAGTGTGACTATGTATAGGCTCCATTTAACTAAACTTTTATTAAAATGAGGCCGGAAAGTAGCCCAAAACTATACAAGCAAGTAAATGGCAGAGTTTTCAGCTTTTTTGGCTGGGCTTCCACCATCTCCAACTTGCAGAAAATGAGGGCCTTTTCTTTGAAATGCTGAAGCTACTAAAACCAATTTTTAGATTTTATTTTGAGTTTTTAAAAACTGCTTTCTCTCTATATATCCTAAGGCTGTCTGTGGACCTATGAAGGCATTAAAATGGAGTTCCACCCATTTTTTTTATGTTTGTCTGTGCTGCATGCCCTAATCTCATAGTGTTCAGAATGCACAATTTTTATTTATTTTGTTGCTCGTAAATACCTTTATTTTGTAGTCCTTCATTACTTCCCCCTCCTTATTAGCCTAGGCTATTAAGTCACAAACCTGACTGAAACCTATTACATTGCTTGTGCAGCACTGAGCATGTGCGAGATATGCAAAGCTGAAATCCAGGAAGTCATACAGTCTGGCTTCATGATGCCCACACTTAAGATGGCCACGGTCTATTTCTAGATTATAAACTAAATCTAAATGCTGTAACAACCTAACAAAACGGACCTTAGTTTACAGACTAACTTTGCTAGAATACATTAAGCTTGTGTATTACAGGGGTATTTATATTTAAAAAGTGAAATTGTGGGTGGAACTCCCCTTTAACTTGTTTATTACAATGGGGATCTGGCAGAAGGTCCATGAACAGATATTTGGCAAGCTTCCCAAATTGATGTTCCCAGACAATGATTGCTAGGTTGGGTTTGAGCTTTTCATACGTGTGAAACGGTTGACCAATGTAAAAGTAATAAAGCTGCGCTATAACAAATAAGTGAGAATCATAAAGTGAATATGTGAAGGAAAACAGAAAACAAGTCCATAGGTGAGGAGTAGGTGTATGTGAGGCACCATAAATCTTAGGACAGTCCGTAAACCACCAGAGAGTGAATCTAGGCGGTCCTATAGAGTAGACTTGTGCACTTCCACCACATGAATTTCAAGCTTACCAGAAAGAAAGTCCCAGCCAGGGTCTTTTCCAGAAAATCAACAACAGCACCTCAAGGTATAAATAATTAGGCAGACCACAGCAAACTCCAAGGATGATTCATCTCTCAGGTCACAGTTGTAAGCCAATCAGGTACCTTTATTGTTGCAATTGAAAATGGCTCGAACGTCACTTTTTAAGCTCAACTTCCCAAATTGGGCCTTCATTTGGTGGTTAATGGTAATGGATATCTTCTATGCACCAGGGTCTAGAGATTTCCCACGCATGCCAAAAACGAAAGATAGTTGGTTGCAGGTTGTCATTTTCTGAAAAATAAATAAAAAAACGAGACAGTAGATAAAGTCTGCCAGTTCACCAACCCCCAATTGCAAACAAATTGGAGGATTGCACAGAGCGTGGGCCATGTAAACAGAATCCAGGTGGTGAAAGGGGAACTTCTCACCAAGTTCTCTTTGTTATAATAAACCCATCAGCTATACATTTCACTCCTACTCTACCAATATAGTTGAAAATGTCCAGATTGAATGAAAAATATCTTGTATCTATAAGTAGATAGAAGTGTTAAAACCCTAAAACTAAATATTTCCTAATTTCCCATTTACTCCCTTTTTATTGTTAAATACGGTATATCCTTAAAAGCATTTTGTTATATCTGGTGAATAAGTGGCAAAAAAAAAAAATCAAAATAATAATACCACCTGTTGATTGTGCTAAAAGCTTATAATGTCTTGCGTAAATCTCAGACAGTGTTATCAGCTCTGCGTGGACTACAAGAAACCCCCACCCCCCTCGGTTTTTTACATGAAGATAGTGAGGGTGTTCTGCAATCCCAACACACTTCATGTTTTAGGGTAACAACGCTACTTCCCTCAGATACAGAGCAGGAAGCGTATCACTGTCAGGATTACCAGGTGAAAAATAAACAAAATAATGTAGCTACCACACATAGGGACTAGCGAGCTGCAATATTTTACATTTTGTTCTTGTGTTTAAATATGCTTTAATACTGCACAAGACATATAGTATATCTAGTGAGCAAAATGTATGTGTCTTCTGATGCATGAGTCCATGGTACGAATGTAGCTTGTCCAAGTGTTTTTTAGCCGCTGTGATAGTGTTGAGGAAAATCCAAACCATTCCCTAAAATCAGGGTTCCAATTTCTTGACCAGCATGCCATCAGCCAGTAGATATCAGAATCTCGTTGTTGCAATTAGGCCTACTATCTTGAAGTATGAATTTCAGCACCAGCTTACTGGATGCCATATAGGAAGTGTCAGCGAAAACTGACCCTGGAGAGTACAACCTTATATTCTTCAAAAGCTCGATCAACGTCACCGTTGGTCATGGGGAAACTCAGAAAATGCATCAGATTGCAGTCTAAATGTCCATGTTTGTAGTGAAGGGTCCAGTTAAACCAGGCTATCCAGCGCCGTTCTAACTATCCAAGTTTGGCAGTTTCCGAATAGGCAAGTGCATTGTTGTCCGTTTAGATACTTGGCAAACTTTTCATTAAAGGCCCAGACCACAGCTAAGAAGTCAAATTTGAAGGAGTTATAGCTGGTGTAATTTAGTTTAGTAGGGGGTAGTGGGGGTAGTCAGTAGGTGGTAGACTCCAACTGGCATATGCTCCTGAGCAAGCACAGACCCCAATGCCCCGTCCATACACACAATCGGAAATTCCGACAGCAAAAGTCAGATGTGAGCTTTTGAAAGGAAATTTCATGTATGCTCCATCAGACTTTTGCTGTCAGAATTTCCACCAACAAAAGATTGAGAGCTGGTTCTCAAATTTCAGATGCGCAAATAGCAATTCCAACACACACAATTCCAACATGCATGCTCGGAAGCATTGAACTTAATTTTCCCGACTCATGCTAGTGTTGTACGTCACCGCATTCTTGGCGGTCGAAAGTTCAGAGAACTTTTGTGTGACAGTGTGTATGCAAGCCAAGCTTGAGCAGAATTCCGTCTGAAAAACCATCCAAGGTTTTTTCGACGGAAAATCCGATCGCATGTACGTGGCATTAGCCTTGTAGGCTGCTGTCAGTGTATACCTGGAAAGGTTTGTAGTATTTAGTGTATGCCAGAATGGGCAAAAATTTCAAATTTTTCTTTGAGAGTCTCAAAGGCTTGGGCGGCCTGCCTGATTTGTGAGCTGTTCCCACAATAAATGAGTGAGTGAATCTGCAATCTGTAAGAAAGTATGAAAGGTCAGTATAAAGTTCAGAATAACCTACTGACTCAAGACAGGAGTGTTGTTCAATCACAGTCTTTGGGATCGCCAGGAGGGAGTCCTGTAAACAGTCAGTAGGCACATTGGTCTAACAGGCGGACGTGAGCTCCTCTCACCTGACCTCCAGTGACTCCATCCTCCATCCTCCTCGCAGCAGACAGCTAGGCAGGCAGGTGTTTTCTCTCCTTCAGTGATCCAGAACTCAGAACCAGGACAGCTGCTCTCTCCTCCGCCTTGGGCCCCACTCCTTCCCCCTGCTACTTCCCCAAGGTAAGGAGCTCCCCGGCAGCTCTCTCTCAAGGCTTCCTTGCCTGGTCTGTCCCCCTTGGGTTTGAGTGCGGCCGTCCTTTTCAGGATAAGCCGCGGTCTCCAGCCCTGGGAATCGGACGACCGACACCCCCCGCCGCATCCCAAACACTATACCTTCCCCCCTGCCAGTTGCACCTTTTCGGGGGGTTTTCGGGTGTTTTTCACCCCTCCGCGCCGGCCTGGAAGCAATCGCGGCAGCCGCGACTAGGAAAGGCCGCGGCTTCAACCGCGGCCTAGCGGCGCGCCGCTCCTCGCCATCCCAAGCTCTCAAAATCTCCTGAAACGGCCCAGATACCCCCCATAGCCCTAGAAAGTAGCTCCTACCCCCACTCGATCCCTCCTGGCCCTTACAGCAGCACCGATCCACCCAATTCTGGGAGTTCACCAGCCTGGATCTTGCTGCTGGTTCAGCGGCCATCTCTACCACACCCAGCCCCAAACCCCCCTTGGTGAACACCGTAATACTTGATCCAGGGTTCGTCCGATCGCCTCTTGAGGGGTCAGGAAGGATTTTTTTTCCCTTTCACTGCATATTGGCAAAGCATGATCAGGGTTTTTTTGCCTTCCTCTGGACCAAGTCAGGATAGAGGATTCGGCTAATCCTTGACTATCCTTCCATGCCCCCTCCCCCCACCCCCCCCCCCGGTGTTTGGCGACCATGATTAATCTGCAATACATCTGGGGTCTGAGGCGATTTGCTGCAGTATTACCAGCCATCACCAAAAAAGCCCTGTAAGCTGAGCGACTCTTTAGAACCGATCGACGATTGGCTATCAAGAGTCGCAGCCGCTTGCCACAACCGATCGGCAGTAAAACACCGACTAGAAATCCATGACTTCATCCTGCAATTCGACTTAGACTGCCTCTTTATAAACAGAGAGCTGGCTCACAGCCAACTGCAACACCATTCTAGGAGAATTGTTGCCAGAAAATTATCGTATTATTACGGAAAACAGAATAGGGCAAAGAGGAGGAGGACTGGCAGTGATCCATAAGATTCATCTGGCGATCACAAAACCAGTCTTTCAAAACCCTCTTCCATTCATGGAAACCCTTACTCTACAACTGCAAGCAAACTCCCAGGAGACCGTCCGGATTCTACTGTGCTATAGGCCAACCCGGTCCTAAGTCGCAGCTTCTTCCATTATTGACGGACTTTATCTCCACCTATACCCTTAACAGCAAACACCTTTTGCTGCTCGGGGATTTCAACCTCTGGGCCAACTCCCCACAAGACCCCGTGGCCGACGCCTGCATTGACCACCTGGAAGGTCTAGGGCTACAACAACTAGTATGTGGGCCCACACATGCTTCAGGTCATACACTCGATCTCATTTTCAGACAAAATCTGGAAATAAAAATCTTGGAAAATGAACCGTTGCCATGGTCAGATCACCATGCCATCAAATTCATACTTTCCAACTTCCCCCCCTTAGCAAAAACATCAAATCCAGTGACTACACACTGGACTAGATGTCAGAAGAAGCTCCACTCGGAATTCTTCAAAGCCGCGTTAAGGAAAAAAATAAAAACAATTCAGCCGCATCAATCGGCTGAAGAAACACTGGATTCCATAAACACAGCACTATTACAGTCAGCTGACTTAATAGCGCCGAAACGTAAAACCCGCATCCGGAAAAAAAACTCCAGCTGGTTCAACAACCAACTGGCGTTACTGAAGCAAGAGCGCAGAAGGGCGGAAGCCGCCTGGAAGAGAAGCCCATTAGATGAGAACCTCTCTATCTACAAGGCAATAACTAAGAAATATCACAAAGAAACCTTCAAGGCTAAGAAAAATTATTTTTCTGAGGCCATCAACAGCGCCCTGAATCGCCCCCGCGAACTCTTCAAACTGGTCACTGCGTCCATGAATCCAGGATGTCTTGAAGCCCCCAATTCGGACTCACAAGAATTTTGCAATGAATTATCGGATTACTTCATTAATAAAATCGAGGGAATCCGGCAAAGCATTCAGCAGAACAATTCCCCCCGTAGCCCCCCCTGTAATAATTTACACAACACCTGTAGTAATTCACCCCAACCAGGTAAGTTCACGCTGGAACCCATCACTATCCAAGCCACAAAACATATCATCGGTACTCTGCGTAACAGCACTGCGCCAAATGATATCATCCCCACCAAACTGCTGAAGAAGTGCGCCGACATCCTGGCACCTCCTATCACACAGCTTATTAACCAATCTTTCATGGAGGGCATAGTGCCCTCCCAGTTGAAGGAGGGTATAATTAGACCCATCTTGAAGAAATCTACCCTGGACCCCAAGGATCCACTCCACCGTCGCCCTATAACAAGCTTAAACACTTTCTCCAAGATTATGGAGAAAGCAGTGGTGCAACAGCTGCAACAGCATCTAGACACCCACAACCTACTCGACCCATTTCAATCAGGTTTCCGCCCCGGACAGGGGACGGAAACAGCATTGCTCAAGATATGGGACGACACCCTCGAGGCCGCAGACGAAGGAGAATCTTGTCTTCTGGTTCTGTTAGACCTGAGCGCAGCTTTCGACACAGTAGACCATAAGCTTTTATTGACCCGGCTAGCTGAAGTAGCCAGAGTCGCAGAAGGCGATTTATCTTGGTTCTCCTCTTTTTTGGAAAACAGATCGCAAATAGTGAAATTAGGACCTTTCTTTTCGGAAAAACGCACGGTATCATACGGAGTCCCTCAAGGATCCCCGCTGTCGCCGGTGTTATTCAACATTTATCTCCGTCCGCTTTTTGAGATCATCAGCAGTCAAAAACTGCTCTATCACTCTTATGCAGACCACACGCAACTGTATTTCCGCATTTGCAATAAAAAGGATCACCACCTCAATCTAGAGACATGCCTCTCTTTGATAAAGGACTGGATGACAAAGAGTTATCTAAAACTCAACGGAGCGAAAACAGAACTCCTTCTGTTTCACGCCAAACGTAAGAATCTACCTGCAACAACTTGGACACCCCCGCCCATTCTGGGCAAAATCATCACCCCTAGCGCCAAAGTCAAAAGCCTCTGGGTCATTTTCGACTCCTACATGACTATGGACGCACAAATAGGGTCAGTAGTCAGCGGATCTCACCATCTGCTGCGCCTACTACGCAGGCTTATCCCTTTTATCCCCAAAGAAGACATAGCGGTCGTGGTGGGAGCAATTGTTAACTCCAGATTGGACTATGCAAATGCCCTTTACCTCGGACTCCCAAAGTACCAAATCGCTCGTCTACAAGTCGTTCAAAATACGGCCGCTAGACTTGTGACTGGGAAAAAACCCTGGGAATCAATCTCACCCTCACTGAGATCCCTTCACTGGTTACCAGTAAAAGACAGAATCACTTTTAAAGCACTCTGTCTAACGCATACATGTATCCATGGGAATGTTCCCCATTATCTATGCGAAAAAATAAAAGCCCATAACCCCAATCGCGTGTTGCGATCCACTAATCAAAATCTTCTGAAGATACCGAAAGCTGGATACAAATCCAAAGGAGACAGAAGATTCGCGGTCCAAGGTCCCAGACTATGGAACGCTTTGCCAACCAGTATTCGGTTGGAGGAGAACTACTTAGCATTCAGGAAAAAGATCAAGACTCATCTCTTTTGATACCAAAGGAGACAGGAACAACAAGCGCCCAGAGGCGATTCAGTTCGCATGTGCCGCGCTATATAAGTTTTCATTCATTCAGGGATGTATTTAGGTTTTGTGCTGCCCTAGGCCTGACTAAACTCGCGCACCCCTAATTTAAATATGACCCACCCCTTCCAGTCAAGGCCACACCCCTTGCTGTTAAAAACCTGCCCTTCCCTTACCTTACCCTTACTCTATCCAAAATTAAATAGAAAAGTGTTCTTAAAGTTCTACTTTAGGCCCAAAATTCTGATTTTTTTTTTGGAGAGGACTAAAAAGATATAACCATGCCAATGGTACAGCAGAAAACATATAGCACAGTGAGGAAGGTTTGTGGTCCAGGATGATAGGACAGTCAAAATTAGAAGCTCCACCCCCCCTACAGTTGCGAAATGCTTGCCTCTCTGCCCAGTCCGCCCCATAAGACTGGCGCTACACTAACAGTGCTACACTAATCGTGCAAGCCGGCGGAGACTCTGTCCGTGCTGCCCCCCTGCAACCTGCTGCCCTAGGCCTGGGCCTTGTTGGCCTAGGCCAGGATACAGCTCTGGGGATTGCCCTGATTTGTACAGTCTGAGTTTTGGCCAATTCAGGGATACCTCTTCAGCCTAAATCACGTGCCCCAGGCAGTGTATCCATGTCCTCGTGGGATGGCACATTTCTGGTTTCAGTCCATACTGAGTCAGTTGGGTATGGGTCTGATCTAAAGTAGATTTGCAAGGTGGTCCTCAAATGTTCTGGAGAATATTATGTCATCAATGTGGATCAGAAACTACATTTTCAAGAGAACATTCTACCAGTCTTTTAAAGGTGCTGGGGGCATTGGTCAAACCAAAGGGCATCTAATTAAACTCATACAACCACTGAGGGGTGATCAAAGCTGTCATTTCACAGTTCTCTTCCTTTACACGGAAACCTGTATTATACACTAGCTAGATCCAGTGTGGAAGAGTATTGGGCCTGTCCCAAGGCCATCAAGAACTCCTCTAGCTGACAGAGGGTAGCTAAGCGCTGACGCCATCAGGACCCACATGATCCCATTAATGCAGGTGTATTTGTTTCTGTTTGCCGTAAAACAAATTTTATCAAGACTCACCATTCTTTTAACCGATTGCAAGCAGTTTTTTGGCTTTATATAATAAAAGGAGTTTATACAATATCACACTATGCGAGCCATTTACTATATACTTACCTCACCTGGCCACAGCCGATCGGGTCATGCCAACGTGAGTCCGACACTATTGGAGGAATTACCCTGTTACCAGCGTGTTCCAGGCATTTATAGGAGACCTCACAACTTATCTTACCCTGCAGAGGTTTATCTGACAGCATGTTTGACCACTCTAGAAATAGATGGTCAACTTTATCTGGTAAACCTTGCCACTAATAGGGCGATGGATGTCACAGAAGGACTTTTTTGATCTTTGGTGGCTTAACCTCTTTAAAAGCATTTCTCCTTTTTGGAGCCTTCGATATACATCACTGGATTAACGCAATGTACACCTTCTAGAACTGATTTCCTTTCACAAGGATGTTACATGGATATTTTGACTTTAATGTCTTATCATTGAGATCACGGATATCGATTTACTCTGAAGTATAATTTTTCATTCAATTTGGTTTCTCAATTTTAAAATTTCACTTATTGGATTTAGCGCAACTTTTTTGTTTATTAAATGTTTTATTATGATTATATCACATGGCTAGTCGCTGCTGTAATTTACTGTTATTTCTTTCTTTTACTTCAGCGCGGTATACCACTTAGAATTAAATTTGTACGGTGCAGCTGTTGAGTTGGGTCTAGCGACTACAGGAGTTACCCTAAGCTCTTGAGTGCCCAAGTTCAGAGTTGAGGATGCCCACAATTTTCTACCTGTTTGACCTCAAAAGGGGAAGAGGGTGATGGATGGACGCTAGACTTTAACATTGGGTAAACCAGGCGCAACCGGTGAGCCACCACCAGGCGAAAAAGGACAAGATACTTTAGTGGCAAGATCACAGAGCTGTAAAAAGTCAAATGAGTGAACCTTTACCCATAAAGAAAATGGCAATCTTCAATTGTAGTACAGCTTCTATGAATTGAGAAGCAGGTGGTTTGAATTGAGGTGGTGAGCATAGTTAGGCTCTCTTGATGACAGCCTGTGACAGCCTCTTAGTTCCATTAACCCTGTCACACCGGAAGATTACAGCAGTGGGGGTGGGGCATTGACAGAGGATGATTTCAACTAAAAGAATAAGCATCATTCATCACTAGGGACACATTCTACTGCCTGTAAGTTAAAGTGATTGTTAATGATCACCTTGTAAAACAACTTATTCAGTTTCAGATTGAAATGAAAGGCAAAACATTAGGGTTATAGATATAGAATGTAACATGCTTTTGTATTCAGCCCCAGAGTCAATACTTGGTAGAACCACCTTTCGCTGCAATTACAGCTACAAGTCTTTTTGAGGATGTCTCTACCAGCGTTGCACATCTAGAGAGTGACATTTTTTCCCCAATTCTACTTTGCAAAATAGCTTAAGCTCTGTCAGATTGGACAGAAAGTGTCTATGAACATCAATTTTCAAGTCTTGCCACAGATTCTCAATTGGGTTTAGGTCTGGACTTTGACCTGGCCATTCTAACACATGAATATGCTTTGATCTAAACCATTCCAGTGTAGCTCTGGCTGTATGTATAGGGTCGTTGCTTTGCTGGAAGGTAAACCTCTGCCCCAGTCTCAAGTCTTTTGCAGACTTTTGTTTTGCCCTGTATTTGGCTCCATCCATCTTCCCATCAACTCTGACCAGCTTCCCTGTCCCGCTGAAGAAAAGCGGCTCCACAATATGATGCTGCCACCACCATGTTTCAAGGTGGGAATGGTGTGTTCAGGGTGATGTGCAGTATTAGTTTTCTGCCACACAGCGTTTTGCTTTTAGGCCAAAAAAAGTTCAATTTTGGTCTCTTCTGATTAGAGCAACTTCTTCTACAGGTTTGCCGTGTCCCCCACATGGCTTCTCACAAACTGAAAACATGACTTGCTTTGGCTTCCTTTCAACAATGGCTTTCTTATTGCCACTCTTCCATAAAGGCCAGATTTGTGGAGTGCATGACTAATTGTCCTGTGGACAGATTCTCCCACCTGAGCTGTGAATCTCTGTAGCTCCTCCAGGAGTTACCATGGGTCTCTTGGCTGCTTCTCCGATTAATGCTCTCCTTGCCCGGCCTGTTGGTTTAAGTGGACGGCCATGTCTCGGTAGATTTGCATTTGTGCCATACTCTTTCCATTCTCTTTCCCATTTTAGAATGATAGATGTGCCATACTCTTTCCATTTTCGGATGATAGATGTTCAAAGCTTGGAATATTTTTTATAACCTAACCCTGCTTTAAACTTTTCCACAACTTTTTTCGCTGACCTGTCTGGTGTGTTCCTTGGAATTCATGATGCTGTTAGTTCACTAAGGTTCTCTAACCAACCTCCAAGGGCTTCACAGAATAGCTGTATTTATACAGAGATTAAATTACACGCAGGTGGAATATATTTACTAATTAGGTGACTTCTGAAGGCAATTGGTGACAAAATGTGGAAAATGTCAAGGGTCAATACTTTTCCAAGGCACTGTAGCATCACTGCCATGGTAGTTACGACTAAGGCCTTATAGGCTGAAAACGCATCAACCTTTCCTATTTGCGTTTGTCTACTGTGTCTTGTCAATAAATACGTCATTTGTTTAAGAGCAACGACCGGAGTGCGGATCATCTTTTCCTCATTCTACAGAGCCGGCGACTGTGGATCGAGCACCTGGGACCTTAGCTTTCCATGTGATGTATGGGTGGTAGCACCAACTTTTTTTGTTTATATACTGTAGCATCACACAGTTACTGGATAGCTGAATTACATATCATGTGGAAAAAAAAAACAAAAAAAACTTACGGAATATATATATTACATATGACTATTGTAATAAACTTTGATTTTAATATCGTACCCCTTGTGTGGATGGGATACTCTTGCCTTTTATCGTGGAGTTACATTGTATACACGATAGACATTATGGAATCCGGAATCCAAAAAAAAGATATATATATATATATATATATATATTAGGGCTGTTACTGATCAAAATGTTTGTGTTCGAATAATAATTTTTCTTTTTAATCGATTAATCGACTAATTTCGATTAATTATAATGCACATACAGATCCAACTACTTTTAGCTGATCTCCTTGCAGGTCGATTCCCAGTGCAGCTACCAACCACTGAAAAAATGGATAGCAGGATACAAAAAATACACAAAGGCAGCACTCAATGGGAATAGCATTAAAACTTTTATAGTCTTCAAGTAGGTAACCAAATAAATATTGCACTGGAGATAAAATCGATGTAGCTACATAAACTGTAAAAATGGTGCGAGTAATACCAAACGGTACCAAAAGCAGTCATAAAAACATGTAGCTAAGTATGATACTGGTATAAAAATGTGTACAACGATACCACTGCTGAATCCAGATGAGGAGGGGTTAACATCAGTACGTCGGCATGTAGATGTCCCATGAAGGGAACTATCACAACTCCCAGTGGATGGCTGTAGAATCCCAGGGTGATAGAGGGAAGTGTAACAGCCCTTGCGTGTGGCAGATAGTAAGGTCCCGCTGGCATGCAGATATGAAGGCACAGCAAAGGAGCCCTTCAGATGGACACGGCAAGCCCCGCCCGTGTCCGTGATGTTACCGAATCTCCAACAGAACTCCCTGAAGGACCAGAAGCCGGCGGAGAGGTGAGTACCAATCAAAAGAATTTTAATCGATCAAAAAGATTTTGACCGATCAAAAAAATTAAAGATTAATCGATTAATTAAAAGTTAATTTGCACAGCCCTAATCTAATATATATATATATATATATCTCTATTAGTGACTTTTTTAGGATTCCGGATTCCATAATGTCTATCGTGTATACAATGTAACTCCACGATAAAAGGCAAGAGTATCCCATCCACACAAGGGGTACGATATTAAAATCAAAGTTTATTACAATAGTCATTTGTAATATATGCAATAAAATGTCCATGTGGTTTACTATATATATAGGAGAGACCATTCAGTCAGAGATAAATTGGTACAGTTGACCTTACCAAGACATTTTTTGGAGAAAGAACATTCGATTTCCCAATTAAAATTCATGGTACTGGAGGGAATTTATAAGAATAGAAGGGGTGGTAACCGTGAATACATTCTAAAAAAGCATGAGGTACATTGGATTTATCTGCTTGATACTATTGCCCCTAAGTGGTTGAATACAGATTTGGATTTATATATGTTTATTTAGGAGGTAATTCATTCGATGTAGCGATGCATTGTGTACATATGTATTTTTGACAGATTAAACGAGTTGAAGGCTTCTGTTGAAATATGGGAGGGTTCTACGCTTTGCTAACCATTTCCCCACCTGTGATACAAGAATGTATAAAGAAAAAAAAATGGTGTTTGATCGATTACTAATCACATAATTGATTCCAAATGTGTAAAATTATGGGGCCAGATTCACAAAGCACTTACGCCGGAGTATCTCGAAATGTGCTGCCATCAGGGGGGGTACAGGCATTACACCTGTAAGGGGCCCGGATGGGAACCCCCTCTTTTTTTATATATAAAAAAAAAAAAACTTTTAGATATTTTCATTTTTTTATTAAAGGGCCCCGAGGTCCCTGGATGGCTACCCCCCTTTTTTTATATCTATTTTTCTTCATTTCTTCATAAAGCCCCCCCCCCCCACTTCTTAATCTTAATTCGCAGCACCCCCCCCCCGATTCTCAATTTCAGGCGGCAGCACCCCCCCCCCCCAGTTCTCTGCTCCAGGGGGCCCATGCCTGAAGCTGTGTAAGGGGCCCCATAATTCCTGATGGCGGCCCTGCCAACATGCCAGGGGCATCCTTGCTCATAGCTATACTACCGACTTTAGATGAGCACAGAAGGAGGAGGGCACGGGAGAGAATATACCGCACACGCATAGACATCTTTGGCATGAGTGATTCTGAGGTGTATCGCATCTTCAGATTCACCCCTCATGCCATCCTGGAATTAACCACAACCCTGCAGGAGGACATCACCAGCCCAACACACCACTCACATGCAGTGCAGCCACTGGGCAAGGTCCTGGCAACACTCCATTTCCTTGCCAGTGGCTCTTTTCAGCGTACAAGTGGAGTGGTGGCAGGAATGTCACCCCACATTCAAAAATCAATCAGAAAAAAAAAAATCAAAAAAAAAATGCCCAGAAAAAAAAAAAAAAGACACAGCAAAAAAAAAAAAAAAAAATCAGCAATAAACACTCTCCAAAAATCTCAAAGACACGTTACAAACCTTATTGTAGGAAGGGAAAAAAATTGCATGTACTTTTTCAATGGAAGAGCATTTCTCTCGGTCTATTTAAGCACTGTGCATAGTCTGACGGGGCTAGTTCCTATGTAACTGATTGCGCCGTGAGCATGCTCAGAGAAGTGCTGACCATAGTCTGCTTCATGTGCACATGCCCAGTCTGGCCGGCCTTTCATTTGCATGGGGTCACGGCTCATTTCAATGGAACACGCCCACGTCCTTCCCACTTTGAATTACACCGCCTTACGGCTCGGAATTTACATTGCACCGGTGCAAATTTGGACGAAAATACTACGAGGATACGGCACTTGTGCCTCGAAATTAAGCCGGTCTAACTTAAAGGAGTTGCACTACGCCGGTCCAAAAATGTGCCGATGTACGTGAATCTGGCCCATGGTGTTTTAGCCAAGTGTGTAACTGACTTTAGATGTGTATTTGATCTGAAGAAATGCATAAGCTTGTGAGCCCAAAACGCAATATGAACTTTTACATCATGTAATGTTTGTTTGAACTTTGGTTCAATAAAGAAATTGCAAGCGATTTATTTTATTTTATTTGGTCAGTGGGATGACCAGATCGCATATATATATGTATTCCCCCCCCCCCCCCTCCCTTCTCTGGGAATAGTCATTATGGATTTTTGTAGATATCGATTGTTGTTAACCACTTCAGCCCTGGAGGATTTGGCTGCCCAAACTGGGTCATTTTTTGCAATTAGGCACTGCGTCGCCTTGACTATTGAGCAGTCATGCGATGTTGCACCCAAACAAAATTTATAAATATCTCATGAATAAATATAATAAATATTTATTTTGGTGGTATTTGATCACCTCTGTGTATACTATTAAAAAAAAAAAAAAGTTTTTTTGAAAAAAGAAGCAATATGGTTTACTTTTTTGCTATAATAAATATCCAAAAAAAATAAAATAATTGTATATATATATATATATATATATATATATATATATATATATATATATATATATATATATATATATATAATCTCTTTCTCAGTTTAGGCTGATATGTGTTCTTCTACATTTTTTTGGTAAACAAAAAAAAATAAAAAAAAAATATTGCAATAAATGTATATTGATTGGTTTGCGCAAAAGTTATAGTTAGTATCTACAAAATAGGGGATAGTTTTATGGCACTTCTATCATTTTCTGATGCTATTTTAGGACCATTGTCATTTATACAGCGATCAGTGCTATAAAATGCACCGATTACTGTGTAAATGACACTGGCAGGGAAGGGGTTAACCACTAGGGGGTGAGGAAGGCGTTAAATGTGTCCTAGGGAGTGGTTCTAACTGTGGGGGGGCTGGGCTACGAGTGGCATGATGACAGAGAGCAGTAGATCACTGCCCTGTGACTAGGCAGAATAGTTCTGCAGCTCTGCGACAGGATCGCGTGACATCGGCAGACATAGTGTCCACGGGGCACAGTCACGGAGCTCGCGGTAGGGGCGTGCGCGCGCGCGCGCCCGCACAGGTCCAATTTCAAAGCAACGTACATGTACGTTGCTTTGCGCAGCAGTGCCATTCTGCCGATGTATAAGTATAGGCAGCGGTCGGCAAGCTGTTAATTAATGCAAATATACTGTACATTCTGGGGATTTGTAATTTATGTATGTATTTTTGCTTTTAGAAGCCATTCTATGGTCCATTTGTACGCATATAAGAGATAGGAGGTCCAGATGAAGCAGAGGGCTACGCGAAAAGCATCAACCTAATTTCTTGTTCTCGGAAGACTATTATGGCTTGCATCCACTTAGTGGATGATGATTGGTGTACAAGCATATACAGAATATATTTTATAGAACATTTTATTTGATGAAATAAAGATTTGTATACATTTTTAATGTTTTTGATGCATTTTGTGCTCATTGGAGGAGTATTTAAATCCTATCGTCAGGGTTGGGTTCAGCCCTTCCTTCTCAGAGCTCTGTGCTCATCTGTCTTACTTGCCAGCACTCTTCATTCCACAGTGAATCACCTGGTCTTCATTTCCTGCTCGTCAGCTAGCCCTGCTTGCTATTTAAACTGCCTGGACCAGATCTCCTGTGCCTTTGCCCGGTCAACCTATCCGGATACTCTCTGCTGTGTTTTCCTGTTGAAGACTTTTGCCTGGCTGACTTCCCTTCCTGATCCTGTTTACTACCTCTACTACGCTGATCTCTAGATTCCTGTTTCACTGGCTTGTTCCAACTACCCACTCTGGTTACCGAACCCTGGCTAGGTTTTGACTCGGTTTGCTCCGTTTATATCATTTTATTAAAAAGTGTGATTTTTACTGCACTTCTGTCTAATGGCCCTTCTGTCTAATCGTACGATTTTTTTCGCTTAATAGTCGCAAGTAAAATGAAATAGGTTATTAAAGTCACGAAAATTCTCGTACGACAGAAAAAAAAAATTGGAAGTGATGTCATGTGTTGTAATTTATTTTAATGTATTGTCGGACAACAACTGTACTGACTAAACGAAAATCGTACGATCTGACATCGTACGAGGAAAATGTTCGCGCTTGTCCGATCTAATAATATCGGATGAACGGTCGTGATCGGCTCTCAAAAGTAGTGTACACATGATCCGAAAATCGTACGATCCATCATCGTACGATCGTTTTCGTCCGATATTTCGGATCGTGTGTACGGGCCATCAGTCCGATTCTTGGATCCTGACACCTACAATGCATGTGTATATTATTTATTTTGTTTAGGGATGAGACCCTCCACTGACACACATTCAGTACTATCCTTCCCCGCATACACCAAAATATATATATTTTTTAACAAAGTTTAACAGGCTGCATATTCAAAAGAAAAAGTGTATAAATTGTAGGTTGACTTGTACGACAACTATATACTTTATTTCAAATTTTTAAGAAAAGTGGGGGTTTTCCTTTAACAAATACCATTAGCAGCACTGCTATTTTTTCCTCATTTTACTTTTTTTTGCAGTTGTCTAGTAAAAGCCTTTAAGATCCTATTTATTACATACAGCGATACTATCATAACGGATGATTATGATCATCATAATGTGTGAAAATAAAAAATAATTTTATTGCACACCTCTATGCACTTTGAGTGGTATCATAAATTTAATAATATAGTAAAAATTACCCCTACATATTAAACATGTAGAATAATTGTTTTAGTGGAATAAAAGGGTTTTAAGCACACAGAGCTCTGCCCCGGGGTATTGGGTTTCACTGTGGGACAAGTTCTATTATTTGTTTTATTGAAAGATTATGGCGATTATACATTTTATGTTACTAGGTGTTTTAAATCGGGCATGCGAGGGACCTACAAGAAACAGGCTGCCAGAGAATTTTGCTGCAGGCTCTAGAGCCACCTAATTAATTTCCAAACAAAGCTTTCAGTGGTTCATTTACATTAGGCATAATGTAAATCATGAGGAGACAAATGGGGTTAAATTGCTATTGCGGGTTTGTGGGACTCAGTTTATGGGCAGTGTAAGTACGAGCTGTGCAAATCCCACACAGGCAGGGATGGACTGTTAGACCACACTGCTGTTCTTTCTATCAATTTGCTTCATTTAAAGCCCAAGTTCACCTTTTTCACAGCTTCTACCTGTAGCATAAAATAGCTATGCATTCTTTTGAAACAAATGTAATTGATAAATTAATACATTTAATGTTTGGTCGAAAAGTGTTATTTTAATTATAGACAAAAATGTAATCTGAAGTCCATGTGCGGCACAAAACAATGGACTGGTAGGACTTGACAAGGAACTCCCCTTTCTCTGCACAGGCAATTGGAAAACAGTAGAAGTCAGTAACTTTCTGGACACCTCCAGGGAAATCTCAGCGTTTCAATAAAGCTGAACTCCAACATAACTGCCAAATATAAGTTAAAGTACATATAGATGAAGTGCTATAGAAATAAAAGATGAAATTTAAAATTAAAATGTACAGTATGTACCAAAAGTATACAGTATTTCCAGTTCTGTTTTCTGGATCACAGTCCCGTTGCAAAAATGTACTGAAGGGAATACACCGCTCTTGATATTGGCTATTGAAGACAGTGGTGTCAGCTTTCCACCCACAAGTCTACTTACTGGATAATGAAGGAGAAACGTAGTACAGATGAGCTCACATTTACTCTGCATGCACACAGCAGTGTGCAGAAATGCACATTATTGCACACATTCCTGTAATGTGTGAAAAACGCGAGTCGCACTTACAGTGCCATTAGTTTTTAGGACCCATTCATACCTAGCATAGCAGGAAAGTGCATAATGTGTGCACTTTCATGCATAGGACTGCCCTAGGTGCGAGAAACATGCCAAAAAAGCTCTTGCACCTTTTTAGGCATAGAACTTTGCTCGTTTTGCCGTTCACAAAATCGCAGTCTGCTCCCTGCGTTTGGGGTGCCACTGCAAGCGCGACTTGCATTTTACACGCGGTGCAGAAATGCACAGGTGTGAATGTAGCCTTAATGGCACCCCAAACTCAGCCAACTGCGTGTATTTTTTCACGCAAACACAACAAAATGTGTGGTTAAACAAAATGAGCAAAGCTCTACACCCAAAAAGGTTCGGGATCTTTTTGTCGCATGTAGGGCAGCCCATTCAAATTAGATATGTACACACTGAAATATTTTGTTTGTTTCAGAATTTCGGTTTGGTACGAAAAATTAATTTATTTAGTTACTCTCGAAATTCGTTTTTATTTATTTTATTTAGTTAAAAAAATGCATCAAAAAGGAATTTTTTTTTGGCTGAAATTACTGTTTACAGGGTATAGAGACATAATAGTTAACTATATAATGTACCTGCAGTTTCAGTTTCGTTTTTCGTCTAGTTTCATGCTTCTGTGAAGAACAGAGACACAGAGCCAATACAGGGCAGTGTTTGGTTCTGAGTGGTTTTAGACACACAATAATCACACCTTCTTGATTAGAGACCACAGAGAGAAGCTCCCAGTACTTTTTTCATAAGGAAACAGACAACCAGGAAGTGTGCAGAACAGAGAAGGATTACAGCAAAAAACGAACAATGAGGACATGAAACCAGGACTGCATTAGGGTAAAGGAAGCTATTTAGTTGAATTTTTTTTTTCCTTTAGTGACCCTTTAAGGTTGAATCTGTTAATTGAAGGCCTATGGTGTCTGTCAAATGTTCAAAGAAGATTTGACGAAGCAGCTAAACTGTGCGACGCCGCAATCTAAAATTTACCGATCTAATGTTCCGCCCACAAGCTATAGTACATTTCTGATGTTGTATGACACTAGTAATAATTATATTTTTTAATTATTACTACTAGTCAACCAGCATTAGAATTCTTCTATAGCCTATGAGCGGAGCATTTGACCATAACTGTCCTCTCGCAGTGATCGTATGTTTTTAACTGCTTCGTCAAATCTTCATGTCTCTAAAATGACTAATCTTTTCTCTCTATGTCGAATAATATTGGACTAATAGAGTTAGGTTAGGCACATTGGACTGCAGATTCGATAGACACAGATCGCTATTGTCACCGTCATGTCGAATCTTCTATCTATATCGAAATGTTGTTGCAACGGATTTCGTGCGTTCGATTTCGTTGGTTAAAATTAACGTGAAAATCCCAGAAATTCCGATGAAAACTAATGCACATGTCTAATTCAAATGAATGAGCTGCCCTATGCATGTTCTCACTACTCTAGGTGTGAATTGGGCCTTATGCTTCCCCACACTTGTAAGTACACTACTATGCAAACTTTTTAGGTAGTTGTGAGAAAAAATGGTGTAAATCAACCACTTAAGGACCGCCTAACGTCGATATACGCCGGCAGAATGGTACGGCTGGGCACAACCACGTACCTGTACGTGATTGTTAAATCACGTTTCTGTCCGAAGCTTTGTGACCGCGGGACCCTGGAGCTGAAGAACGGAGAAAGGTGTGTGTGAACATAGTGGCGCTGTCATTGATCGTCTGTTCCCTGATATAGGGAAAGGCGATCAATGACGTCACATGTCCAGCCCCGCCGCCTACAGTTAGAAACACATATGAGGTGACACTTCGCCCCTTCAGTGCCTCCTAGTGGTTAACTCCCAAACTGCAATTGTCATTTTCACAGTAAACAATGCATTTTTATAGCATTTTTTGCTGTGGAAAGGACAATGGTCCAAAAATGTGTCAAGATTTTCCGATGTATCCGCCATAATGTCGCAGTCAGGGACATAAAAAAAAAATGCTGATCGCCGCCATTAGGAGTAAAAAAAAAAAATTATTAATAAAAATGCAATAAAACTATCCCATAGTTTGTAAATGCTATAAATTTTGCGCAAACCAATCGATTAACGCTTATTGCGATTTTTTTTACCTAAAATATGTAGAAGAATACGTATCGGCCTAAACTGAGGAAAAAAAAAAGTTTTTTTTATATATTAAAAGACCCGGCGCATCACGGATCGCGGTAAATTGCCGCTAATAGCAGCCGTTTACCACGTGATCGCTCTGTCAAATGACGGAGCGATCACTTGTAAACAAACCGGCGTCATTTGATGACGCCGGTTCCTCCTTCTCCTCTCTGTACCGATCGGTATAGTGTGAGAGGAGAGGGGGAGAGCGGGTGGCAGCAGCTCAGCTATCCCTGCGCAATACTCTGCAATACCCCAGTACTCTGCAATACCCTGTGCGATACTCTGCAATACCCTGCGTGATACTCTGCAATACCCTGCACTAAATTCTGCAATACCCCAATACTCTGCAATACCCTGCGCGATACTCTGCAATACCCTGTGCGATACTCTGCAATACCCTAATACTCTGCAATACCCTGCGCGATACTCTGCAATACCCTGCGCGATACTCTGCAATACCCTGCGCGATACTCTGCAATACCCTGCAATACCCTGCGCGATACTCTGCAATAACCCCAATACTCTGCAATACTTCGCAATACCCCAATACGTCCCCCCCTCCTGCCACCCTCCGGTGCTTTTACAGACTCACCGCTACGATCGAAGCCAGGATATTTTTTTTCCCAGCCTAGAGGTGAGATGTGGGGGTCTTTTTGACCCCATAACCCCATATCTCACTGTAAAGAGGACCTATCATGCTATATTTCTATTACAAGGGATGTTTACATTCCTTATAATAGGAATAAAAGTGATTAAAAAAAATGTATTTTTGAAAAAAAAAAAAGTCAAAATCAAGTAAAATGAACAATATTTTTTTTTTTAAAGCACCCCTGTCCCCGTGTGCTCGCATGCAGAAGCGAACGCATACGTAAATCCCGCCCACATATGAAAACTGTGTTCAAGCTACACATGTGAGGAGGTATCTCTGCGAACGTTAGAGCGAGAGCAATAATTTTGGCCCTAGACCTCCTCCGTAACTAAAAACATGTAACCAATTAAAGCGTCGCCTATGGGGATTTTTAAGTAGCGAAGTTTGCCGCCATTCCACGAGTGTGCGAAATTTTGAAGTGACATGTTGGGTATCTATTTATTCAGCGTAACTCCATCTTTCACATTATGAAAAAAAATTGGGCGAACTTTACTGTTTTGTTTTTTTTAAGCACAAAACATTTTTTCCTGACGCATTCATGGCAGCACACACTGGGTTGTGACTCCGCCCCCACAACCTGACAGGATTGGTTAGCTATAAATCTGAGTGGGAGACACCCGGCGTCATTCTCTTTTTTTATCCTCACCTGAACAGGACTGGAACGGACGTACAGCTCGCCTCCTACCGCTATCGCCCCAGCAGGTTCAGCCTCTCCTGTTTGGAAGTCCCCCCTGTACAGTCTCTAATAGAGCTCTATGGGGGGAACCCCGCTCTGGTGGTCTCGGGGGTCAAAATCCTGGCGAATACCTGGCATCCTACAAGCTCTAAATGAGCTTAGATTTGGCAGTGGCTCCCCTTACCTTCTTTTGAAATCCTCTTGTCTATCCAGTCTGTTTCCCCTTCTTTCTGGTATATTTAGGTTATTGGAGCCCGCAGACTGCTGGGCCTTGTGGTTCCTCGCTCCTGGCGTCCCTCTGGCCGCTCTGCGCATGCGCCCAGCGGAGTGATGACGTCAGGGGCTTACTCGCCCTCATCCAAGATGGCGCGGGGTCGCGCGCGGCGCTACTGCGCATGCGCGATCGCGTCATCAACGCCGCGGCGCCAGCTTTAAATAGGAAACTTTTCCCTTTTTACTCCGAGGTTGCTGCTTTGCTCCAACTTCTCTATATTACTTGCCCCAGGTAAGCCTTGTTCCTCTCCCCAGAATGGCTGTGCCCTTCTCCCTTCCTAACCTTATTTCTCTTCCTCTTGTTTTCCTCCAGCTGCTACTTCTCTGCTTTATGGAGTCCACTGCCCTAGCAGACCACTGCCAACAAACAAGGTAGGTAGGCCATCAATAGAGGTAAGTAGGGAAGAGAAAAAAGAGAGCCGGCCACTAAACACTGCCTTCTTTCGCAGTCCCACCAGGCCCAGCGATGCAAGCCCACGGCGCAGGGAGGGATCCAGACATTCATCTAGGAGATCCCGCAGAAGTCGGTCAAGAACCTCCTCCCGCTACCGCCGATCTAGGCGCAGCCGATCACGCCATAGTCGATCTCGCCACAGCAGGTCTCATCGGAGACAGTCTCCCTCAGTGCACCGCGAACGTTACCATACCCGTCCTGCGGCTAATGCCTGCTGGGTGTGTGGTGCCATTGCAATGCTAGGAAAATTAGCATGTCGCACCTGCTTCAATGAAGCGGTTGGAGAAAGGGAGGTGGACGCCAGGACAGCGACAATTCTTGCCAGAGATCCGGTGCAGGATTCAAACTGGACCCCTCTAACCGGCGGTGACCCCACCCCAGGCACCTCATCGGCTCTTGACCCCTATGCCCAACTAGCGGGGACCCTGTCCGACCAGGAAGAGCATGAGATGACATCAGGATTTGACTTCAGCCTAGTTGAGCCCTTTGCACGCTCCATTAAGGAGGCTATAGGCTGGGAGGATCCCGTGGCAGAACCGAAGGTTGGGAAGTATTTTCCCGAATTAAGAAGGGATCCGGAACTATTTCCTTTCATAGATGAGTTAGAAGATCTCATTAAAGATGAGTGGGAAAAACCTGATAGGCGGCCCAGCCTCTCTAATAAGCTTGCTAAGCTGTACCCGCTAATGGAGTCCAAGGTGTCTTCCCTCATCAACGCTCCCGTTGTCGATTCATCCCTGATGCGACTCGCCCGCCATGTCACCTTACCGATAGAGGACGCGGTCTCGTTCCGAGATGTGCTTGACCGCAAGATGGATCTGGAATTGAAGAAATCGTACTCTTCAGCAGGGGGAGCCTGTAGACCAGCGATTTCCACGGCTGCAGTTGCCAAAGCCATGTCCACATGGGCAGCCAATGCGGAGAAGGCCCTCTTAGAAGGGACTGACCAGAGGGAGGTGATATCCTCTTTACAATAAATTAGGCTAGCAGGAGACTTTGTGGCAGGAGCCTCAGTGGATATCATTCGCTCCTCGGCTCGCTCCATGTTAGCTTCGGTAATGGCCCGCAGAGCCTTATGGCTGAAACCCTGGGTCGCTGACTCAAACTCCAAGTCCAACTGGTGCAAGATCCCGTATGATGGCGTAAACCTGTTTGGTGCGAAATTAGATACGGCAATCTCCAAAGTTACCGGAGGAAAATCGGGGCTTATCCCCTCCGACAGGAGACCCAAGCCCCAGAGGGGGCCTACCCTCAGGCGCAATCTGCCCGATAGGTACAGAGAAGCCAGAAATTATCGCCCAGGCAGGGAATTTAGAAGAGATGGGAGATCTACTCGCCCCCCTTTGCTAGGGGTCAAAAGATCAAGGCCATTACCACAGGGGACCAGCAAAAGTCTTTTTGAAAATTCGCCTGCCCACCCAGCTCAGGTGGGCGCCAGGCTCAGGAATTTTGCACAACTTTGGGCGGAACATTTAGAAGACCAATGGGCCCTTTCCACGGTCAAACAAGGCCACAAATGGAGCTTTATGGGGGCATTGCCTCACACGGTTTTTCAACCCACCAAAATTCCCTCCTCCCCAGACAAAAGGAAACTTCTACTGCAGTACGTCTCGGATTTAATTCGGAAGGAAGCAGTCATAGAGGTCCCTTCCCACCAGAGAGGCAGGGGATTTTATTCCCCTCTGTTTCTGGTGCGAAAGAAATCAGGAGACCTTCGGCCTGTATTGGACCTCAAACGTCTAAACAAAAGGATCCAAATAGAAGCCTTCAAAATGGAAAGTCTCCAGTCTATCCTTCTGGCAGTGAACTTAGGAGATTGGATGCTGTCCGTCGACCTGTCAGACGCTTACCTTCACATACCAATCCACCCCGCTTTTCAGAAATTCCTTCGTTTTTCCATCGGGCAACACCACTTTCAGTTTCGATGCCTGCCCTTCGGCATCTCTTCAGCACCCAGGACATTCACAAAGGTCCTCCTCCCGCTCATAGCACTCCTCAGGGAGAAGGGCTTGCGGGTTCACCATTACTTGGACGACATACTGCTCCTAGCGGCGGATCAGGAGACTCTGCTCTTCCAACGCAATATCCTAGTCTCAACCCTTCAGAGCTTCGGGTGGTTAATCAATTGGCAGAAGAGCAGCCTAGAACCCTCACAAGTGATGACGTTCCTCGGAGCACAGTTGGATACGAGACAGAACAGGGTGCAAAAAGGTGGAACCCCTAGCTCGGAAGGTGCAAAACCTACTATCCTCCAAATCTACGTCGGCCAGGTCCTGCCTCAGCCTGTTGGGCTCTATGTCCTCAACTATACCCATGATCCAGTGGTCCCAGTGGCGAATGAGGCCTTTACAAAACACTTTTCTCAGACAGTGGGACGGGACCTCAATGCACCAACCCATCAACATTCCCAGCCATGTGAGACCCGACCTTTTTTGGTGGACTCTGCCTCCCAAACTCAGGGGCTTCAGACCTATAGTCCCTCCGAGTCCGGAAATCGTGACATCAGATGCCAGCGAGAAGGGTTGGGGGGCGCACTACCGGGATCAGACAGCCCAGGGACGATGGCTTTTTCCTGCTCGAGGAGTGGTCTCAAACATTCTGGAGCTTCGAGCGGCGTTCCAGGCCCTCTTGGCTTTCGAGCCTCTGCTACAGGGGAAATACGTCCAAATTCGTATGGACAACAAAGTGGCGGTGGCCTACGTCCAGAGGCAAGGCGGTACCCGAAGTCGCACGCTACTAGAGGAAGTTCGCCCCATAATGGAATGGGCCCAGACACATCTATCGGACCTACGAGCAGTTTACGTCCCAGCGGATCAAAACACGCTAGCCGACTTCCTGAGCAGGGAACTTCGATCGAACAACGAATGGTCCCTGAACCTCCGGGAGTTCTCTATGCTGACGGACACCTGGGGGATTCCGGAGATCGACCTGGCAGCGACACCAGCCAACACCAAGTGCCCGAGATTTCTGTCCAGAGTACCCTTTCCGACAGCGGAGGGGACAGATTGCCTTCTCCACCCATGGGACTTCAACCTAGGATACGCCTTCCCTCCGACTCCTTTGATAGCGAGATTTCTATGCAGACTCCGGAGATCGTCAGCCACAGTAATAGCGGTAATACCATTCTGGCCAAGGAGGCCTTGGTTCACAACTCTACTACAGCTCAATACTTGTCCTCCTATCCATCTACCAGCGTCACCGGACCTCCTACTCCAGGGCCGATCCTTCCATCCGGCCCCCGACAGGCTCCACTTGACAGCCTGGAGGTTGAAAGGGCTAGATTTAGGGAACAGGGATGCTCCCAGGCAGTCATAACAACCTTAATGCAAGCCAGAAAGGTTTCGACAAACACGGTCTACACAAGAATTTGGGAAAAGTTCACCCACTTGGCGCAACTTAGAGGCTGGAATCACATCTCGCCAGACCCTTGCCAGATTCTAGAGTTCCTTCAAACGGGTATCGACAAAGGCCTGAGCTCAAACACCCTTAGGGTACAGATCTCCGCTCTTTCTGCAAAGACTGGCACTAGATGGGCCCTGCACCCTCTGATTACCCAGTTCATGCAGGCCTGTGGGAAGATCAGACCTCCAAGAAGACCACCCTTTCCAGCCTGGGATCTTTCGGTGGTACTAGAAGCACTTTCCAATCCTCCCTTCTTTCCACTCAGCTCAATCTCCTTATGGGACCTGACCCTGAAGTTATCCTTCCTCATCGCTATAGCTTCAGCTAGAAGAGTGTCGGAGTTGCAAGCTCTCATGTTCAAGGAGCCATATTTGGTTTTTCTACCAGACAGGGTGGTGTTGAGGCCTTCTGACCGTTTCCTTCCCAAGGTTACCTCGGCTTTCCACTACAGCCAGGATATCGTCTTACCATGCCTTACTAACGAGGATGGGGAACCTCACGCTTTGGACATTAAGTCTACAATCTCCAGCTGAAGGAAAAAAGAAATGAAACTGCGCCACAGACAATAAATTAATAGGTGATTAAATGTGTAGTGGCAGCCCCTGCATAGAAGCCCACCTGGGTGGGGATGAGTGATTGAAGTAGAAAATAGCAGGAAGTGGCGCCTCCTTTGAAAAATATGTGCAAATGTGTATCAAAATTAGTAATTAAATTTGATATTGCTAATAGTGCTAGTCCGTTTGAATTAGATGCTTAAAAAATTATTGATATTCAGTGATAGTACTATGGTCAAAATAATGTGCTGAAAGTGCTAGTCATCCATAATATATATAAAGTGCACAATATATGAAAAATAAATAAATAATAAAAGATATATATAATATAAAAATATGATGTGGTAAATAAATAAATATCCTAGTGATAGTAGTCCATATAGTCCGATCAAAATCCAAAAGTTGACAATAAATAGTTCAATAAATAAAATAAATGAAAAAGCAAAAAATGTGTTTCTTCATATGAAATAAAGTGACAAGTGCTTCATGCAAAAAAGTAGCCTTCAGTGGATCAATCAGTGCTCTCCCCAATGGTCCCGCACTCACCGGATCCAATTCCCCACAGGGGTAGTAGGCTCTTTTCTAATGAGTATCCAAACTTCAAAAAGCTGCCTGGTTTTCTTCCATGGGATTTGTCCAATTGTTCAGCCGCTCATAGAGAGGATAAATAAAGTGCCCAATAGTGTGATACCGTCTCACAATAAAAGTTTATTTAACAAAACAAATGGGTACTTACAATTTACGGCTCTCTAGAGAATAAATACTTTGCATTGAACCCTCCCGACTGGCGAGTTATTTCCCAGTGTGTGCTGCCATGAATGCGTCAGGAAAATGGAAAATTGTATACTCACCTTTCCGTAATTTTCCTTTCCTGACGCATCTTCATGGCAGCACACAACTGCCCACCCTACTGTTCAATGATGATATATACGGAGAATGACGCCGGGTGTCTCCCACTCAGATTTATAGCTAACCAATCCTGTCAGGTTGGGGGGGCGGAGTCACAACCCAGTGTGTGCTGCCATGAAGATGCGTCAGGAAAGGAAAATTACGGAAAGGTGAGTATACAATTTTCCATTTTTTTTAAAACACGCATTCAAAACATTTCTGCGAAAATACCATGCAAGATAAAAAGTTGTAACGGCCGCCATTGTATTCTCTAGGGTCTTTGCGAAAAAAGCATATATAATGTTTTGGGGTTCTATGTAATTTTCGAGCAAATAAATGATGATTTTTACATGTAGGAGAGAAATGTCAGAATTGGTCTGGGTGTTCCAGAACGCCTGATGGTGCTCCTGCATGTTGGGCCTCTGTATGTGGCCACGCTGTGTAAAAGTCTCCCACATGGGGTATCCCCATACTCGGGAGGAATAGCAGAATGTGTTTTGGGGTGTAATTTGTGGTATGCATATGTTGTGTGTGTCGTTTTTCTTTTATAGCACAAAAAATAAAAAACCCAGAAGTTATCAAATACCACCAAAAGAAAGCTCTATTTGTGTGAAAAAAAAGGACAACAATTTCAAATGGGTACAATGTTGTATGACTGAGTAATTGTCATTCAAATTGTGAGAGCACCGAAAGCTGAAAATTGGTCTGGTTAGGAAGGGGGTTTAAGTGCCCAGTGGTCAAGTGGTTAAAGCGGCGTTTTACCCAAAAGTGGAACTACCGCTTTAAGCACTCCTAACCCCCTTACATGCCACATTTGGATGTAATTTTTTTTGGGGGGGGGGGGCTTCGGTAGGAGTGGGTTTTCCTGTCCCACTTCCTCCTTCCGCCCAGGAACCGCCTCCGCGACTTCTCTTCTGGCCCCTCTCTTTAGGCAATCTCCAGGGACAGTTCCCAGGAGATCGCTTGTCCACACACAGTGCATCATGATTGGCGCATGCGCAGTGAGAGTGTACAGCTGTGAATCTGAAAGCTGTCATGTCTAGGTGCCCACACTATAAATAGAGGCCCTGGCCCGGAGAGGGGGGGGGGAGTGAAGCTCCGGGTTGCCGTGTCGCTGGACTGTGGAGCAGGTAAGTGTCTGTTTATTAAAAGTCACACTAAACACTAAGGGCCAGATTCACAAAGCACTTACGCCAGAGTATCTCGAGATGTGCTGTCCAAGTCTAAATTTGCTCCGGAATATTTTTTTGCACCGTACCCACAGAACTAGATACGCACCAAAATAGGCTACTCCCGACCGGCCTAACTTGCCTACGCCTGCACATCCTAGGTGCACATTTACTCCGCCACACCATTAATTTCCTATGCAAATATGCAAATGAGGGAGATACGCCGATCCACAAAAGTAAGTTTGTGCGGTGCAGTCTACACGATGTGCTTATCAGCTGCACGGAAAGTCTAAAATTAGACCATATAAAAGGTGGTTTAAAATTAGACAATCCGTCTACATGTCAGCTAAAGCAACACTGTTAGGGACGAGCTGAGCACCCACACTGGCAGGACAACAATCTATATGCCAACATGCAGGGCTGCCATCAGGGGGGTACAGGCATTACACCTGTAAGGGGCCCGGGGGTCCCCAGGGGCCCGGATGGGAACCCCCTAAAAACAAAAAATACAAAAACTTTTTTTTTTTTTTAGGGGTCCGGAGTTCCCAAGGGCCCCAGATGGCAACCCCCTCTTTTTTATGTAATGGCCCCCCCGCTTCTCAATCCGCAGCAGCCCCCCCCCCCCACTTCTCAATTTCAGGCGGCAGCACCCCCCCAGTTCTCTGCTCCAGGGGGCCCATGCCTGTGTAAGGGGCCCCATTATTCTTGATGGCGGCCTTGCCAACATGCCAGGGGCATCCTTGCTCATAGCTATACTACTGACTTTAGATGAGCACAGAAGAGAGGAGGGCACGGAGGAGGGCACGGGAGAGGATAGATCACACACGCATAGACATCTTTGGCATGAGTGATTCTGAGGTGTATCGCCTCTTCAGATTCAGCCCAGATGCAATCCTTGAACTAACCACAACCCTGCAGGAGGACATCACCAGCCCAACACACCGTTCACATGCAGTGCAGCCACTGGGCAAGGTCCTGGCAACACTCCATTTCCTTGCCAGTGGCTCTTTTCAGCGTACAAGTGGAGTGGTGGCAGGAATGTCACCCCCACATTCAAAAATCATTCACAAACAGAAAAAAAAAATGCCCAGCAAAAAAAAAAAAAAAAACACAGCAAAAAACACTCTCCAAAAATCTCAAAGACACGTCACAAACCAACAAACACTAATAAACAACAGAACAAAAGCACCTTTCTGTAGGAGGGTAAAAAAATTGGATGTACTTTTGCAATGGAAGGGCATTTCTCTCGGTCTATTTAAGCACTGTGCATAGCTCACTAAGTCTGACTGGCCTAGTTCCTATCTAACTGATTGCGCCGTGCCGAGTTGTGAGCATGCTCAGAGAGGTGCTGACCATAGTCTGCTTCATGTGCACATGCCCAGTCTGGCCGGCCCTTTATTTGCATGGGGTTACGGCTCATTTCAATGGAACACGCCCACATCCTTCCCACTTTGAATTACACCGCCTTACGCCTCGGAATTTACATTGCACCGGTGCAAATTTGGACGAAAATACTACGAGGATACGACACTTGCGCCTCGAAATTAAGCCGGTCTAACTTAAAGGAGTTGCACTACGCCGGTCCAAAAATGCGCCGATGTACGTGAATCTGGGCCTAAAAGGCTGGGGCCCAGACTCAGAGAGTATCAGAAATACACTACGCCACCGTTTTTTTCCTGGCTCTACGTGGAATCCAGGTAGATTTTGTCCAGTAAACGACGGCGGCGTAGTGTATTTCTCCCTTCGCAATCCATCTGCGCGAGTAGGGGGCGTGAAGCATTTAAAATAGGCGCGTTCCCGCGGCGATCGAACTGCGCATGCTCCGTTCGCAAATTTCCCGCCGTGCATTGCGCGAAATCACGTCGTCACGTCGTAGAAGCGTCGTTTACGTACATTCCTATTCCCGAACGAGTTACGTTAAAAAAAAATATATATTTTCAAATCGACGCGGGAACGACGGCCATACTTTACATGGGTTACGCACTGTTAGACCAGCAAAAAGCTCCTCTAACATTACGTAGCCAAAAAATTACGTAGGCGATTGCGAGGGATACTCGTACCTTCGTGGATCGCCGTAAAAACTGATTTGCATATCCCGACGCATGAAAATTACGCAAACTCCTCCCAGCGGCCGCAAAAATATCGCAGTGTAGATCCGAAGGCTTACGAAGACGTAAGCCTCTCGGATCGAAGCCCGAAGCCGCCGTATCATGGTTTGAGGATTCAAACTAGTGATACGGCGCGCAAAATTTGAAATTACTCCTGTCTAACACCAGTTAGACAGGTGTAATTGCTCTGTGAATCTGGGCCTGGGACTCTGTGCATTTTTCAATCAGTGCATTATTATAGCACCGATCGCTGTATAAATGACAATGGTCCCAAGATAGCGTCAAAAGTCTCCGATGTGTCTGCCATAATGTCGCAGTCACTACTAGTAAAAAAAAAATTAAGAAAAATGCCAAAAAACTATTCCCTATTTTGTAGACGCTATAACCTTTGCGCAAACAAATTAATAATATAAGCTTATTGCGATTTTTTTACCAAAAATATGTAGAAGAATACGTATCGGCCTAAACTGAGGATTTTGTTTTCTTTTTCTATATTATATATAAATATATATTTTTGGGGGGGATATTTATTATAGCAAAAAGTGAAAAAAAATATTGCTTTTTATTCAAAATTGGTGCTCTATTTTTGTTTATAGCACAAAAAATAAAAAATAAACACGTAGCGGTGATCAAATACCACCAAAAGAAAGCTCTATTTGTGGGAAACAAAAGAACGTTAATTTTGTTTGAGAGCCACGTCGCATGACCGTGCAATTGTTAGTTAAAGCAACGCAGTGGCAAATCGCAAAAAGTGCTCTGGTCATTTGGCAGCCAAATCCTCTGGGGCTGAAGTGGTTAAACCCCCTCCAAAAAAAATGTATATATATATATATATATATATATATATATATATATATATATATCACACACACACACACACACACACATATCTATCTCATGTAAAGAAAGAATCATAAAGCCCCGTACACACGGTCGGACATCCAACAAAACTTCCCTTGGATTTTTGTCCTAATTGATTTGTCCGATCACACCCATAGCATACACACGCTCGGACTTTTCTGCAAACTTTTCTAAAACTTTCCCATCATCACGTGGTTGTTCTGCTCTTTTCTGCTCTTTACTGCCACCCTTTGGTTAACTTCTGCTATTGTTGGTTGATTTTAACATTGGTTCTGAGCATGCGCATTTGTAATTTGTCCAAAAGTCCGATGGTTTGCTGTACACACGATCGGACTTTGCACCATCGGACTTTTGTTGCCTGAAAGTTGGTCCGTTCGCAGACCCAACTTTTTGTCCGATGAAAGCCAAAAAAGTTGGTCCGATGGAACGTACACACGGTCGGACAAATGCGAAAAGTCTCGGATTTTGATGTTGGTTGGGCAAAAGTCCGACCGTGTGTACGGGGCTTAAGAATGTATTACCTAATCTTGTAAAGCCATATATAAAATTTGTAGAACAAGTAATTCCAAATCCTTAAAAATTCACTTAAAGAACATTCCTATAGAGGTGTTGCAGCTTGACCCCTGTTAATGTCACTTTTGTTGGACAGTTTGGTCTGAAAAAAAAAAAACTGTAAAACAACAACAAAAAGAAAAACCTTGTATTCTAAATCCTGTCATTATATATATTGATGCCACAGTTATGAAAATGCATCATTTTGTGTTAGCGATCCTTTAATACATCACTACAAAAATGTATTATTGAAAAGACAGACTTTATGCCAGTTTTAGGAGATGCTGATTTATATAACAAAAAAAAAAAAACATCATTTACCAATCTTGTTAAATCGTAGGTACAGGTACGTGAGCCCTGTGCTATGTAATTATTTTGTTTTTTAATGTATTTATTTTTTAAATAAAAAGTGTCCCTTTAAATGTCCAAAAAAATAAATAAACCGAATGTCAAAAAAAAAAAAAAAAACTTTAAATGTCCCTGACGTGTTTGGGTATAATCTTACCGTAGGGTGTGTTAAAGGGATTAATGATCTCCCAACTAATTTTCAACTAATTATTCTGAACATGTTGTCAACACATACTAAGCAATGAGTTAATGTCCCATACAGCACTGTGGAGGTGTACAGAACAAGACCCTCCCCAGGAGAGATGACCTTCATGAACATAACAGCTGTTAGGGTTCATTAACTTAAACCATCATGAAACAAAAATCCTTTTAAGATCGTTTAACTTCTTTAAAGGGAATGAGAGGGGGAAGAAAAGAAATCTATAAACTGGTAGCCTGACCAGCAGGGTATGGAGTAGCTTAGGGCACGATGGGTGGCGACGGATGATATATGGGAAACAGATGGAATTTCCTAGTTGATTGCGCTCTGCATTGCCTTTACTGCCAAATTACATAGGCAATGCGCCGTAATTAAAGAACAATAATTGTGCATGATGGCAGGAACTTTAAGACAAATAAAAGCGTTCATGTTTTGCAGCCGCACTGTAAAGATCACGAGGCGTCTTAACGCAAATATCCCAGGCAAAGCGTCATGGGAGGACAGAGGGAGCCAAAAGTGGTTAATGGTTTCAGAGGCCTCTGCTGTGAAAGCATGCTAGCAGTCTGCTTCTTGCATTAGGTCGTGAATTGCTGGTCTGATTGCAGAGTGTAAACTTCTCTACGGGGCGCCAGAGGGAGGCCAGTGGATGTTACAGTGGAAAGGTCGGCAAGGTCAACAACTGCTGAAGGATATGGCCCTTAAAAAAGGAAATTTAGAACTTAGGATTGTTGTGGGAATTATTAGTATTCTTATTATTTTACATGTGCCCAGCAGATCTCAGCAGACCTGCGGGAAAATGCAAACAAATCAACATATAAAATAATGTTATAGAAAAACAACTCAAATACATTATCTGGATGAAAAGTCAAGTTAGATGAGGTCAAGTTATGCAGTACATATGTTTTTTTAGATTAAAGCTGAACTGTAGTATGATGTTAAACTTTTTTTTTTTTTTTAAATATATATGTTTAATTTAATAGAATCAAATATGGTTATAATACAGAAGTAGGCATAATAATACAACATTTTACAAACCACTGAGAGCCGGTTTACACTCCCGCGGCACGACTTTGGGGGCGACTCTGCAAGTCGTCCTGAGGACGACTTCAGAGGCGACCAGCAAAACGACTTCTGTATAGAAGTCAATGCAGGTCGCCCCGAGCCACCCCCAAAGTCATGCAGGAACCTTTTTTATCTAAGTCGGAGCGACTTGCGTCGCTCCTATTAGAACGGTTCCATTGCATTGAATGGGACGCAACTCGTCAGGTGGCTGAGTGTGAACCGGCTCTGACTGCTGTACAATAAGACAACAGAGGTGTTTGTATCATTCGGAGGATTGAACCAAGTAACTTATACACTTCAGCCCTGGAAGATTTACCCCCCTTTCTGACCAGGAAATTTTTTGCCTTACGCACTGCGTCACTTTAACTGACAACACTGTATCCAAATAAAACTGATGTCCTTTTTTTCCCACAAATAGAGCTTTGTTTTGATGGTAATTGATCACCTTTGCGTTTTACATTTTTGCACTTTAAAGTGGATGTAAACCCACTCTCATCCTTTGTAAACTACTGCCATAGTGCTGATCTATAAGGATATAGATGCCTCCTGCATGTATCCTTACCTGTCAAATGTCTCCCCTCTGTCTGTTATAAGAACTGAAAAACTGCAGATTCTGTGGGTGGATCTGTTGTCTGGAGCTTGGTGGGTGGAGTTGTGATGTCAGTAGACTCTCCGCCCTCCTCTACACTCCCCTTGTCAACATGCATTTTTTCCTATGTATTTCTTAAACAAAATTCTGCTACTATCACTTACATCCAGTCAAAATCCAGAAAAGTAACCACATGACTTCAGAAAAGGAGTGGGGGTGGGAATTAAAAAATAATGCCTGTCTTAAAGCTAGTGCATGAGATATGTAAATAGCCTGTTATTTACAGCAAGGGGGCGGAACGGACCAGGGTTTCTCTCTGTAAGTCCGTTTTATCTCACTGAACAATAAAAGAGGATTGCTCAGAGTTGGATTAACTCTGTGTGGCAAGACTGGGCACAGATGATAGGAAATCTTATACTGTACATTGTGACATCAAAAAAAAAAAAATATTCGAGTTTACATCTACTTTAAAACAAAAAACAAACAAACAAAAAATATATTTCGTTTTACTTTCTGACATAAAACATATCCAATAAAAAAAAAACGAATGTCTTTATCAATGTAGGCCAATATTTAATCAGCTAAATATATAAAAAATAAATAAATAAAATAAAAATCATATATTGATTGGTTTGCGCAAAAGTTATAGCATCTTCAAACTATGCAATATTTTATGTATTTTTTTTTGTTTACTAGTAGTGGTGGCGATCAGCGACTTATAGTGTGACTGCAATATTTGCGGTGGACACTGACACTTTTTGGGGGACCAGTGACACCAATACAGTGATCAGTGCTAAAAATATGCATGGTCACTGTAGAAATGACTAATGGCTGGGAAGAGGTTAACATCAGGGGCGATCAAAGGGTTAACTGTGTGCCTAGCTGGTGTTTTACTGTAGGGGGAGGTGCTTTTACTAGAGGAATGCATAGATCTGGGTCCCGGTTTTGCAGGAACACAGGATCAATACCTTCCTTACTGACAGAACAGCAATCTGCCTTGTTTACATAGGCAAGTGTTTAAAGGGCAATTAGCAAAACAATAGTTAAGCTAATCTAAAGCTGGCCATACATTATACAATTTCCTTGTACAATTTCCTTTAGATTTACTGTCAACTATGTCTTTCTTTATGACATGACAATCACATTTAGATTTCTTCTTGCACCTATAAAGTCCCACACTTTTCAGTTTTGCTTTGAATATTTGCATAGGTGTGCGCAGCTGATTGCATGTGCACCCCAAAGCTCAAAACACATTTGGACTTGTGTCTTTTTTAAACCTGACTAACTATATAATTCCTAATGTCTCAATTTTCAGACAGAGAAAGGGACTGAGGACAGAGATTCCACAGTCCCTTTCTTTACAGGGAAACAGCAGAGGGAAATCAACGCAGCAGGGGGTGATTAGGGTGTGCCCAGGCACACCCTGTGCGCACGTCTATGAATATTTGTACAATTGGGATGTAGTACCATTTTGGTCTCCTCTCCTTTCCCAAACACCTTAGCCCGTTCCAGCACCTCTGGTTTCATTCTCCAGAATAAAAAAAAGAACACAACAACAACAATAACAACAACAACACTACACATTAAGCAAGGAGAATCCTTCATATTTTGCACAGCAGACCTGGGAACTTGGAATGTCACCAGTAAAGATACAATATAAGTTGGTCTCACTTTTCGTCATCTAGCAAAAGCTCAAATATAAAATTTGGGTGGGCCAAGATTTAAGTGAGTCCCCCCATTCTAATTTATCTACAGCAGTTACTCAACAAAAGTTGCTGACGGGTTGTTAGGCATACAGAAGCCTGCTAAGAATAGCACATATGGGGATTATAAAAAAATCACCAAAATAAAAATTGGCCAGGACATTTAAATCACATTATTAAATATTTTCAAGTAAGCAATAATAACCAAGTGACCTCTAAAAATACATTATAATTCAGCTTAATATATTACTATAAGTGAAAATATGTCTCTTCTCTTATAGGATTCTGATAATCAATAGCCAATTGTGGATCTTTCCTGGGAATTTATTTGACCTTGCACCTCAAGCGACCTTGGGTAGCTCAAAGCTGCACCTGCATGACATCAGTTCAGTAACTTTACCTTCTTTTGTCTCCTATCCTACGGCCAGTATCATGTTACCCATTATTCTGACAACTGAAAAAAAAAATTTTTTTCCCCAGGGCAATACACAAGATTGTATTTATTCTGAACACTTGGCTCAATGCTGGGCAAGCTGCTAGGTTTTAGATGCTTGCACTGCAATCTCCATCATTTTCACAGGGATGGTTTACAACAGAGATCCCCAATCATTGCGGCATCCACATCCAAATCTAACATGGAGAAGTCAGAGTTTCAACAGTTTTAGTAAATTGCATATTTTAATCTCAATGTGTGGCAGGCACTTGGTCAGAGAACCACCGGTTGGTTAATGAGCATTGTAGTATTATTTATTTATCGTTTTTGGGCCTTTTGGCAAAGATCAAATATAATATAATTTCTTATCAGTGCCAAGTAGGGAAGCTTTGATGTCTTATGGCTGGCTGTATAGTACTCCTGCTGACATGATGGGGGGTCCAGAGGGATTTTCCCAGGAGTAACAGAAACTGGTGTGCCCAATGGGTTAGGAGGGGGCGCGGGAGTAATTCCCTAATGGAGAATTCCAAGGGGCCCAGTGCCTCCTGATCTAATAGTGCTACCTTGTCTGATCAGGGGCTGGGAAGGCACAGTCTGTGGAGTCAAGCGCCCCCTAGGAGTGGCATTTTGGGGTGCCAGAGTAGCACCGGAACCCCACTGTGTGAAACTGCATTAGGCCACTACACAAGCTTTTCTTTCTGCACAGTGTCTAATGGGCTAGGCCTTTTGGCTGAGACTGGGGCCATTTTTGTTACCTGACTGCAAGGGTTAGCCAAAGCACCTGCACCTGCACTTTTGAATATGGATTTGCTCCCCACGTGTGTCACCTGCACTTTTTTGGGCGTTTTCTTTTCCACTAAGGATGAAGGCTGTGAGCATACCCCGAGGTCACCTAGTACTCATTGGTTATCTTCAGCTGACCATGGGGAGTGGGGTCTGCTGGGCCTTTTTTTTTGGCTAGGTGGGCCCAAGTGTGTCTTCCCCTATCAGAAGTCTTGGGCCCTGGGGAAAGTGTCAGGGATGGGTCCTTCCTCTTTGAAAGGGGACCAATATATACACCCTAAGTGCACTTTTTCCTTTCTCTTTTGGTGTTTAGATTTTGCGTACCATACCTCAAGGTGAACAAATGCACTCTGCACGGTACGGACCGCTCCGCCTCCTACGACGTCAGAACAGTGGCAGACGCTCCGATCTCTGACAGGAGGATGAAGGGGGATGGACTTAGGCAGCCAGGAAACACAGCGGCTGTGGTGCTGACCGGCAGAGAGAGCACCACATGACATGGGGAGGAGGAGGAGGAGGGAGGGGAGCACTCTGGCGCCCCCACCTCTGTGGCGCCTGGGTGAACCGCACCCCTCGCACCTCTTCTAGGATCGGCCCTGCTCAAGGAGCTTACAATCTAAGATCCATATCCCTAAAGCAAATATAAGGGCCAAATTTAGACAGGAGCCAAATTATCCTACCAGCATATCTTTGGAGTGCCCAGAGAAAACCCATCCAAGCACAGGAAGAACATGCAAACATAATACAGTTAGAGTCCCTGTTGCGATTTGAACCAAGGACCCCAGTGTTGCAAGACAGAAGTGCTAAAGACTAAATTATTGTTCTTTTCCAAGCTCTTGAAGATTTCCCAAGTCATAAGGGCTTAATAGATGGGCAATAGGAAACCTATGGCCAATTAGAGAAGGTGGGAAATGCACGTCTGAATTTCACTTTGTCAGTCACTGCCAGCTCCTGTTTAAAGGGAACCAGTTAGAAATGAGTATTTGAATGTGCAGTCAACTTCTCAGGAATGGTATGCGTGTAGCTATTTATCTGTATTTTTTCCTCTGTCTCCAAGAAAAATGACAGCTGAGTGTCAGGCTGTAAGGCCCTGATGGAGGCTGGGGATGAGAAATGACACACTGTCTAGGCTGATACAGGAAGGATATCTGTCTTTTGAGAATCATGGAGGCTGTCATTGCTCAACATTCCTAATGAGGATGCTAGTTGCTCGGCTGTCATAATGATGCCTTGCCTTCAATAAGTATTTAAGCCAGATAACAGCAGCAAGCATTTTTACATCTCTTTGATGTAATCCTGACAACACCTTGACAGTTTTTTTCGTTTTCCAAGACGAAGCTCTGGCAGTAGATAGGATGGCCTTAAATCCCAACATTCATCCTGACACTTCTTGCCCAACAGGGAGAAAATACAACTAAATATTAAAACAATGATTCCCTGAAAGGTAAACTATTCCCCAGAACAATTATTAATATTTCTGATGTCATTTTGCAGTATGGATTATAAAGTGACAGTTGGACCTGGCTGCTTTGGGCAATACAAAAAGGTTTCTTCAGGTTGATTCAAGTTGCACAAAGAGTATCGAGTGTGTATCTGCAGTAATCCAAAGTAAACTGATTTCAGAGTTGGCAACCTGGTTATACAGAATAGTTCTGATAACAGATAATGGAACATCAGTCAGAAAATTAAGTCCTGCTAGATGACTTCAGGCTGGCCCCTTTTGCAGATATAGCTATGTAAAACATTAAAAATAAGGATCTATAGCAGTGATGGCAAACCTTGGCACCCCAGATGTTTTGGAACCATATTTCCCATGATGCTCAACTACACTGCAGAGTGCATGAGCATCATGGGAAATGTAGTTCCAAAACACCTGGGGTGCCAAGATTCGCCATCACTGGTCTATACTGTGTAAAATGCAGTAAAAAACTGTCTTACCCTGCTCTGCACATGCTCAATTGCCCTCATTTTTAGGCACTGCTGAGTTTGTAAAGGCCGATATGCCGACAGCCTTAACCACTTGAATCCCCGTTTATCGTCAAATGACGGCGACAAATGGGATCTGAATATCCCAGCCGCCGTCATTTGACGGCATCCTCCTCTCCGGCCACTGGAGGGTGCGCCGATGGCGGCGCGCGCATCCGGCGCGTCCCCGAGATGCCGACACGCGTGCCTGGCGGTCGCGATGTCCGTCAGGTACATGCGATCGGCAGTTTTAGAGCAGGGACGTGGAGCTCTGTGTGTAAACACAGAGCTCCACGTCCTGTCGGAGAGGTGACTGATGCTGTGTCCTTTGTACATAGGGACACAGCATTAATCACCTCCCCCAGTCAGTCCCCTCCCCCCACACAGTTAGAACACACCCAGGATACACATTTAACCCCTTCCTCACCCACTAGTGTTAACCCCTTCCCTGCCAGTCACATATATACAGTAATTAGTGCGTTTTTATAGCACTGGTCGCTGTATAAATGTGAATGGTCCCAAAAATGTGTCAAAAGTGTCTGATGTGTCCGTCGCAATATCGCAGTCCTGACAAAATTCGCAGATCGTCGTATACTAGTAAAAAAAAAAAATTGTCAGAATTCTATCCCTTATTTTGTAGCCACTTTAACATTTGCGCAAACCAATTACTATACGCTTATTGCGATTTCTTTTTTTACCAAAAATATGTAGAATACATATCGGTCTAAACTGAGGAAAACATTTTATTTTTATTTTTTTAAATGGGATTTTTATTATAGCAAAAAGTAAAAAAATATTATGTTTTTTTTTTTAAATTGTCGCACTTTTTTGTTTATAGCGCAAAAAATAAAAATCGCAGAGGTGATCAAATACCACCAATCTCTATTTGTGGGGAAAAAAGGACGTAAATTTTGTTTGTGAGGCACGTCGCATGACCGCACAATTTTAATTTAAAGCGACGCAGTGCTGAAAGCTGAAATTTCGCCTGGGCAGGAAGGGGGTATATGTGCCCAGTAAGCAAGTGGTTAAAGAAGAAATAAATCCTCCTATCCTTTACAGCCAAGGAAGCTGCTTCTGTTTGATCTGCAACTGCCATGGTGCTGCACATGTGAAGAGTTTGGTTGAGGAAACGAGCATGTGACACTTAAAAATCCCGGCATTCCAGGAATGTAACCGTTTTTTTGAAACCATTGAAATCAATGGGTTTAATTCTGCTTTATGGTTTACTGCTGTTCAGGCGCTCTGGGTTTCCGCAAAATGGCAGTCTTCAGCAAGAAGAAACATGAGCAATGATGGAGGCAATTTACAGCACACACTAATTTTGGTGGCATACTTATTCATGTGAAATGTATGTTCCTTGGTAAATAACATTTTTTATGAAGTTTTCATGGGTAAAGTTCCACTTTAAGTGCTGTCAGTCTTATATGAAAGGCGACCAAAGGTTTGGTTGACAGTTTTACCCTCCTCCAACAGCCCAGAAAGTATTTTTATGCAGTAACTTTTGCACAAACCAATTAATATGTGCGTATTGGGATTTTTTTTTTACCAAAAATATAGGGCAGAATACAAAATTGGGCTAAATTGATGAATAAATTGTGTTTTTTTTTTAGATTTTGTTTTTGGAAATGCTTTATAGCAGAAAGTAAAAAAAAAAAAAAATTATATATATATATATATATATATATATATATATATATATATATATATATATATATATATATATATATATATATATATATATATATATATATATTATATTGTAAGGGGTTAGCTCGGCAGCGGGGGTGTGTGACCCCCTGGATGGGTTCACTACACACTGAACTATACAGAGAGGCAGCCGAAGATGGTTGAAAACAAAGAGGTTGGTTTATTCTTCCATATTGCTGGAAACAAGTGCAAGCATCCAAACAGCATAAACAAAACAAAACATAAAATAAACCCTGACCACTTGGGGCGTCTACCTTCACTACACAGGAGCCCATCTATGGAGTCTGGCACAGCCTACTGCTGGGCAGACACTGCTGGTCATAAAGCAGAGAAACAATAGTCTTTTTGATTTTTATCACACAGAAAAATCAACAACCACCTCACCTCTTCAGTCTTTCTCACTGCTCTCCTTAACTCAAAAAGCCTCAGGATGCAGCAATCAGTAGTCATCCTCTGAATGACTTATAGAGGTCTTAATTGCCTCATTCTGAACAGCTAAAGTTTTCCAACGCCCTAAACCTTTCTGGCTTTTTCTGCAGCCGACACCTGGTAGTAATTGGTCTTTTGTCCAAACAAGGCAGAAATGTATCTCCCGTCTGTGACAACACCCACAGATTTACCTGACTTCCTGTCACAATATATTATATATATATATATATATATATATATATATATATATATATATATATATATATATATATATATATATATATATATACACACATACATACATACATACATACATACACACACACACATTTCAAAATGTAGTTTTTTTGTTTATAGCGTAAAAAAGGGGTGATCAAATACCACTTACAAGAAAGCTCTATTTGTAGGGGAAAAAAGTACATCAATTTTGTTCGGTTACAGCGTTGCAAATCCACGCAATGGTCAGTTAAAGCGACTCAGTACCGTATTGCAAAAAACAGCCTGGTCATTAAGGGGGTAAATCCTTCCGGGGCTGAAGTAGTTAAAGCGGACCATTAGTAATTTTTTCATCTTTCCATCTATTAAATCTTCTGCCCTTGTTGTTTTAACTTTGGATAGTAAAACATGTTTTCTCTGCCAGTAAATACCCTATACAGCCCACTTCCTGGTAAAAAGCCTAGGCATATGACATCATGTGCCGCTCTCTCTCCCGTGAGAGTTTGCCAGGAAGGGAGGGGGGATGAGTCAGACGAGGGTCAATGAGAGCTTCAGAGCTGGAGGTGCGTCTGTGTAAATCCAGGAAGTGAACAGCTGCCCACAGTTAAAATGGATTTAGACTCAGTGGAGGGAGATTTCTGCAGCATATTTGGCAAGTACAGAATCACAGTACTGTATATAAAAAATAATATGCAAAGTAGTTGGAGGAAAGCTTCAGAATGGCAAAGATGTTTTTATTACAAATTATGTGAGCAGACTGCAGTTCCTCTTTAAGCTTCCCTTACAGCCCCCCACTGGGCTATCATTTCTTCTCGGACAGGGAGAGAATACAGGTAAGTAATAGCACACATAGCCCGCCTACTGAGGTAAGTCTGCTCAGTTATACCAGCTTTAGATTGTAGATTCAGTTTCATAGAACTGCCCATTATTGACTGGTTCTCTTTAATGCATTGAGTAATAAAAAGGGCTAATGCAAAAAAAGGGTTTTCTATTCACTGGTAGTATGTATGAAGCAGGCAGTATCATGGTGCTTGGTGTGAGGCAGAAAGACCAACCACTGAACTCCCACCAGCATGCAACCAGAGTATGATTGAACGTTGCCGTATCGCCCTTTGCTGCGAATTGTTCCCAGAACAACATTTTAAATGATAAGAACACAACAAGCTTTTGTTCTGCTTTATATCCGTTATTAGTATTTCCTCCTTCGCTTTGCCTCTGACAACGCCAGCACCGCATTTCCTCCCCTGGGACTTTCATACTTTTTCATATGTTGCAAGATAAATCATTTTTGGTGTGGATTTTTCATAGCATGGAATGAGCTTCTCGAGTTTCAGATGGTGTAGGTTTAACTAAACAGAGACACGTTAAATTGCTTCATAAAATTACAACATGTTCTCTCTAAGGTTCGATTCTAATATTTATTAGCCAGACCTTGATTTAGCAACCACTGAGGCCAAAGCCATACTCACATTTTCTGTGGGCTAAGGTTTCCATCTAGTGGTCGCTTGTAATTAACATTTCACAAAATTTTTATTCCATATATGTTTACGTTTGATTGAGCTTTCCTTCCTAGTTTGCTTTAGTTTTATAATTAGGGTTGTCCCGATACCACTTTTTTTAGGACCGAGTACAAGTACCGATACTTTTTTTGATGCACTCGCCGATACCGATTACTGAAACTTTTTTTTTTTTAAATGTGTCCATGTGTCCCCAAATGCAGCCACGTGTCCCCAAATGCAGCCACGTGTCCCCAAATGCAGCTATGTGTCCCCAAATGCAGCCATGTGTCCCCAAATGCAGCCATGTGTCCCCAAATGCAGCCATGTGTCCCCAAATGCAGCCATGTGTAGGTCCCCAGTGGCCTACCTGTGTAGGCAAAGAGAGTGCCCCCACCACTGTCCCCAAATGCAGCCATGTGTAGCCTTGTGTCCCCAAATGCAGCCTTGTGTCCCCAATGCAGCCATGTGTTCCCAAATGCAGCCATGTGTCCCCAAATGCAGCCATGTGTAGGTCCCCAGAGAGAGTGCCCCCACCACTGTCGCCGCTGTCCTGGGACAGGTGATCTGTCTATGTCTAATGGGAAGGGGCTATATATGACGACGCGTTGCGGGGAACACACAGCTATTGAAGTGAAAGCTGTCCTGCTCTCAGCCTGCTCTCCACCCCCCTCTCAGCCTGCTCGTCACTCCAAGACACCAAAAAAGTATCGGGAGCATTTGCGCAAGTACAAGTACTTGCGCAAATGCTTAGTATCGGTCCCGATACGGTCATTTTATTTAAGGCAGTTTTATTTTTTTATTCTCATAACATTTTCTTTAATATTTTTTTTTTTAACATTACGTTCATTTCAATAGATAAAACACGTATACTGTCTCGCTGTACCCCCTTACAGAAAAATAAATCTAACATAATTAGTGTTGTCCCGATACAGATACTAAAAAAAAACTGCCTTAAATAAAATGACAGATGCCCCACATTTCCAAAGTAAAGAGAGCAGACAAGAGCTGAAGGCCAAGTGTTAATGTCCCTGTTGAAGAGCTTCTTTGAAATTAATATAGATGGGATATGAAACCTATGAAACCTAATAAAAGCAATACCTAAACCATAGCTCTCAACTGTCCCTAATTTCGAGGGACTGTCCCCAATTTGGAACAAAGTCCCTCATTCCTCCTCATTTGTCCCTCATTTTGGTCTGCTCCATATACTGTAGTTGTGTATAAAATGCACGTTTTATCTTTTATAAAGTTTTTCCCAGTGCTAAACATTTTATCCAATTTCTAGATTGCTGCATTTGTACATTTCCAAAGCCAGTATAAAGGAATAGTAGTGGTAAAAAAAAAAAAAAAAAAAGGCACTTGTGGGTTTAACCACTTCCCCACCCGCCCATTGACAAATGACGTCCACAGATGGAATCCTGGGTGGACATCATATGACGTCCTGGGCTTTCTGGCTGTCTAGGGGGCACCCGTTTTAACCCATCAGGCTTTACTTCCTCTTTAAAGAGATCAACAATTATATGCGAGGCCAGCAAAAACACTTGGATGTTCTACCTTATGTTATTCTTTTATGTACTTGCTGTATATTTATGCACCTTTGTGAGTACACATTTTATTGGTTGCTTCTTATATCAAAAAATTCTGTTTTTACTTGGATAATGCACTAGTGGTTTGCTTCTTCACCTTCTTTATTTTTGAGTTTCTTAACCACTTAAGACCCAGACCAATATGCAGGTTAAGGATAACCTTAAGGATTGCCCCTTTTTGCAATTCGAAAGTCCTGCGACGTGTCTCCCAAACAAAATTGGCGTCCTTTTTTTCTCACAAATAGAGCTTTCTTTTGGTGGTATTTGATCACCTCTGCAGTTTTTATTTTTTGCACTATAAACTTAATAGAGTGACAATTTTGAAAAAAAAAATGCAATATTTTTAACTTTTTGCTATAATAAATATCTCCAAAAAATATATCAAAAAACGTTTTTTCCTCAGTTTAGGCAGACACGTATTTTTCTACCTATTTTTGGTAAAAAAATAAAATAAATGGCAATAAGCGTTTATCGATTGGTTTGTGCAAAATTTATAGCGTTTACAAAAATGTATGGCATTTTTATAAAAAATTTTTTTTTTTACTACTAATGCCGGCAGTCAGCGATTTTTTTTTTGTGACTGCAACATTATGGCGGACACATCAGACACATTTTTGGGACCATTGTCATTTTCACAGCAAAAAGTGCTATAAAAATGCACAAAATGACAATTGCAGTGAATGGGTTAACCACTAGGGGGCGCTGTAGGGGTTAAGTGTTTCTAACTGTAGGGGGGCGGGGCTGGACGTGTGACGTCAGGGAACAGACGATCACTGAAATTGCCACAGAGAAGGTTTGTTCACACTCACCTGTCCCCGTTATTCCGCTCCGGTGACCCGTCCCGGGTGTCCCGCGGGCACGGTCACGGAGCTTCGGACCAGGTGGCGGCACGCTCGAGACCCATGGCTGGGCTCTTAAAGGGGACGTATAAATACGCCCATGTGCCCAGCCATGCGATTCTGCCGACGTATATCGCCGTGCGGCGGTCTTTAAGTGGTTAAAGAGAACATGTCACCACCTTCTGCCGTCACAACTAAACGAAGGTTGGCAGTCTGTTATTCACGATATCACTGTCCTAATCTGTTCCAACACATTTTTTTTTTTTTTTTTTGGGGGTATGGGTGGCAGCAAATACCTTCTTCAGCAGGTATGTGCTCAGCCCTGATTCCCCCCCCCCCCCCCCCACAGTGCAGAGGAGACTGTCAGAGGCAAAGAACACACATCAGGAAGGTCCCACAGCATTCCTACGCACTACCGGGTCCATACAAACCCCTATTGGTAGACCCAAAACTGCACAGTAATGCAGAAACAAAATGATGGCAGCCCATATTGGATTCCAAGCTGCAGATAATGATTGGCGCAAATGTTATTGGAATTCACAGTTTATCATCTTCAACCTGTGCACTGCATGACCTTGTCCAGGAACTGTTTTATCCAAAGCCAATAATAATAATAATAATAATAAATTTAAAAAAGTTGGTCTTTAGAGGCACTTTATCGAATGCCAGAAGACATTTGCTGGTTTCAAAAAAAATACCAGCTGACATTCTGCCCATGTGTATGCCAGTCTGTCTGACAGAAGCCGACCGTTCAGAAAATGGCATGTGTAATGTTTATTCAATATTACTAGCAAACACTGAACAGGAAGAGTTAAACGTCCTGTATCTGGTAGTTTATGTGTGTCTAAATTGATATTCAGTGATATCAGAGCTCCCTCTTGTGGTAAATAGATGGACCTCCAGCTACAAAGTATTTTGATAGACAATAAGTTTCTACTTTTTTCCCCTCTATCATCTTCTGAAATGGCACAAAGGGGAGCATTTACCAAAAACTGGAGCGTCCAGAATCTGGCGCAGCTATGCATTATAACCAATCAGTTTCTAACTTAGCCCTGGTTCACACTGATGCAATTTCGGATGCATTCCAGAAGGCATGGAATTGGATGAGAAGTGAAATATATTTATATAGATAGAGACACACCAGGCCATAATGCACGCATCCAGTAGCTGAAATCACACTACAAAACTCAATAAAATTGCACCTCATGAGTGTGAAGCTTACCCATAAAAAGGATGTAAACCTCAGACAGACAAATATGAACAAAGAACATCCCTCTATAGTGTGTATCAGTGGCGGCTGGTGCTCAAAATTTTTGGGGGGGCGCAAACGAAAAAAAAAATATTGCAGCCTCACTGTGCCCATCACATGCAGCCACTGTGCCATGCCACCAAATGCAGCCACTGTGCCATGCCACCAAATGCAGCCACTGTGCCATCAATTGTCACCACTGTGCCATGCCATCAAACACAGCAACTGTTCCATCAATTGTCACCACTGTGCCATGCCATCAAATGCAGCAACTGTGCCATCAATTGTCACCACTGTGCCATGCCATCATATGCAGTCACTGTGCCATCAATTGTCACCACCGTGCCATCAATTGTCACCACTGTGCCATGCCATCAAACGCCACCACTGTGCCATCAATTGTCACCAATGTGCCATGCCATCAAATGCAGCTACTGTGCCCATCAATTGTCACCAATGTGCCATGCCATCATATGCAGTCACTGTGCCATCAATTGTCACCACTGTGCTATGCCATCATATGCAGTCACTGTGCCATCAATTGTCACTAGGGTTGTCCCGATACCGATACTAGTATCGGTACCGATGCCGAGTATTTGCGGTAGTACTTGTACTCGCGCAAATACTCCCGATGCCTTAATAGAATACTTCCCCCCCCCCCCGCGCCGCCCCCCCCCCCCCCCCCGCCGCGGCTGCCGCCGAATCGAAAGCCGTCGCATTGCGCCGCCGCTGCAAGGGGTTAAACGCCGTGCGGGAACATCACAGCATTCATTTGAATAGCTGTAATGTTCCCGCCTGTATAGACACTCCCCCTTGCTCGTTATTGGATGGATGATCGTGATCTGTCCAATCGCGAGCAAGGGGGAGTGTCTATACGGGCGGGCTATTCAAATGAATCCTGTGGTTTTCTCCGTGCGGCTTTCGGCGGCAAAGGTAAGGGAAATGGCTGAACCGACATTGCTGCATTATGCCTGCATATGTGAGTGACATGGCTAGAGGGACATGGGACATGGCTGGCTGCATATGTGAGTGACATGGCTAGATGGACATGGGACATGGCTGGCTGCATATGTGAGTGACATGGCTAGAGGGACATGGGACATGGCTGGCTGCATATGTGAGAAACATGGCTAGAGGGACATGGGACATGGCTGGCTGCATATGTGAGTGACATGGCTAGAGGGACATGGGACATGGCTGGCTGCATATGTGAGTGACATGGCTAGAGGGACATGGGACATGGCTGGCTGCATATGTGTGGGATGTGGCTAGAGGGACATGGGACATGGCTGGCTGCATATGTGAGAAACATGGCTAGAGGGACATGGGACATGGCTGGCTGCATATGTGAGGGACGTGGCTAGAGGGACATGGGACATGGCTGGCTGCATATGTGAGGGACGTGGATAGAGGGACATGGGACATGGCTGGCTGCATATGTGAGAAACATGGCTAGAGGGACATGGCTGGCTGCATATGTGAGGGACATGGCTAGAGGGACATGGGACATTGCTGCATATGTGAGGGACATGTCTAGAGGGACATGGCTGAAGGGACATGGCTGCATATGTGAGGGACATGGCTGCATATGTGAGGGACATGGCTGAAGGGACATGGCTGCATATGTGAGGGACATGGCTAGAGGGACATGGCTGGAGGGACATGGCTGCATATGTGAGGGACATGGCTAGAGGGACATGGCTGAAGAGATATGGCTGCATATGAGGGACATGGCTGGAGGGACATGGCTGAATATGTGGGGGACATGGCTGCATTTGAGGACACATGTAAAAAAAGTATCGTATTCGGTATCGGCGAGTACATGAAAAAAAGTATCGGTACTTGTACTCGGTCCTAAAAAAGAGGCATCGGGACAACCCTAATTGTCACCAATGTACCATGCCATCATATTCAGTCACTGTGCCATCAATTGTCACCACTGTGCCATGCCATCAAATGCAGTCACTGTGCCATCAATTGTCACCACTGTGCCATGCCATCAAACGCCACCACTGTGCCATCAATTGTCACCACTGTGCCATGCCATCAAATGCAGTCACTGTGCCATCAATTGTCACCACTGTGCCATGCCATTAAATGCAGTCACTGTGCCATCAATTGTCACCACTGTGCCATGCCATCAAACGCCACCACTGTGCCATCAATTGTCACCACTGTGCCATCAATTGTCACCACTGTGCCATGCCATCATATTCAGTCACTGTGCCATCAATTGTCACCACTGTGCCCCATGCCACTGTGCTCATTGTCGCCTCTGTGCCCCATGATGCCACTGTGCCCCATGCTGCCACTGTGCCCCATGATGCCACTGTGCCCCATGATGCCCCTTTTCCTGTAAAAAAAACACTTACCTGACGCTTCCATGTCCTCCCTCGATGTCTTCTGCCGCCGTGGAGAAGCTTTAGCCAATCAGGTTCCTGAAAACCAGAATCCGGGAACCTGATTGGCTGAAAAGGCCGTCAGTCTAATGCAAGGACCGCAGATTGCCTGCGCTCCGAGCATAGACTTCCGAGAGCCAGAGGCGGCACTGGAAAAGCCTATCAGAGCCGCTGGCTTTGATAGGCAGTTCCCCTCAGCCAACCAGCTGCCGCTATTCGGGTAACCGGCGTCCCATGTCCGGTTATACGAATAGACCAGGCAGCTGGCAACAGTAACTCACGTTCAATGCATTGCATTGAACTTGTGTTACTTGCAAGAGGGGGGTGGCGCTGCAGCGCCCTCTATAGACGGCCGCCAGAACTTCGGCTAAAATGTCAAAATGACATTTTAGCCGAATAAAAGTTCTTAAAGGGCCCGTTTTTTTTTTGTGACTGCGGGAGGGGGGGGGCGGCGCCCGTGCGCCCATATGGGCGGGCCGCCACTGGTGTGTATACTCAATTAAGTGCACCAACTGTCATTTCTGTCTGCTGTTTCATTTCTTTGCCATCCGCACAAATCACTTCTGACAGATTTCCTGACCCCAAGAGAAAAAACGGTGACAGGTGCTGGAGCTTCAGCTAATTGATAGCTTCAGCTCTATTCCTGTGTGCTGTGTGGAGGGGGGTCTCTTCCCTCCAATCAGCTCTCAGAACTCTCCTCACTGAACTCTGCAGAATGTAACTTCAGCTCCCTGCCCCTTGTTTTTGGAACTCTCAAATAAATTGTAAATTCAGCACTTTGAACAAATGCAGAGAAGATAAAAATGGGTACACTTTATGAAGGAGGATTTGTTTTACAACTGTGTATCACCTGAGATCATTCACTGTTTGCAAGCAGCACGTTTGTTCAATTAAAGTATTGTTTTAAAAAATAAATAAACATGTTATACTTACCTGCTATGTGCAGTTGGTTTTGCACAGGGCAGCCTGAATCCTCCTGTTCTCGGGTCCCCCTTTGCTGCTCCTGGCCCCTCTTGTCAAGTGTCCTCACAGCAAGCAGCTTGCATTGCTATAGGGGCACCCAAGCTGAGTCACAGCTCCATGTGTCCATTCAGACACAAAGCCCCGCCCCTGCCCCCTCTCTTCTGATTGGCTAACTGACACACCGCTGCTGTGTCCCAGCCAATCGGGAGAGTCCCGGATGGCTAAGACACTCGTGGACATCGCTGGAGAGAGTCTGGAGGGAGAGGAGAGGTGGGGATGCCTAGGGTGTTCTAAGAAGCCTTGACTGGTGCTTTGATTGGCAGGGGGCAGGTCTCCTTGAATGCCCGGCATTGCTCCAGCTGGGGAAAGTTGTAGGGTGAAAGAGCTGTGGAGGCTGTTGGGGCCTACAGGGAACTCCCCAGTCTGAGGGAGGGGGGGTGACCTTGAGCCCCGATGCAGCCAGGTGGAGAGTAGAGATCCTGGGAGGAGAGGCACATGAGAGAGCAAGGAGAGGACAGTGGGAGAGAGCACTACGAAGAGACTCCAGGGAGGACAACTGGTCGCAACCAGGAGGGCTGGTGAGTGAAGCACAGTTGGGAGGACTGAGAGGCACACCTGAGAAAACTGGGAGTTTGCAGTTTGAGATGGGTGCAGAACCAGAGGAGTGGACTGTGGGAAGGGCAGTGGAAATGGGTCACTGCAGCCAGGCTGGCTGGCAGGTCCTGAAGAGAGCTATCTGGGATCAGTAGCTGGGTAGGGCACAGTAAGCACCAGAACTATTTCTACGTCTTAGGGGCCCGGGGCCCCTGCCTGCAAAAAGAAATTCACGGAGGTCTGGCTGTCAGGCTTGGAGCAGATAACAGGTAACAGTTCAGGTGTGCTGATTATGCAAAGAGTTCAAGAACAAGAACACGAGCAGGTCTAAGCAGAGCAGGTCAGCTGTGGCTTGTAGTTTCGCTGCAGATGAAGGTAGATGTTGACTGGACCTTGTAGTTCACCGCTGCAGATGAAGGTACTACAGTAGAATCAGGCAAAGCTGGGTCATACACAGGTAGATCAGAATCCAAACGGTACCAAATCAGAAGCAAGCAAACAGGGTCAAACACGAGATACACATAGCAGATATCAGCTAGATCAAACAGTGGCACACAAAAGGTAACAACTCTATTACGAGCACTAATTGGATGACGATACAGGTGATTTAAAGGTGAGCTGGCCAATCACTGTTGATTCCCAGGCAAAGGCTGTCAGGTGAGTTGTGCTGGCTCCTAAAGGGATCCTAGTACTGACAGTACCCCCCCTTTCGAGGGGGTTGCTCCTGCACCCCCATGATTACTTGTATAATGAAGATGGAGCCTGAAAACATGTTTATTAAATAAAGTTTCGGAAGCGGAACAAAGTGGGCCATCTTTCTGAACCTGTCTACCACAACCCAGATCGTGGAACATCTTTGGGACGCAGGCAAGTCAGTGATAAAGTCCATAGTAGGGATGAGCCGAACACCCCCCAGTTGGGTTTGCACCATAACATGTGAACAGGCAGAAAATTTGTTCGAACACGCGAACACCTTTAAAGTCTATGCGACATGAACATGAAAAATCAAAAGTGGCAATTTTAAAGGTTAATATGCAAGTTATTGCAAGTTATTGTCCTAAAAAGTGTTTGGGGACCTGGGTCCTGCCCCAGGGGACATGTATCAATGCAAAAAAAAAAAAGCTGTAAAAAAAACAAAAACGGCAAGGGTTGTGGGGATGAGGCCCTTGCCCCCATCAACATGGGGACAAGGTGCTTTGAGGGGGATGTGTCCTGGTACGGTTCAGAAGGGGGGAAGCTCTGTCCCCCCCCCCCCACTTTTCCTGCAGCCTGCCAGGTTGCGTGCTCGAATAAAGGGTCTGGTATGGATTTTTGTGGGGGACCCCACGCCATTTTTTTTTTCATTTCGGCACAGAGTTCCCCTTAATATCCATACCAGACCTAAAGGGCCCGATATGTAATTTGGGGGGAACCCCACACACTTTTTTTGTTGTTGTTTTGGTTCCCTGCCTAAAATGTCATTTTTGAAAAAAAAAAAAAGTAATTTAAAACTACTCCCGCTATTAATGAATTGTCGGGTCCCGGCAATACAGATAAAAGTCATTGGAAAAATGGTAGGGGGGGGGGCGCCCTGTCTTTTTTCAATTACTTTTCTCTGTATTGCCGGGACCGACAATTCATGAATAGCCACGAGTAGTTTTAAATGACCTTTTTTCCCCTTAATTACATTTTGTGCAGGGACAGTTCTAAACAAGGGAAACATGAGCTACTTTACATGCATACTTTAGACACCCCCCAGGTATGACATTTAAAGAAATATTTTCCTTTTATGTTTTCACTTTAAGCATTATTAAAATTAGGGTTGTCCCGATACCACTTTTTTAGGACCGAGTACAAGTACCGATACTTTTTTTTCAAGTACTCGCCGATACCGAATACCGATACTTTTGTAAATGTGTCCCCAAATGCAGCCATGTCTCCCACATATGCAGCCATGTCCCCCACATATGCAGCCATGTCCCCCACATATGCAGCCATGTCCCTCCAGCCATGTCCCCCACATATGCAGCCATTTCCCCCCAGCCATGTCCCCCACATATGCAGCCATGTCCCTCCAGCCATGTCCCCCACATATGCAGCCATGTCCCCCCAGCCATGTCCCCCACATATGCAGCCATGTCCCCCCAGCCATGTCCCCCACATATGCAGCCATGTCCCCCCAGCCATGTCCCCCACATATGCAGCCATGTCCCCCACATATGCAGCCATGTCCCCCCAGCCATGTCCCCCACATATGCAGCCATGTCCCTCCAGCCATGTCCCCCACATATGCAGCCATGTCCCCCACATATGCAGCCATGTCCCCCACATATGCAGCCATTTCCCCCCAGCCAAGTCCCCCACATATGTAGCCATTTCCCCCCAGCCATGTCCCCCACATATGCAGCCATGTCCCCGCAGCCATGTCCCTCATACCTAGCCACCGAAAGCTGCCGCCGACGCACAGGGAACATCACAGCTTTCATTTGAATAGCTGTTTTTCCCGCGCGTATAGACACTCCCCCTTGCTCGGGATTGGACAGATCACGATCACCCATCCAATCCCGAGCAAGGGAGAGTGTCTATACGTGGCGGGAACACTACAGCTATTCAAATGAAAGCTGTGATGTTCTCGCACGCTGTTTAACCCATGCGGCGGCGGCTTTCGATGTGGCTTTCATTGCGGCAGCGGCGGACGGGACGGACGGGACAAGTATTCTATTCAGGCATCGGGGGTATTTGCGGGAGTACAAGTACTCCCGCAAATACTCGGTATCGGTCCCGATACTGATACTGGTATCGGTATCGGGACAACCCTAATTAAAATCACTGCTCCCGAAAAAAACTGCAGTTTTTAAAACTTTTTGTTGCACTGATACCCTGGGGCAGGACCCGGGTCCCTAAACACTTTTTTGGACAAGAACTTGAAAATTAACCTTTAAAATTAGCACTTTATATTTCTCACATAGACTTTTACAGGGTGTTCCATGGCTTTTTGAATTTGCTGCAAACACTCCAAATTGTTCGCTGTTTGCCGAACTGGCGAACAGCCAATGTTCGAGTCGAACTCGAAGCTCATCCCTAGTCCATAGATAAATGGGCCCAGGGACAGGTAGGTATTGGTAGAGGGCGTAGTAGACCGGGAGGCTTAGAGGTACTGCCCTTGCTTCTGGCACAAACTTCACAGGCCTGGACAAAGGCTAACACATCCTGCCTGATCGATGGGCACCAGAGGTTGCGAGAGATCATCTCAAAAGTTTGTTTAAACCCCGGATGTGCTGCAGGTTTTGATGCATGTACCTGCTGCAATACCTGCAAAAAGCATACCAGAGGGAGTAACTTGAGCCTGTGTAGGTAACAAGGCCTCAGAGGTGTCAGTCTGGGTTAACGCCAAAATCCTGTCCTCAGAGATAATGGGTCGTGGAGGAAGCATTTGTTATGCTGAATCTTCCTGGGCATTCCATAATTTCCCATTCAAGTTATATCCCTTAATAAAACAACAAAACCAAAGGTCTCTGAGTAAGAGATAGATGTCTGGCTGGGCAGAGCGATGGGTGAACCACAACATTTAGCAACTCCTACGGGGCATGGCTACATCATCATAACACCACTTTCCATGTGGAATCAGAATCTTCAAGGTGCGTTTTGACAAAGCTCAGCCGTGACTGCATGTGGTCTTTGTGGAGTGGCTTTTTTTACTTGTAAATCTTGCGATTTTGTTGTAACATGCACACAATGACCACTCTTCGTTATAAATTCCGGCAACTGCTTCACTGCTTAATACCCTCTCTGGTCAGTTTCCTCCCAGCTCTTTCATCCAGTTTGGAGTGATGTCCTGATCCAGTGAGGGTCTGTGTTGTACCAAATACCTTTCACTTATTAATAGACTTCACGGTGCTTCTAGGTATTGATAAAGCCTTTGATTTTATTTATTTTTATTTATTTCCTAATTTGTGCCTGTCCACAATTTTATCCTGGAAATCTTTTAATAGATCATAGATGATTGTTTGCTTCGGTTAAACTATCAGGGACTGAAATGCTCCAGTAAAGCTCTTTTCATGCTGAGCTAATCAAACTAACCACAGCTGAAAAAGTCAAATGGCTTTGTGTGTCATTGAGAAATTGATTAGCTACACATGATTGAGTTTACAAGTCATTTTTAGGTAGGGGGTGATCCTTTTCCCAACTCAGTAATTCTGTTTTTGTTTTGTTTTTCTGACATGTTGGATGTTATAAGTTGCATTGAGTAAATACAGTGGTATAAACAAAAACCGTGCCCGCCTTCATTTTAGGCTTCAAAGCAACAAAATTTGATTATTTTAACGGAGGGGGCGATTCTTTTTTTGCCCACTGTGCATGCAAAAATCTGCAATTGTTTGTTTGTTTTTTGCTAGAGGATTACTTAGAACCCCCAAATAGATTTTTTCTGAAAGCAAAGGCCCTGAAAAATAAAATGATGGCTGTTGTAGTTTTTAGATAGCTAACATCTCATGCTTTAAAACTGCGTACACCAGTGGAATGATGACAAACTATGGTACATTAAATTATTCACAGGTGATGCAATAAAAGCCTTTACAGATCACCAATTAAAATTTCAATCGCTTTTAATTAATTTTTTTCAAGTAGACAAAATTAACAATGCAAGGACAATAAAAGTCTCTCGGATATGCAAGATAATGAGATGCACAGCGAGTATAGTGGAGATCGAACATCAAATAAAGAACATATACCAGAGGATTTGACAAATAAAACTGTTCGAGCGTTGATCATTAAACATCAATCATATTTATTGTAGTAGTGATAGAGGGATTCAAGGGCAGAACAAGCCATTACATCCATAACGGGGGTGTTGCATCGTAATGAGATCCCAGGCACAAATAATCATAACAGGGGGGTGAGGGTAAAGCCTAACAGGCCATTCTAAATACCTGAGTGTAGAACTTAATTAACGAATGAAAACAAAATAGCCATCTGCAGTAAGAGCATAGAGTAAAAGGAAAGTATTAAAAAAGGAAGGAATAGTAAATTATGTTATTGTTCTGAGGCCACGCTGTGCCCTGTCATGAAGGGGGTAAAACCTGCCAGAACTTAAGTGGCAATGGTGGCCCATCCATTAGGGGCACACAGGCTCAGCCCCCTCTATCCATGCATCCATCCCTCTAATCTACATGCATGGTGCCGGACACATGAATTCCAATTTGTGTTTTTTTGAAACCACGTGATTAGAACCAGAGGCTCTAATAGGCTTCAAAAAAGGGTGGGCTCTGGGCGCAGAGCATCGCGCTCCAAGCCTACCCAGTGGTGTGAGCACAGCGAATAGATATTCGCTATTGTCACACCGTTGATCCTCCTCCCAGCCAACCAGGAAGCAGGACCTGAGACCTGTCACCCGATTGACTGAAAGGACAGGTGATCCTATTGGATGCCTAGGAGGAAGAGGGGAGGAGACGCACGGCAGAAGCTGCCATGATGCAGGAGGAAACGCCCGCCCACCACTCACCGTCCGTAGCGGCGCTGCCTGCCCGAAACCTAGATGGGGCAAGTGCGGAGCTGGATGACCGACGTAAAGTTCATCACAAAGGACAAGGGACACTTCTTATATACGTGTGCTTTTGGGGCTGGGAACGCCTACTCTGCCTATGATAGACCGTCTGCTTTGACAGCTTAATAGCGGGATAGCTCAGGTGTGTCGGAACATGTCTGAGCTCATCCCTATTCGGAAATTGGTGGTGGCTAGTGGAGAGAGGTCTATCCTCCTGCCACTGAGTAGTGGACATCTCAGGTGGAACACACATCGGATGACCTTAGCCTCCTTGTCACACAGGTCTCAGGTGAGATCATTGGGGCCATAGCCTGCAACCACAGAAAGAATAAAAGGCCTTGCGTAGAAGTAAATCCCAATTATATGAGTGGTTGGTGTTGGTGTGGAGCAGGGGGGTGGCATTTAGGGGTATTGAACCCACCATCCATACACATAGTGATCAGGTTATAGAGGTCTGTGTAGGCTTTGTCGCCACCACAGTATGAAGAAGGTCCCCTCTGGCAGGGCTGGTGCAAGGATTTTTGACATCCTAGGCGAACCCACATTTTGCCGCCTCCATTAGCTCCACCCCCTTTGCCTTGCCCATGTGACAGAAGACGCAGCTATACAGGAAGCATCGGCTCTGCGTCCTCTAGTGCTGGCTCCAGTGCTGCACTGTGCCTCTAATTACACTACCTATTGGACAGAGCAGCTGCCTGAGACCGAGTTGGTTACATGCTGCAGCCTGCAGACGTGGAGTGAAACCAGCGCTCCTAGGCAGAAGTGTGTGCCTTAGACGGCTGCCTAGTGTTAGCACCGGCCCTGCCCTCTGGGTAACCTTGTATTTCTGTGGATTCCTAGCATAGCAATGACTATGTGGAATGACTAGGGTGGCCTTCAAGCATTTATGACGTACTCCCCAGCCTCCCTTGGAGTGGAAAAATGCTGCTATTTCACACTAGGCACATTTTAAGTTTCTAAAGGTCCCTGCTCATAATGCATTGCCCAGCATAGCAGCTAATTTCCATGTTCTATGCAGCCAAGAATATAATTACCGTATATACATGTTAATGTTTTGTTGTCTCTTTCACCTAAACTAACTTTGTTCTTGGTTAACCACTTAAGGACCGGACCAATATGCTGCTAAAAGACCCAAGGTGTTTTTACAAATTGGCACTGCGCTGCTTTAACTGCTAATTGCGCGGTCATGCAATGTTGTAACGAAACAAAACTTGCGTCCTTTTCTTTCCACAAATAGAGCTTTCTTTTGATGGTATTTGATTGCCTCTGCGATTTTTTTTTTTTTTGCGATATAAACGGAAAAAGACCGTAAATTTTGAAAAAAAAAAAAGATTTTTCTTATAACAAAAAGTAAAAAATATCGAATGAACTAAATTTTAGTCAAACATTTAGGCCAAAATGTATTCAGCCACATGTCTTTAGTAAAAAAAAAAAAAAAATTGCAATAAGAATAAGCGTATATTTATTGGTTTTAGCAAAAGTTATAGCGTCTACAAACTAGGGTACATTTTCTGGAATTTACACAGCTTTTTTTATTTTATGACTGCCCATCTCATTTCTTGAGGTGCTAATATGGCAGGGCAGTACAAAACCCCCCCAAATGACCCCATTTTGAAAAGTAGACACCCCAAGGAAACTGCTGAGAGGCATGTTGAGTCCATTGAATATTTTTTTTTTTTGTCCCAAGTGATTGAATAATGACAAAAAAAATAAAAAATGTACAAAAAGTTGTCACTAAATTATATATTTCTCACACATGCCATGGTTATATGTAAAATTGCACCCCAAAATACATCCTGCTGCTTCTCAGAGTATGGGGATACCACGTTTGGGACTTTTTGGGAGCCTAGCCGCGTACGGTACCCCGAAAACCAATCACCACCTTCAAGATTTCTAAGGACATACATTTTTGATTTCACTCACACAAATCTTGAAGGCGGTGATTGGTTTTCAGTGTCCCGTACGCAGCTAGGCTCCCAAAAAGTCCCACACATGTGGTATCCCCGTACTCAGGAGAAGCAGCAGAATGTATTTTGGGGTGCAATTCCACATATAACCATGGCATGTGTGAGAAATATATCATTTAGTAACATCGTTTTGTAATTTTTTTTTTTTTTGGTCATTATTCAATCACTTGGGGCAAAAAAAAAAAATATTCCATAGACTCAAAATGCCTCTCAGCAAATAGCTTGGGGTGTCTTCTTTACAAAATGGGGTCATTTGGGGGGGTTGTGTGCCATCTTGGCATTTTATGGCCTTCAAAACTATGATAGGTAGTGAGGAGTGAAATAAAAAATGTATGCCCTTAGAAATCTTGAAGGTGGTGCTTGGATTTTGGGACCCCATACGCGGCTAGGCTCCCAAAAAGTCCCAAACATGTGGTATCCCCGTACTCAGGAGAAGCAGCAAAATGTATTTTGGGGTGCAATTCCACATATAACCATGGCATGTGTGAGCAATATATCATTTAGTGACAACTTTGTGCAAAAAAAAAAATCAGTTTGTCATATTCCCGCAATATAAAATATTCCATGGACTAGAGATGCCCCTCAGCAAATACCTTTATTAGAAAATGTATGGGGGTACCTCATAAAGGTTTTAACCCCTGATTGCCCCTAGAGTTAACCCTTTCACCCCCTATTGCCAGCGTCACTAAGCGATTGTTTTTCTGATCGCTGTATTAGTGTCGCTAGGTAGCTAGTTATTTTTTGAGGTTCGCCGCCATGTTTTTATAGCGTTAGGTACCCCCATAAATGTTCTAACGCTATAAAAACATGGCGGTGAACCTCAAAAAATAACTAGCGGCACGAGCGACACAAATACAGCGATCAGAAAAACGATCGCTGAGGGGCGTGGCTACCGGCCTCTAAGATGGCCGCTTAACCTGGGAGCTCCGTGACACACCGGGGATTTTCAGCCCACAACAGCGTACACCGAGGGCATTTCGATCGTTAACACGTCCCGTTCGATCGTGAATCTCCACTGAACGACGCGATGATGGGACGAAACCGCAAAAAAACGCTACAGCCCCAAAAGTTGGAAAATGTCGTTCCCCTCACGGCGCGCGGGACGCCTCAAAATGGCGCAGCTTATATGAGAGGAAACATGCAGGCCGCACCACACTGCTCTAATCAAGGTATGCGATATGTTGACTCACTCCAGAGTGGCACACTGAGTGATACTCCCTCAGGAACCCCAAGTCCCACTACTAGAAGCCCAGCTAAGTCTAAGCTGAGGAGAGACTCCCCACATAGGCCAGAATGCGCCATGGAAATGGCCACCCACCCACAGGCCTCTCTTAACCCTGAGGAAAGAGAAGAGGATCCCATAGCAAATTTTCCTACAGCTGATAGACCAATTTCTGACACAATGCTCAAGGAAATGCTACTCTCTCTTCGCTCTTCTCTACAAGCAGATCTTTACAAAGGTTTAAATGAATGTCAGAGAGAAGTACACATTCTGGGTACCAGAGTGGACAAAATTGAACACAGAATGGAGAATTTTGCCTCATCACACAATGTTATGGTGGATGCACATTCCAGTCACGAAGATGAAATTGCATGGATCAAAGACAAAATGGCGGACCTCGAGGACAGATCTAGGAGGAATAACATCAAACTGAGGGGTGTGCCTGAGACGGTGCCTCCTAATCAGCTCCTCCAATATGCACAAACTTTATTCTCCTCAATATTACCAGAAGCAACGGCCCAAGATCTCCTAATCGACCGCATACATAGGATCCCTAAACCGTCATTTCTCCCTGACGAAATCCCTAGAGATGTTTTACTCAGGATCCATTTTTTCCATGTGAAGGATATAATTTTACAAACATCACGCAGACCAGGGAGCCTTCCCCAACAATACGGAAATCTCAGAGTCCTGCCTGACCTTTCCAGACACACTTTGCAGCGCCGTAGAAATCTATTATCAATCACCAAAGCGTTGAGAAACCATGCAGTGCCACACAAATGGAAATATCCTGCTACCTTGGTGATTACCCATGACGATTCTGATGTTTCAGTATCCAACCTGGAAGATGGTTTGACACTACTTCGCCGTTGGGGAATAGTTCCAGACCAAACCACAGATCCACGCACCATGAATGTCCCCCAAGGAATTCAACAAGATTGGCAAGTAGTCACCCGCAAGAAGAATAAGAAATCTACAAACGGCAACAGAACCCATGTTTGACTCAAGCCCTACCTAAAATATCTCCGGTGTGGAGTTACTACACGGCAGTTCCTTTTTTCCCCTGTTCACTTAATAGCAGCTACGTCTGCGATAGGATCAATTAATGGATCCATTTCTTAAGATTGTTTGGTTCACTGTTTATGTTTTTTTTTTCTTTTTGGTTCCTAACCTGTTTGTTTGTTTTCATACTATGCACAGGTTCTCCCAGGACATCTCCTCCTTTGCAAGGTCCAGTACCAAACCTCTTCTTGTCACGGCTGTCTTTGTAAGTGCCAACGACAATGATCCCTACCTGATATGCGAGTACCAATCCACAATTGTTGACCACATTTATGTGCCAACCTCACTATGGTGATAAAAATTTTGTCTATTAATGCTAGGGGACTAAACCACCCAGCAAAAAGATTTTCACTATGGAAAGAGGTTCACAAATCCAACGCAGATATACTATGTGTGCAAGAAACACATTTCCAAGTGAATAAAACTCCACAATTCACTCATAGGGACTTTCCTACTATCTATACTGCTTCCAACCCGAAGGCCAAACAAGGAGGTGTCCTGATAGCGTTCAAAAATTCTATAGCTTTCAAACCTAAAGATGTTATCACTGATGTTAAAGGCAGATACGTGATAATTACTGGTGACATAAATGCTAAACCATATACCATAGTCTCACTTTATGCTCCAAACACCCACCAGTTGAGATTCATACGCAGAGTGCTTAAGAGAGCTCATTCTTTACAATATGGCAGACTATTGGTATGCGGTGATTTTAACATTATTTCAGATCCGATGATTGACTCTTCACCTAGAAGGACAAGAGGAGTCCCAACACTCCTACCGCTTCTACATTCAGAAGAACTATTTGATGCATGGAGATGCCTTCATTCGAATGAACGCGACTATACTTTTTTTTCAGGGAGACATGGTTCCTATTCAAGAATAGACATGTTCTTAACAGACAAGTGGCTACTACAGGACATAGATAAGACATCAATTCATGATATTACGTGGTCTGACCACGCTGCCATCTCCTTGTCGATTGTTGAAAGAGGGGTCTCTCCCTCCTCATCCATCTGGCGCTGTAACAATAGAACTATACTGAATCCACACCACCAACAATCTATTACCGAACATCTCAATAACTATTTCCAACTCAATTCAAACTCTGTAACTGATCCCAATACCTTGTGGAATGCTCACAAAGCAGTTATACGGGGTATTATCATACAAATAGGGGCAATAGAAAAAAGAAAGAGATCCAAATAAATCCAAGATGTCCTCAGTGACCTTAAAGACACTGAGAACAGTAATAAACAATCACCATCCCCCCCCCCTTGACCGCCAAATTAAAAGACCTTAGAGAAAAACTGCGGGAACTATTATCGCAACAATATGACAAACACTTGAGAAGGCTTAAACTCAATCATTATAACAATGCTAATAAGGCAGGTAAATACTTAGCAAATAGATTGAAAGTCATGCGCAATAAATCTAGAATAGCTTTTCTCACTGACCCACTCTCCCAACACAAAGTCACAAACCCCCAAAAAATTGCTGATTTATTTGCAAAATACTACGGCTCTCTATATAACCTCAAAAAATATGCTAATGCTCCCCAACCTAGCATACATGAGATTCAATCTTTCCTTCATACACTGAAACTTCCCTCTCTAACTTCCCAACAATTGAAGGATCTTAACTTACCTATCACTCCACAGGAGATACTAAAAGTCATACACTCCCTTCCCATGGGGAAATCACCAGGTCCCGATGGTTTTTCCAACGAATATTTCAAAACATTCCATGCAGTTTTAACACCATATATGTCAACTGTCTTCAACAATTTTATATCCACCACTTCACTTCCCCAAGAAATGTTACGAGCCCACATAGTGACAATTCCAAAACCTGGCAAATCCCCAGACATTCCCGAAAATTTTAGGCCTATCTCCCTCCTTAACACTGACACCAAGATCTATGCAAAACTCTTAGCCACTAGATTAAAACATATCATCCCTACACTTGTTCGAAGCGACCAGATGGGCTTTGTGAGGGGGAGACAGGCCTCTGACGCCACCAGGCGTATTATTGATATTGTGCACCACGCTGGAAAAACTCGAACGCCTTCTCTGTTATTGTCCATTGATGCAGAGAAGGCGTTCGATCGAGTACACTGGACATACATGGAAATGGTTCTACAGAAATTTGGTTTCCAGGGTTCTATCTTATCTGCGATATTGGCCTTATACTCATGTCCCTCTGCTCGGGTGTACTCTTCTGGGTTTCTTTCAGAGTCTTTCCCTATAACAAATGGCACAAGACAAGGTTGCCCTCTATCCCCATCAATTTTCAATCTCATAATAGAACCTCTAGCCGAAGCCATCAGGTCTAATCTAAAGATTTCCGGTTTCCAATTTGACCATGAAAATCACACCATCAGTCTTTTTGCTGATGATGTGATATTACTATTGACCAACCCTGTTGAATCTTTACTTGAAGTGCACAATGTTCTGATGTCATTTGGAAAAGTTTCATATTACAAAGTCAATTTTACAAAATATCTTATCCTTGACTTAGGGGTACCACCTCATGTCAAGAGTTACCTACTATCCCGATTACCCTACACTTGGAGCTCGGGCTCTATCAAATACCTTGGTATCACCCTTACGAGTAGTGTCTCTAAGCTTATCAAAGCTAATTTCCCCCCACTGATTGAAAAAATTGAAACCCAACTCAAAAGGATCTCTGAAAAGGAAGTGTCCTGGATGGGTAGAATATCTGCTTTCAAAATGCTGATTATGCCTCAAATCCTATACTTTTTTCATGTAATTCCATTGTGTATACCGTACCATTACCTTAATCGCCTCACAACATTAGGATGGAAGTATATTTGGCAGGGTAAAAGGGCACGGTGTTCACGTAACAATCTTGTGTCTCACAAAAAAGTAGGAGGAGCAGGTCTACCCGACATACATGACTATATGTGGGCAGCTCGACTTGACCAACTTAAACACTGGTTCCATGACCTAGACGCTCCACCCTGGGTGAACATAGAAAATACACTGTCACCGACGGCTAATGTGAAAATAATGTTGCTCAGTGACAAATGGTCTCCTTGGAAATTAACCTCTTTACCCCCTACCATTCAGACTTCGTTGAAAGCGTGGAGACATATACTGAACCAAGACCATCAAGACTTTCATGATATTGACCTCCAATTACCATTACGACTACTTGAAGCCAAGATACCCAGATTGACTGTCTCTGACCTTGATTCACATGGGGTGACTGTTATTTCGGAACTGTACGCAAATGATACGCCCCTACTTCCTGCCACGGTTGTATCCCAATTCCATTTACCTGCCAGATCTTTCCATACCTGTGACAGAATTGTGCGCTTCCTCCAATCGTTACCTTCCCCGACCATATCCCTTCCTAAGAGAATGTGGAAATTTTATTCCACAGCTCACCCTACCTCAAAGGGCATATCACTGTTCTACAATTTATTTCAAGATAAAATGAAATTTTCTAAGACGACTGCAATGAAAAACTGGGAAGTAGACCATAGTACTAGATTCACGAAAGAGGATTGGTCATGTGCTTTTCAGACGATTCATAAAGCTTCTCACTGTGTAAAACACTGGGAATTGTCCATTAAATTAACCAACAGGTGGTACTACACTCCTCTGAGATTGGCCACATTCTATCCTGGCACACCAGCCAACTGCTGGAGAGAATGTGGTCAAGTAGGCAATCTCATGCATGTATTCTGGTATTGTCCACATATAAGAAGCCTGTGGAATCAGATTTTTAAACTCATTTCTTCCACCACAGGGATATTGACTCAACCTGATCCAGCGCTAGCTCTTCTCAACATACACATTGATAGATTCCCTTTCCACATGAGGACAGTAGTTACACACATTTTATTGGAAACACGTACGTCCATTCTACGAAATTGGAAATCTAAAAACATTGTGAATATTTCTGATATAATAACAGAGGTCCACAGGAATTTCACTTTTGAAAAACTTATAGCAATTAACTCCTTGACGACAAGACAGTTTGACCAGTGTTGGTCCATATGGCCCCAAAACTGATAAGGTTCTCATATATTTGTTCCATTGACTTTTCTGTTTTCAATGCATTTATTCATATTTTGTCCTGTACTAGACTATGTTTCACGTACTATTTGTATACTGTGCATTCCCCCATTACCCTGTGCTTTTACATTTCCCCTTTTTCTTTTCTGTTCCCCTTGAAAACTTCTATAATAAAAACTATTGATTGAAAAAAGAAAAACGATCGCTTAGTGACGCTGGCAAAAGGGGGGTGAAAGGGTTAACTAGGGGGTGATCAAGGGGTTAAAACCTTTATTGGGGGGGGGGGGGTAGGGGGCTATCCTGGACCTAACACTAACTGTCAGTAAATGATCACTGCTATTTAGTGACAGTGTGACGGGGGGGGGGTGGTGTTGGTGATCAGGGGGGGGGGGGGATTTGTGTGCCTATGTGTCCTGGTGTCAGTGTAGTGCTTGTGTACTCACTGTCTGATGTCTCCTTTCCTCCACCGGACAAAAATACCGGCGGGAGGAGCGGTGACATCACTTCCTCCTCTGCCTGTGTTTACAGTGCAGGCAGAGGAGGGCGCGCATTGCCTGGGAGCGATCGTGAGGGGACAGAAAAAAACAAATAGCCGTCCCCTCATCCCGGATCGCTCCCAGAGCCACGGGAACCGCCGCATGTACCCCCGACCCGTGTCTAGGCTGGGACATACAGGTACGCCAATGTGCCTGTACGTGCCATTCTGCCGACGTATATGTACATGCGGCGGTCCTTAAGTGGTTAAAACAGTGTTAAAACAAAAAGAAAACAGTTATTATATTGCAGCTTACCAACGCTTAGATGTGATGGCTGCATTTGTTTTCTTTTTTTAAGCTTCCTTCTATTTTTATCTGGTGATCTAGCCAGGAGGTCTGTTTTTCAGAAGAACAAGCTATTTCCCAGCTGTAACAGTTTACAGTGGCAGGGGGTGGTTACAAAGATCAGCTTTTATTTATTTTTGTAAAACCTTTATGCTAGAAGGAAAAAAAACTTGTTGCTGTAACTGATTATAAAGCGTGAGTTTAGCTTAAATTTGCTAGTACATTTAACACTTTCCTACCACCTCAAACACAATGCTGCGGTCTACTGTGCCCCCTGTGCTCCTTCATCCAGACTAATACGGGAGGTGTATTACTGGTCAGATCACCAGGTGAGAAAACAGAGGGGGAAAATGCCTAAAAGAGAAAAAAACTAATGCAGCCACCACATCTAATGAATGTACAATGGAACCTCGGATTACAAGCATAATCCGTTCCAGGAGAATGCTTGTAATCCAAAGTACTCGCATATCAAAGCGAGTTTCCCCATTGAAGTCAATGGAAAGGAAAATGAATAGTTCCGCATTGACTTCAATGGCATGCAATACCACATGCGACAAAAGGGGGGGCGCCGGAGAGCCTCGGAAACGGCCATTCACGAGCCTTTCCGAGGTCAGCCAAACTGTCCTCGGGCCTTTCCAGCCGTTTCTGAACGGCGCCCCCCCCCCACCTCAGGCCAAACGCGGTACTGCACACTGCTTTGGCCTGAATCCTGCTCCTTTTCCGAGACAACACTCGCAAACCGAGTTAGGATTTTAAAAAATACAGTGCTTGTATTGCGAAACGCTCGTTACCCGCAATCCGAGGTTCCGTTGTATTTTATTAAATTTTGAGTTAAATATCTCTTTAATTGGGGCTTTGATGTATTTTGGAACAAACTAAAAATGTGTGGTTTATAATTTCCCTTTAATGGAATAAGTGCATTTCTAGCTGAGAATAATGAAAGGCTTGAAATATTATCTTCCACAAATATAAACTATCCTTGTTTAGAAAAACTGCGCTGTGGGGATTTGTAAGATGATCCGCCAAGAATCACAATGGAAACAAATATGTTGTTTCTCAGACAGAAACACAACCCGTGAATGCGGTCCTGTATTTATACTGCACAGGCCCAAGTTCTGCTCCGGTATAAGCAGTGCTGCAAGATGCATTTGTAGTCAACGCTAACTTAACCTAAAACAGGATTTTTTATATTTTTATATATAGTAGATCTCGGAGGATAAATCAAAGTGAAACAGCACAGTGACCCAGTTCCTAAATAAACAGATCAGTTGTCTCCGCTATTCCCCTTTCATTCTGTATAAAAGTCCAGAAGAGCACAGAGTGCCTGGGGACATCCCTATGGAGAATCCGAAATCCGAAATTATTCCACTGCATTAGATGTCTACCTTTATTTCAAAAACAGTGCAAAGTGGTGAAATCGATAGCCAGCAAAATGGAGCCACTTTACCAATTTCTGTCCAGGACTTGACATATTTTTACTATAATAAATATCCCTAAAAAAATATATTAAAAAGTAGATTATATTTTATATTAAAAGTTTAGGCCGATATGTATTCTACATATCTTTGATAAAAAAAAAAAAAATCGCAATAGGCGTTTATTGATTGGTTTGTGCAAAAGTTATAGCGTCTACAAAATAGGGGATAGTTTTATGGCATTTGTATTATTAATTTTTGTTTCACTAGTAATGGCGGCGATCTGCGATTTTTAGCAGGACTGCGACTTTGCGGAGGACAAATTGGACACTTTTGACACATTTGTGGGACAATTGACATTCATACAGCGATCTCTGCTATAAAAAGGCACCAATTACTGTGTAAATGTCACCGGCAGGGAAGAGGTTAACACTAGGGGCAATCAAGGGGTTAAATGTGTTCCCTTTTGTGCGTTTCTAACTCTGGGGGGTGTAACTGACTAGAGGAGGAGCCAGATCGCTGTTCCTAACTAGTAGGAACAAACAGACAATCTGTCTCTCCTCTCCTGACAGAATGGGAATTTGTGTGTTTACACACACACATCCCCGCTCTGGCTCTCGTACCTGCGGTCATGCGCATTGGGTTCCCGCCATACTTTAGCTGTTTAAAGGGCCGACGTAAAGCCACGACTAGTAATTGCGGCGATCAGCGATTTTTTATTGTGACTGACATTATGGCGGACATATCGGACACTTTCGATGCTCTTTTGGGGCCGTTGTAATTTATAAAGCAATCACTGCTATAAAAATGCACTGAATACTGTGTAAATGACACTGGCAGTAAAGGGGTTAACCACTAGGGGGCGGGGAAGGGTTAAGTGTGCCCTAGGGAGTGATTGTAACTGTGTGGGGGCTGGGCTTACTGTGACATGACACTGATCGCTGCTACCAATCACAGGGAGCAAACGATCAGTGTCATGTCACAAGGCAGAACAGGGAGATGCCTTGTGTACACTGGCTTCTCCCCGTTCTGTAGCTCTGTGACTCGTTCGCGGGACATCGGCGGACATCGAGTCTGCAGGCATGGTCACGAAGCTTGCGGCAGGGACGCGCACCCACACGGCGCGAAATTCAAAGCAACGTATATACACGTTGCTTTGCGCAGCTGTGCCATTCTGCCGACCAGTGGCGGCTGGTGCACAACATTTTTGGAGGAGCGCAAACAAACGAAAAAAAAATAAATCATCAATTGCAGCCTCACTGTGCCGATCAATTGCCACCACTGTGCCCATCAAACGCAGCCACTGTGCCATAAAATTGTCGCCACTGTGCCATGCCATAAAACGCAGCCACTGTACCATCCATTGTCGCCACTGTGCCATGCCATTTTCGCCACTGTGCCCATCAATTGCCACCAGTTTGCCCCTAAAATGCCACCAGATTGTGTGTGTGTCCCCTCCCCCACCGGCACTTACATTTCTTGGTCAGCCATCCTTGGATCCTCCTTCACGATCCCTCAATGTCGCTTCAGCCAATCAGGTTACCGGTGAACATGATTGGCTGAAACTCCCATCAGTGTTAACCAGGGAATGCACACCCAGTTCGTCCCCTGGTTAACTATTTGGAAGCTGTAATCGGAAAGCCTTCCCGAGCCAGACACTTCCAAAGCCAACCAGCTGCATAGTGGGCTGCGGCGACAATACATAGATTCATGCAATGCATGAATCTGTGTATTGTTTTTCAGTGGCGGTGCAGGAACGAGTGGGGGCGGCGCTCCTGCGCCCTCTATAGACTCACCACCACTGCTGCCGACGTATATGTGCATGGCGGTTAAAACAATGCAAAATCTCAACCCACCCCCCAGTCTGATAACGTAAAAAAGGTAAATGAATGGCAAACTTGAGCCAGGGGCACTGCATACAACCACCCTGATGAAATAAAGTTAACATCAGAGGTCACCCCATTAAAGACCTCCTTTCACATCGGAGGCCCCCCAGCACATCGGAGTCCCTACATTCTATCAGCGCCCCCCCCCCCCCCCCCCATTACATCAGAGGTCCACTTTATTTCAGTGGCCCCCATCACTTTAGAGTTCCTGTTTTTTTTAAATATATATATATAAAAAAAGAAAAAGGGGGGGGGGGAGGCATGAGAGTTCATCAACACATCAAACCCCTCCTATACATGAGTCCACCTATCACATCAGAGTGAATAAATATTTTTGGTTACTGTATGTTAATAATAACTATAATGCGACACGCAAGTGTGACTCCAGATTCAAAGGTACTGAAGGAATAGAGAGTTTGCTTAGCCCACCTGTGTTCACTTTATATACCCAGACTTGTGGAAGACTCCAGAGCCAGCACAGGGGCCTGCCAAAGTGGAACTCCAGTTTTGGAGAAAGAAAACGAATAACCGTTATACATTACAAACTTTGACCATTCCTACCTTTCTCTTTAAAGACTTTACTGTTTGTTTCTCCTTTCTTCTCACACTGATTTCTATGGGAAGGTTTGTACTCATCATAGACACCTGTTGACTTCTCTGTTCTTTGAAGGAGCACTGCAATGTCTGCATCCCTTTAGTAGAGAATGGCCTTGAAGGGTAAAGCGCCTATTACAGGGGATGCCTGAAACGTCTCAATGAAGAGGTCTGGGAAGGACAGCGGGCCAATCACACAGGCAGAAAATACGATTTCTGGGGGTCTGGTGGACAACTGGTCTCTAGGATGCCATGCGGCACGGAAGTTACATTTGGATCTTACCATTTAGAAAATAACCGCAGTGACAAAGTGGAATGGAAAGGTCTTTTTTTATCTATTGACCTGGAGAGGTCATTTTAATGTTACCTTTCATATTAACTGTGTTGTAAATTGAGTTTTATATGATAAGTCATACCTGTAACTGTAGAAGACTGTAGCAATTTCAGTAAAATTAGTTGCACAACATTTTATCAAATTTCTAATTTGCTTGGGTGAAATTTCCTACTCCCTTACTTTTTTTTATTTTATTGGAGGATGTTTTTGGGGTGTATTTATTTAATCCAATTTCACACATAAGTTGAGGTAACAGGGGTTACTGCAGTGCACATACCTTGTTGTGGTGCCATTCATTTTAACCACTTCCCTACCGGATAATTCTGGCACATCGCCCCTTCATGTAAAAATCATATTTTTTTTGCTAGAACCCCCAAACATTATATATATATATATATATATATATATATATATATATATATATATATATAATTTTAGCAGACACCATAGGGAATAAAGTGGCGGTCATTGCAACTTTTTATCTTGCACGATATATGCGCAATCATGTTTCAAATGCCATTTTTTGGGAGAAAAACTGTTTCATGAATTAAAAAATAACAAAACAGTAAAGTTAGCCCAATTTTTTTGTATAATGTGAAAGCTTATGTTACACCGTCGCTGAGTAAATAGATACCTAACTTGTCACGCTTTAAAATTGCGCACACTCATGGGATGGCGCCAAACTTTGGTACTTAAAGTGGAGTTCCATCCTGAATTTTGTTTACCAAAAATCCTAAAAAAATAAATAAAAAAAATATGATTTTTTAAAAAAAAAAATTTATGCTTACCAGAAATAGCGGTTGCTATGTGGAAGTCCGTAATCTGCCTCTTCGTTGTCCACGGTGGATCTTTTTCATCCGTCCTAGTCGCGGTGTCTTCTGGTGAATGGGGCGCGCTGCCTTCTGAGAACTGTGTGTATCCCAGAAAACAGCCGGCTCATTCACAAAGAAGCGCGCGGCTTGCGCATGCGCAGTAGGAAACAGGCAGTGAAGCCGCGCGGCTTCACTGCCTGTTTCCCTTACTGAGGATGGCGGCGCCGGGAGCTGCTAGGATCGAGGGATCAGCCTCGGGGGGGCTGACATCGCGGGCGGGTAGGACAGGTGGACCCGATACAAGAGATTATAGGAGGCTGCAGACCTGACACCAGAGGTGGCGGGAGGCTGCGGACCTGACACCAGAGGTGGCCGGAGGCTGTGGACCTGATGGTGGCGGGAGGCTGCAGACCTGACACCAGAGGTGGCGGGAGGCTGCGGACCTGACACCAGAGGAGGCGGGAGGCTGCGGACCTGACACCAGAGGTGGCGGGAGGCTGTGGACCTGATGGTGGCGGGAGGCTGCAGACCTGACACCAGAGGTGGCGGGAGGCTGCGGACCTGACACCAGAGGTGGCGGGAGGCTGCGGACCTGACACCAGAGGTGGCGGGAGGCTGCGGACCTGACGCCAGAGGTGGCGGGAGGCTGCGGACCTGACACCAGAGGTGGCGGGAGGCTGCGGACCTGACACCAGAGGTGGCGGGAGGCTGTGGACCTGATGGTGGCGGGAGGCTGCGGACCTGACACCAGAGGTGGCGGGAGGCTGCGGACCTGACACCAGAGGTGGCGGGAGGCTGTGGACCTGATGGTGGCGGGAGGCTGCGGACCTGACACCAGAGGTGGCGGGAGGCTGCGGACCTGACACCAGAGGTGGCGGGAGGCTGCGGACCTGACACCAGAGGTGGCGGGAGGCTTTCGGACCTGACACCAGAGGTGGCGTGAGGCTGCGGACCTGACACCAGAGGTGGCGGGAGGCTGTGGACCTGACGATGACGCTGCCGCTGCGTTTTTAAAGCTCCAGCTCAAAAAAAATATGTATTTTTTATTTTTTTCTAAAATAAACATGGACAGGCATTTTTAAGCTGTAAAAAACGCTCAGAAAAGTGGCTGTAAAAACGCCAGTGGAAATGAAGCTTAAGGGCTTATTTCCACTGACGTTTTTACAGCTACTTTTCTGAGCGTTTTTTGCAGCTTAAAAACGCCTGTCCATGTTAGTCTATGGCCTCATGCCCACCATGACGTTTTTGAGTTGTAGATGGCTGAGACGTTTTTAAGCTGCAAAAAAAAACGCGGGACCAGTGCGTTCTGAAGCTCCAGTAATAAAGCTGTAAAAATGGCAGACATTAAAAAACGCGCACAAACGTTTAAAAACGCTGCCGCCGCGTTTTTGAAGCTCCAGCTCAAAAATATATATATTTTTTAAATAAACATGGACAGGCGTTTTTAAGCGGTAAAAAACGCTCAGAAAAGTGGCTGTAAAAACGCCAGTGGAAATCAGCCCTCCATGCCAATTTTTGAGCTGTCACAGTTAAATTTGTTGTTATGGGTAAAGCTGTTCAGGTGATAACAGCTCAAGCCCTTATATTGGAGAGATCTCCTCCTCCTTCCTGCTGTGTCACTGGGACAGGAAGTGAAGAGTAATCTTCCAGGCAGCACATAGTCAGGAAATTTAAAAAACTGTCATGGGCCCAACCATCTTCTGCGATCCAAAACTGAAAATAAGATAAAACTTTGGCTTTACATATACTGTAGTTCAACTCTCCAAATCTTTAGAAATCCACAGAAATCTTTCTTATAATCGTACATATGCTTAAGAACAAAATGGCAAGTGATAAATAACTGAGTCATCGTAAAGCCTCAACCTACGGAGTCTATGAAGATCTGGAACGAAATTCCAGAAATAACAACTTCTGTGTGTTAATAATCTCTGAAACATTTTTCATACACATATTTCTATAAATATTACATATAATGCAAAAAAAGACATTCCTGCCAGTCGCTGGGAGAAAAGACAGGTGTGATAATCGTGCAAAAAGAAATATACAAACCATAACCTAAATATACAGATTCACATGTATACATGGGTCTAATCTCTGTGTTTTGCTGCTGACCATAACTCATCCCTTCTAACATATAATGAGCTTCTGTAATGTCAGCTGTATACAGTTCCTGATTGTGTACAACAAAGTGGGACTTTAGCCAAAACTATTTTTTTTATTTTTAGAGTGAGAAGTGTTAGAACCTGTGGTTTTTATTAGGGTTGTCCCGATACCACTTTTTTAGGACCGAGTACAAGTACCGATACTTTTTTTCAAGTAGTCGCCGATACCGAATACCGATACTTTTTTTTTTTTTTAATGTGTCCACAAATGCAGCCGTGTCCCCCCACAAATGCAGCCATGTCCCCCCACAAATGCAGCCATGTCCCCACACAAATGCAGCCATGTCCCCCACACATATGCAGCCATGTCACCCACATATATGCAGCCATGTCACCTCCATATCCCCCATATATGCAGCTATGTCACCCCCATATATGCAGCTATGTCACCCCCAAATATGCAACCATGTCACCCCCATATATGCAGCCATGTCACCCCCATATATGCAGCTATGTCACCTCCATATCCCCCATATATGCAGCCATGTCACCCCCATATATGCAGCCATGTCACCCCCAAATATGCAACCATGTCACCCCCATATATGCAGCCATGTCACCCCCATATATGCAGCTATGTCACCTCCATATCCCCCATATATGCAGCCATGTCACCCCCATATATGCAGCTATGTCACCCCCAAATATGCAACCATGTCACCCCCATATATGCAGTCATGTCACCCCCATGGCGGCGGCGGCGGGGAGGGGGGGGGCGAGTATTCTATTCTGGTATCGGGGGTATTTGCGGGAGTACAAGTACTCCCACAAATACTCGGTATCGGGACAACCCTAGTTTTTATTATTGAATATGATTAATCCATATGTCCTAACCTCAGAGACATGGCAGGATGTAAGTGTAAAGTTCCCTTAAGCCTTAAGCCTAGGATTAGCCTAGGTTTAGATTTGTGCAAGGTAGGAAAAAGGGTGCACAGCAGTGCTTTTAAAGTAGTTATAAACCTTAGATTTACAAAAAAAAAAATAACAAACATGCCTATACTTACCTGCTCTGTGCAACCGTTTTGCACAGAGCACCCCCCTCTTCCTCTGGGGTCCCCCGCCAGCGCTCCAGGCCCCTATTCTGCATCGTTTGCCCCCCATGCGGATGCCTCCTTTCCTTTGTGGCGTCCATGCGTGCTCGTTCCCGAATTCCCGAAGACAATGGAAGTTGGCCCCACCCCCCACTCCCACTCCCGTGTCGCAGGATTTAATTGACAGCAGCGGAAGCCAATGGCTCCTGCTACTATCAATCTTTCCAATGAGGAGAGACAGTGGCTGGAGCTGCTGTACTCGTGCACATCGCTGTATCAGATCTGGCTCAGGTAAGAAAAAGGTGGGGTCTGGGGGGGGGGGTGGGCTGCAGCACATGAGGTATTTCACCTTAATGCATAGAATACATTAAGGTGAAAAACCTTGAGACTTTACAACCACTTTAATTCTTAATGGCATCCCAGCACAGCATGCTAATGTATGCTTCAAAAGGCTTGGGGTCAAGGTAGCTTGCGTTTTGGTGTGACACAGTTTAAAAAATGGTAATGCACTTACACTGTAACCTACAACGCTGCACCTGCGTAGGTGTGAACGGAACCTAAATGAGGGGAAAGCCCACTTTTGATGATTTGCAAAGAAAAGAGGGTGTTTACCCCCTAGGTATGGCTGGATTTTAACAGCACAAGACTAAATATAGTTAAAATATAACATTTATTACAAAAATGGATTCTTCTAAAACACAGCAAACACTTTTTCAATTAATTATGTTGTTCACCAGTACACAAATCTTTTCCACCATCAACCTAGGTACAGTATACAAACTTATATCCTGTTATATGTCTGAGCAATATGCTGTTTTTTTTCTCCGCAATACTCAACATGTTTCTTGGACTTTGGTCCACTTCATCAGGAACTTACTAGCAGAACATACTGTATGTATAATTCACTAGATGGGACTGGGTGCAGGGAGAGCCAGACTAATACCCTCTAAGGCCGCATACACACGATCAGACCGGTCCGATGAAACTGGCCTGAAGACCAGTTTCATCGGACCAAATTCATAGTGTGTACGGGCCCATCGGACCAAAGTTTTAAAACTAGTTTTAAAATCTGTCCGATGGACCCCTGTCCGTCGGACCAAAACGATGGTTAGTACACAAAAGCATCGGAGGAAAAACCTGTGCATGCTCAGAATCAAGTCGACGGATGCTTGGATACATTGAACTTCGTTTTTTCAGCACGTCGTTGTGTTCTGCGTCACCGTGTTCTGGCCCGATGTGATTTTATACTGATGGTGTGTACGCACATCAGACCACTTCAGCGGTGGTCCGATGAAAACGGTCCGTCGGACCAGTCTCATCGGTTTGGTCTGATCGTGTGTACGTGGCCTAAGGGTACAAACAAGCAAACCCCAGAACATAATTGTGAAATAGAAGGAAAATGATAACTAGTTTTCCAAATTTTTTACAAATAAATATCTGAAAAGTGTGGCAGGCATTTGTATTCAGCCTTTACTCCTGATACCCCCAACTAAAATCTTGTGGAACCAGTAGAAGTCACCTATATATTCTAGTTCACCTGTGTGTAATTAAATCACAGTATAAATGTAATTAAATATAAGTATAAATACAGCTGAATGAATGAATGAATGAATGAAAACTTGTATAGCGCGACACATGCGAACTGAATCGCCTCTGGGCGCTTGTTGTTCCTGTCTCCATTGATATCAAAAGAGAAAAGTCTTGACCTTTTTTCTAAATGCTAGGTGGTTCTCCTCCAACCGAATGCTGGTTGGTAAAGCGTTCCATAGTCTGGGGCCTTGGATCGCGAATCTCCTTTCTCCTTTGGACTTGAAGTTGGCTTTCGAAACCTGGAGTAGGTTCCGATTCGTGGATCGCAAAACGCGATTGGGATTATGCGCTTTTATTATTTCGCATAAATAAAGTGGGGCATTCCCATGGACACATCTATGCGTAAGACAGAGAGCTTTAAAAGCAATTCTGTCTTTGACTGGCAGCCAATGAAGTGCCCTCAGTGATGGTGAGATGGATTCCCAGGGTTTTTTCCCAGTCACAAGTCTGGCGGCCGTATTCTGAACGACTTGTAGACGGGCGATTTGGTACTTGGGGAGGCCGAGGTAAAGGGCATTTGCATAATCCAGCCTGGAGTTTACAATTGCTCCCACCACGACCGCTAAATCTTCTTTAGGGATAAACGGAGTGAGTCTGCGTAGTAGGCGCAGTAGATGGTGAGATCCACTGACTACTGACCCTATTTGTGCGTCCATTGTCATATAGGAGTCAAAAATGACCCCTAGGCTTTTGACTTTGGCGCTAGGGGTGATGATTTTGCCCAAAATGGGCGGGGGGGTCCACGCTGTTGAAAGTTGATTCCTGCGCTTGGCATGAAACAGGAGAAGTTCTGTTTTTGCTCCATTGAGTTTAAGATAACTCTTTGTCATCCAGTCCTCTATCAAAGAGAGACATGTCTCTAGATTGAGGCGGTGATCCTGTCTGTTGCAGATGCGGAAATACAGTTGCGTATCATCTGCATATGAGTGATAAAGCAGTTTTTGGCTGCTAATAATCTCAAAGAGAGGACGAAGATATATGTTAAACAGCACTGGTGACAGAGGCGATCCTTGAGGGACTCCGCATGTTACTGTGCGTTTTTCAGACGTAAAAGGTCCTAACTTCACTGTTTGCGATCGGTTTTCCAGAAAAGAGGAGAACCAAGATAAATCGCCTTCTGCGACTCTGGCTACTTCAGCAAGCCGAGTCAGTAACAGATTGTGGTCTACAGTGTCGAAAGCTGCACTTAGGTCCAACAGAACTAGAAGACAAGATTCTCCTTCGTCTGCGGCCTTGAGAACATCGTCCCATACTTTCAGCAATGCTGTTTCCGTCCCGTGTCCGGGACGGAAGCCTGATTGCAATGGGTCAAGTAGCTTGTAGGTATCTAGATGCTGTTGCAGCTGTTGTACCACTACTTTTTCCATTATCTTTGAGAGTACGTTGAGGCTTGTTATGGGACGGCGGTGGAGTGGATCCTTGGGGTCCAGGGAGGGTTTCTTCATGATGGGTTGGATTATACCCTCTTTCAACTGTGAGGGCACTATGCCCTCCAAGAAAGACTGGTTGATAAGCTGCGTGATGGGAGGAGCCAGAATGTCGGCGCATTCCTTCAGCAGTTTAGTGGGGATAATGTCATTTGGCGCTGTGCCATTACGCAGAGTACAAATGACATTTTTAGTGGTCTCGATGGAGATGGGTTCTAGGGTGAACTTACCTGATATCGGAGAATTACTATGGGTGTTGTGTGAGAGGCTGCAGGGGGGGCTGAGGGGGGAATTGTTTTGCTGAATGCTTTCACGGATTACCTCGATTTTATTAATGAAGTAATCCGATAGTTCATTGCAAAATTCTTGTGTGTCCGAGCTGGGGGTTTCAATGCATCCTGGCTTCATGGTCTGGGTGACCATCTTGAAGAGTTCGCGGGGGCGGTTTAGGGCGCCGTTGATAGCCTCCGAAAAATACTTTTTCTTAGCTTGGAAAATTCCTTTGTGATATTTTCTTGTAGTCGCCTTGTAGATGGATAGGTTTAGCTCTGAAGAACATCTTTTCCAGGCAGATTCGGCCCTTCTGCGTTCTTGCTTCAGTAACGACAGTTGGTTGTTAAACCAGCTGTGGTTGTTTTTCCGAATGCGGGTTCGTCGTTTCGGCGCTACCAAGTCGGCTGACTGTAGCATGGCCGAGTTTATGGCTTCCAATGTTTCAACGGCCGTTTGATGCGGCTGAGTTGTTTCTATTTTTTTCCTTATATACTTGACTACTGGGCACTTAAACCCACTTAATAACCAGACCAATTTTCAGCTTTCGGTGCTCTCACATTTTGAATGACAATAACTCAGTCATACAACACTATAACCAAATGAAATTTTTGTCCTTTTTTTCCCACAAATAGAGCTTTCTTTTGGTGGTATTTTATCACCTCTGCGGTTTTTATTTTTTTCACTATAAATGAAAAAAGAACGAAAATTTTGTAAAAAAATGAATTTTTCTTCATTTCTATTATAACATTTTGCAAAAAAGAAATTTTTTCTTCATAAACTTGGCCTAAAATGTATACTGCTACATATCTTTGGTAACAAAACAAAAAAATGTTAGATATTATTTAGTCTGGGTGAAAGTTATAGGGTCTAAAAGCTATGGTACCAATTACTGAAAATTGATCAATTTGATCACATCTGATGTACTGACATCCTCTCTCATTTCTTGAGACCCTAACATGCCATAAAAGTACAAATACCCCCCAAATGACCCCTTTTTGGAAAGAAGACATTCCAAGGTATTTAGAAAGAGGCATTGTGAGTTTTTTGAAGTTGTAATTTTTCCCACAATTCTTTGCAAAATCAAGATTTTTTTCATTTTTATTTTCTTTCCACAAAATTTTCATATTAGCGGGTTATTTCTCACACACAGCATATGCATACCACAAATTACACCCCAAAACACATTCTGCTATTCCTCCCGAGTATGGCGATACCCCATGAGTGGGACTTTTTGACACAGCGTGGCCACATGGAATGGCGCCAAACTTTGCGACTTAAAAATCCCCATAGGTGACGCTTTAAATATTTTTACTGGTTACATCATTTTAGTTGGAGAAGAGGTCTAGGGCCAAAATGATTGCTCTCGCTCTAACGTTCGCAGCGATACCTCACATGTGTGGTTTGAACACCGTCTTCATATGTGGGCGGGACTTGCGTATGCGTTCGCTTCTGCATGCGAGCTCACGGGGACAGGGGCGCTGTATGCCCAGAGTATTGCAGAGTATGCCCAGAGTATTGCGGAGTATGCCCAGAGTATTGCGGAGTATGCCCAGAGTATTGCGGAGTATGCCCAGAGTATGCCCAGAATTGCCCCCAGAGTATGCCCAGAATTGCCCCCAGAGTATGCCCAGAATTGCCCCCAGAGTATGCCCAGAATTGCCCCCAGAGTATGCCCAGAATTGCCCCCAGTGTATGCCCAGAATTGCCCCCAGAGTATGCCCAGAATTGCCCAGAATTGCCCCCAGAGTATGCCCAGAATTGCCCCCAGAGTATGCCCAGAATTGCCCCCCAGAGTATGCCCAGTATTGCCCCCCAGAGTATGCCCAGAATTGCCCAGTATTGCCCCCCAGAGTATGCCCAGAATTGCCCAGTATTGCCCCCCAGAGTATGCCCAGAGTATGCCCAGCATTGCAGAGTATGTGCAGCAGGGATGGCTGACCAGGGAGGGATGGATGGATGGATCTGTGACTACATTTGTCACAGATCCAGCCCGCAGCACTGGCGCTGCCATCCGCTCCCTCCCCTCTCCTCTCACACTGTACCGATCGGTACAGAGAGAGGAGGGAGGAACCGGCGTCATCAAATGACGCCGGTCTGTTTACATCTGATCGCGCCGTCATTGGACGGCGCGATCACGTGGTAAACCGCCGCTATCAGCGGCGATTTACCGTGATCCGTGACCCGCCGGGTCCTCTGGACCCGGCGGTCACGGACATTCCCGTGTGCGCGCCCCAGGGGGCGCGCGGGAGCGCGACTCTGGAATCACGTTATATAACGTGATCCCAGAGTTAAGCAACCACCTTGCCGCCGTTATTTTTCGGCAGGTGGTTGCTAAGTGGTTAAAGTGGTTTTGAAGAGTTCCGAGTGGAGCTTCTTCTGACATCTAGTCCAGTGTGTTGTCACTGGATTTGATGTTTTTGTTGCAGGGGGGATGGTGGAAATACTGAATCTAATTGCATGGTGGTCTGTCCATGGCAATTTTTCATTTTCCCAAATTTTTATTTCCAGAGCTTGTCTGAAAATAAGATCAAGTGTGTGACCTGAAGCATGTGTGGGTCCACATACTAGTTGCTGCAACCCTAATCCTTCGAGGTGGTCAATACAGGCGTCGGCAATGGGGTCCTGTGAGGAGTTGGCCCAGAGATTGAAACCCCCGAGCAGCAAAAGTTGTTTGCTGTTGAGGGTATAAGTGGAGCTGTTCTGTGAAGCCCTCATATATTTGTTAGAGAACCTTAGTGAACAAACAGCATCATGAAGGCCAAAGAACACACCAGACAGGCTAGGGATAAAGTTGTGGGAAGATGGATGGAGCAACGTTCTTCCTGCTCCTCAAGGTATGTCACTGTTTGCTAAACTATATTGTAAATAGAAGTTTTCTGTAGAGTGTGCCCAAAGTCTTTATAATATTTGATGATTCACTGCAGGCCTGGTCAGTGTTTTAAAAAGTTCCTGTATTTTACACATGGCATGGCATGGGGTCACAGCACCATCTGTCCATTCTGCTTTAGCACCATGGGACCCCATGCCATGCCATGTGTAAAATACAGGAACTCCTTAAATCACAGACCAGACCTGCAGTCCAGGCTGAGTAAGGCCTCAGAGCACATGGCATTACTGTCTGTATTAAACTGCTTCGTGGGCTTATTTTGGGCCTGGCTGGTTCACATGTATGTGTTTTGGCGGCCCACATTTGCGCAGGCACAGCACCCCATTAATTTGAATGGGCCGCCATACCTGCGTTTCCTGCAAAGAAAAGCGCATGCCTCATGTAATAGGCTGCGCACACGGCACACCTATGCCCATCAGGCAATGAAATACAGCACTGTCTGTCCATTCTGCTGTCTGCTGTGACTTATCTGCAGTTCCTGCACTGTCAAACTTGCTGCCTTTTTAGACCTTTAGGCCATGCTTTAAAAAACATGTGTTTGTGTGTGCAAGAACTGCAGGTAAGTAGCATGGTGCAAAAGCAGAATGGATTTCACGGCAACTGTATTTTTAAAATGCTGAATGCACCTTTTTTCTGCAGGAAACAAAGGCATGGCAGCCCATTCAAATCAATGGGCTGCTGTGCCTGCACAAATGAGGACCGCCAAAACACATACATGTGAAACAGCCAGGCCCAAAATAAGCTGGAGGGGGGCCCAAAAAAAAATGTTTGCCCAGGGCCCAAACCATATTAAAGACGGCCCTGGGTGTATTGCAGTAACATGCACTATAATGTAGATTAAATGCATTAGCATGTTGTATAGCCATTCATCTTGAATGTTGCCCCATTGCAAAAAGGAAATGCAACTTCAGTGCAGTGCAGCACAGCACATGGTAACGCACTACCTAAAGATTTTCTGGTGTGTTGGTTAGCAATTTAAAATTAATGGGCTTCCTTAACGCAGCGCATCTCTTTAATTCATAATGCACAAGTGTGAATGGTCCCTCACTTTAAGCAGTCTATTTTCTTTAAATGTTTCACACTAACAATACAATGGGACCCATTTATAAACCCCTTACTCATACAAATTTCTGATAACTTTATGGAGAGTAACCATGCCAATGGTGCAGCAGAAAACGTATAGCACAGTGAGGAAGATTTGTGGTCCAGGATGATAGGACAGTCAAAATTAGAAGCAGTTTGCGTTACACCAACAGCGTAGCACAAGCCGGCGGGGACTCTTTTTGCGCTGCCCCCCTGCAAAATGTTGCCCTAGGCCTGGGCCTTATTGGCCTAGGCCAGGATACAGCATTGAGGTGAGGGGGGGAACGCAAACAGAAAAGCAAATGGACACAAAATGCCCTTTTCCTAACTACTTTCTGACAGCTCACAGTACTTGTACGTTGTCCAGCCAGTCCTAGGGTGACGCTGAACTACTCTGATGAAAAGTAGGTAAAAATAATTCAGGAAAAAAACGCTGTACTGCAGTGGTCACATAATTTAAACAAATTGTGAAAATAAAATTATAACATTTTCTTTATTTTCCCAAAAATTCTGACAAATTGCAACTTCAAAAAACTCGCCATGCATCTTACTTGAAGCCTTCTGCCATTTTAGGGCCTCAAAAACTGAGATGAGCCATCAGTACATCAATTTTGATACATTTTTAAATTATATATATATACAGTACAGACCAAAAGTTTGGACACACCTTCACATTCCAAGAGTTTTCTTTATTTTCATGACTATGAAAATTGTAGAGAAATACTGAAGGCATCAAAACTATGAATTAACACATGTGGAATTATATACATAACAGAAAAGTGTGAAACAACTGAATATATATGTCATATTCTAGGTTCTTCAAAGTAGCCACCTTTTGCAGCAGACACATCTCTAGAACAACTGTTAAGAGGAGACTGTGTGAATCAGGCCTTCATGGTAGAATATCTGCTAGGAAACCACTGCTAAAGAAAGGCAAAAAGTAGAAGAGACTTGTTTGGGCCAAAGAACACACGGAATGGACATTAGACCAGTGGAAATGTGTGCTTTGGTCTGATGAGTCCAAACTTGAGATCTTTGGCTCCAACCACCGTGTCTTTGTGCGACGCAGAAAAAGGTGAACGGATGGACTCTACATGCCTGGTTCCCACCGTGAAGCATGGAGGAGGAGGTGTGATGGTGTGGGGGTGCTTTGCTGGTGACACTGTTGGAGATTTATTCAAAATTGAAGGCATACTGAACCAGCATGGCTACCACAGAATCTTGCAGCGGCATGCTATTCCATTCGGTTTGCGTTTAGTTGGACCATCATTTATTTTTCAACAGGACAATGACCCCAAACACACCTCCAGGCTGTGTAAGGGCTATTTGACCAAGAAGGAGAGTGATGGGGTGCTGCGCCAGATGACCTGGCCTCCACAGTCACCGGACCTGAACCCAATCGAGATGGTTTGGGGTGAGCTGGACCGCAGAGTGAAGGCAAAAGGGCCAACAAGTGCTAAGCATCTCTGGGAAGTCCTTCAAGACTGTTGGAAGACCATTTCAGGTGACTACCTCTTGAAGCTCATCAAGAGAATGCCAAGAGTGTGCAAAGCAGTATTCAAAGCAAAAGGGGTTTCACACTTTTTTGTTATGTATATAATTCCACATGTGTTAATTCATAGTTTTGATGCCTTCAGTGTATATATTTATATATATATATATATATATATATATATATATATATATATATTGTGGGAGATAAGCTTGTGGGGATCACCTTTTCTTTGAAACAAGATCAGCGTACAGGCAGTTTCTTAAAATCTGGCAGATTCCAGTTTTATTTACAGGTTTGCAAAGTAAAAAAAAAAAAAACAGTAAATCAAATCCTTGCCTAGTGTTGCTCACGAATATTCGCATTGCAAATATTCGTTACGAATATTGCAAATTCGAGTATTCGCGAATAAATCGAATATCGCGGTGAATATTCGCTATTGCGAATATTCGTATTTTTTCAAATTTATTTTTAAAACAGATCACATCCTAGTGATCTCCATCGACGTCTAAAAGCATTGCTGGTATGATTAGAGACCCTGGGCCAAGTAGCTGAGGCGATCCTTTTATGTTGCCGAATATTCGCAATGCGAATATTCGTATTACGAATATTCGCGAATACTTTCTCTGCCCTTCTGTGTTTTGTGTATAAAAAAATAAAAATAAAAATTAGCTTTAGTTTAGTCATATAAGTTTGTGTAAGTAGAGTTAGTGTTTAGTGCATATTAGTTTAGTAATCCAGGAAATGATCTCTGTTTTCGCGTGTTGACGAGATTTTCGCAATCAATTTCGCATTCGCATTAGCGAAAATTCGCATTAGAAAAATTTCGCATTTTTTTTTTTGGATAAAATATCACGAATATTCGATATTAACGAATATTTCATGAATATTCTTCTATATATTCGTGAAATATCGTGAAATCGAATATGGCGTATTCCGCTCAACACTGTCCTTGCCGTCTGGCGCTAAACTAAACATAGAGCTGCTCTCTATATGGTGCAGGACTGGTCCCCGTCACCCACAAAACACGAGGTAAAGCAAACCTTATATTTTTCCAGTCCAAACAACCTGAGCTGCTCCTACTCAGATTCTCTCCCAAGTCTCCAAACCAGAGCCCCCATGTGCTCTTTCCCTGGATCTTTTAAAGTCCAGCTGAATTTGGACTCCAGTGGACCTGAACATTCAGGCCGGAAGCCAGCCTGCCACAGAGGCTGGAAAAACCGGGCCGGATTCCGGCTCAGTCCCTTACAATGGAATGAATGCAAGGTGAAATGTACCTATTGTCGTGTATCTTACCTTGCATACTGTCACTATATATATATATATATATATATATATATATATATATATATATATATATATATATATATATATATATATATAAAATGTATGTGTGTACTATACCATAGTTTGTAGATTCTATAACTTTTAACCTGTCAAAATTTGAATTGCTGTCCACGGTGTAAAACAGAGGTTCAGTTTTTAGGTAGGTGTGGAGCAGGGATGTGCAGTCAGAAAAGACCAGATGTTTTTTCCTAGAGAGAATACTTAGAGAATACAGTATAAACTTGCTGCGGGGCTGTATGAAGAAACAGAGCCCACGCTGAGTATGGAGTATCTCCTGGGTGTTGCCAAAGGGCACTTGAAGAGTTTAAAAGGCCTTACATGTTTCACGACTGAATTTGTCGCTTCTTCAGGAGCTTCTAAATTTTGAAAGAACATGCTTGAATTAGAATATAATATAAAACGTGGAATACATAATAATACTTATTGGCATCTATATACATTGGTAACATGTGAACTCACCAATGAATGGTGCAATAGAAAGCATTAACAGTCGCCCATTCTCTTAACGTGTTGCAGTAACACAAACACCCCTCCAATTGAGAGGTAGATCGCCAGCCCCTAGCGCCAACTAAGTGGGCACACTCAACCCAGTAAAAGGGAAAAACTGCATTGAACTGATAAACCAAATATAGGCAGCAGCTTAATTGTGAGATATGCACATAAACAGATAAGCAAAAAAGATGAAAACCGCGCCAAATGAAATTAATTGGATCTTAATTCACAGTCCATATGGATATAACAGTCCTCAATTGATGCCGTATGCAAGAAATGATTGCAAACCATTAGTCCATATGTAAAATTCCACAATTGATTAAATATCTATAAATATAAGCAAAATAAATGTCCTTATCCAGAACCGGATAATCATTAGAATGACACCACAGTGACTCCACACAAGATAAAAAGTGCCCAACACCGTAATATAAATCTGCTTACCGGATGGCAAGCACAAAGGGCGTCTGGCTATAATCCAGCCACGGCCTTTAGCTTGCTGAGCTGATTTAAACAGGAAGCAGACTGGATGGCTAAATCCCCCCCCTGGGATCTCTTAGAGTTTGTGGCCAAAATGTGGTAATACACGCAAAAGGAAAAAGAGGCGGGCCATAGTGTGGTACCGTTACAAGAATTGAATATAAAAAATATTAATGCATTTATACATAGTTGATAAAATCGCGTAAAAAAATGCCAGACACTTCCAAAAACAACCGACTGCTGTTATTCAGATGGCTGGCACTCACCAGGATGCGCCCGCGACAGTACGTAGACTCATGCTATGCATGAATCTATGTATTGTTGACTTCAGTGACAGTGCAGGAGAGAGAGGGGTTAACACTCCTGCGCCCACTATGGAGGTACCGCCACTGCTGTATTTTCTCTGGGAAAAACCATCTGGTCTTTTCTACTTTAGTATTTTTATCTTAGATGTATTATGTGCTTATTATATGACAATTATGTGAATTATTAAAATATTGTTTAAAATGTATTATGTGCCTATAAAGTACATTTGTCTATAAATTTCTAATCCAGCACTAAAATAGAACCTCACAATGTCCACATTTTTAAAAGGAAGGGTTGGTATTGACAGCCCCTATTAATCTCTCTTGACGGATTCCCTTTAAATTGTGCCTTTTGCTGTTCTTAAGTACCAATTGTCATAGCCAAATGTGGCTTATATTACAGGTTGGGGACCTTTGCATTAGAGCCTTTTATGTTTGTATACCTTCGTAATTTTGTTTATATACTAACATTCTTTACATTGTTTCAAGCAGACCTTGCACTATATGCAGTGTCCACGTTTTGCCTTTACTGCCTCTCCCCGTTGCTTGAACGCTGTAAATAAAGTTATAAAAATACCTGGGGGGGGGGGGTTGATATTGTACTTGCCTTTTGTCTGGCTTTTGTATTGCAATGGGTGATGCAAAGCTTCTAACTGTCTCTGATTATAAGGAACTGTCCCTGATTTGGAACAAAGTCCCTCTGTTCCTTCTCATTTTCGTCTGATGTATATAAAAAGCACTTTTTAACTTTTAAAAAGTGTTTTCCAGTACTAAAGCTTTCATCCAATTTCTAAACTGTACCACCACCCTCCTGTCGCCACCTTTCCTGGGGTCTACTGTCAGATCTTCAAGCCCAGCAGCGCTGTGGCCTGCTGTTATGGTTTCAGAGAACAGAGAGAGAGAGAGAGAGGACGTGACTTTGTTACTGTCTCTCTGACCCCCAAAAACCAGAAGTGACGAATACTTATGCCGCGTACACACGATCATTTTTTGTGATGAAAAAAAACGACGTTTTCTGTGAAGTAAAAAACGACATTTTCGAAACGTCACTTTTCAAAGACCATGTTGCATACACACCATCGTTTTTTTACAAAAAGCGAGGTTACGTTCACCACTCTTTTCCATTGAGGCTCTCTTCATAACTAGCTTCTGGGCATGCGCGGGTTGAAAAACGTCGTTTTAAACGACGTTTTTGCTACACACGGTGACTTTTTGAAAAACGTCACAAAAAATTCAAGCATGTTGGAATTTTTTTTTGGTCGTTTTTTTTTAAGACAAATAACTACGTTTTGCCCACACACGATCAATTTAAATGACGTTTTAAAAAACGTCGTTTTTTTAATCGCAAAAAACGACCGTGTGTACGCGGCATTACAGTTCTGCCATTAGCAGCCAGGTAAGCAGACCGATCTGTGTCTGATCAGCTGCATTGTCTGCCTGAAGAGAGATTTGGGGTGTAATAGACCCCAAATCCCCTAAAGAGGACCTGTCATGGCCCATGCTGTCACAAGGGATGTTGTTCATTCCTTGTGATAGCAATAAAGTTAATCCCCCCCAAAAATAAGATAAAGGTTTAAAAAATAAACGTATTAATAATAATTAAATTATAGTTAAATTAAAGCACCCGTGCTTACACGCAAATGGGTACGCATACGTTACTCCGGCAAACATATGTAAACGGCAGTTGCACCACACATGAGGTATTGTCGCGACTTCCTGTGTAACTCTAAACTAGTGACCTGTAAAGACGTTCAAAACTATGCCTAAAAAAAAAAAAATGATAAGCACTGTATCTTTCCACCATTCCATAGGCAAGTTTAAGGTGTGTCATGTTAAGTATATATTTACTCAGTGTAACATTATCTTTCACATTATGCAAAAAAAAAAAAAATGAGGTAAATCATTTTTTTTTCATTAATGTGATTTATTAAAGTGTATTTTTCCCAAAAAATTGCATTTGAAAAACTCTTCATAATTCCCTCTACATTGACTAAGGCCCCTGTCCCAGCTGAAGAATAACAGCCCCAACACATGATGCTGCCACCAACATGCTTCACTGTGGGTATGGTGTTCTTTTGGTAATGTGCAGTGTTTTTGCACCAAACATTTCTTTTGGAATTATGGGCAAAAGGTTCAACCTTGGTTTCATCATAACACATATAGCGCCCTGCTACTGTTCATAACTGGTGCTGCTGTAAATTTAGAGGGTGGTCAGAGAGTTAGTTGCCTCTGACCGTGTTTATTTGGCTAAATTCAGGGCCTGTGTTCCAGCTTTGGCTGTGCTGTGTGTATCCACTGTCGTTGTCTGGGGAGCTGGTCCCACCCCGGACCGACAGGTGGCAGCAGTAAGGTCAAGGCAGCCAATCAGTGGGGGTTGATCGCCCCGCTGTGCATGCTGGGTAGGAGTATTTAGGGAGGCAGAAGCCATTGGTTCGGGGCCATCGTTGCCGCCAAACGCCTGGGCTGTTGTCCCACCACCCCTGTGTGTGTCCCTCCTGGTCGGGGTGTGTTTTTCAGTGTTCCTGGCTCTGGGACCACATTGGTCCGGAGCAAATCATCTGCTTTGTGGGCTCAGTGGGTAGACTGAGTCTGCGGTTGCAAAGATGTCCTGTGCTGTCCGTCCCAAGGGAGGAAGCTGACCGATGAAGAACCTGTATGAGGGAATACCAAGCACGAGGCTGGTATCTCAGGAGAGGCCTACTGCTTCATCGAAGGACACATCGTTTCTAAGAGGCTGGAAGATGGTCGCCGATCAGTTCTGAAATAAAATAAGCTGTTCATGGAGATCCGGGTGCTTAATCCAGTGTTGAGAAGGATTTTGGACCGAGAATATCTCCACCTTTGGGAAGGTCTGTTGCTAAAGTTCCGAGTGACACTCTGGCTGCTAGTACGGTGAGAGCGGCGTATCCAGATGCACTATACCCACTCTTGCTAGAGCGGCGACGAAAGTTGTCGTTGGAAGCAGGACTGTTTCCGAAACCCGAATCCATTACCTACCACTTCTTCTATCCTCTCACCTGCTACTACTTTACTACCCTAGACGGCGGAGAAATAGAGGTAACATGCCACTCAAATCAAATCAGCAGCTCATTTGGGGGTAGTGCTACACACATTTTTCCACATGCTTTTGGGAGACTTCAGATATGTTTTTGAAAAATTTAGCCAGGCTTGGATGTTTTTCTTTGTAAGAAAAGGCTTCCATCTTGACACTCTACCCCATAGCCCAGATATATAAAGAATATGGGAGATTGTTGTCACATGTACCACACAGCCAGTACTTGCCAGATATTCCTGCAGCTCCTTTAATGTTGCTGTAGGGCTCTTGGCAGCCTCCCTGACCAGTTTTCTTCTCGTCTTTTCATCAATTTTGGAGGGACGTCCAGTTCTGGGTAATGTCACTGTTGTGCCATATTTTCTCCACTTGATGATGACTGTCTTCACTGTGTTCCATGGTGTATCTTGGAAATTCTTTTGTACCCTTCTGACTGATATCTTTTAACAATGAGATCCCTCTGATGCTTTGGAATCTCTCTGCTGACAATGGCTTTTGGTGTAGGATGTGACTAAGAATGTGTCAGGAAAGACCTACTAGAACAGCAGAACTTTATTTGGGGCTAATTAATTGGGGTTAATTTGGGGGTTAATCAGAGGCACTTTAAATGATGACAGGTGTGTACTGACTCCATGGCTTTGAATGTGATTGCTTAATTCATAACATAGCTACAGAGCGTGTGCACACTTATGCAACCACATTATTAAATTTTTTATTTTTTACTTCTCCACCCCCCACTAAAAGATTTCAGTTTGTTTTTTAATTGAGTTGTGCAGTTTATAGGTCACATTGAAGGTGGAAAAAGTTTTAAAATGTCTTTGTCTTATTTTTTTTAACATCACAGAAACCTGACATTTTAACAGGGGTGTGTAGACTTTTTATATGCACTGTGTATGTATGTATGTATGTATGTATGTGTGTGTATGTTTGGGGGTTAGAAGTAATTGTCTAGCAAAAAAAGTAAATTTTCACATGTAGGAGCTCAGTGTCAGAGTTGGCCCTGATTCAAAGTGGTTAAGGGGTGTGGCAGGGGAAGTAGTCTATGCCTACATACTTTTGCCAATAGGTGTGCCTCTTCCTAAAAACTCAAAAAGTTGGGAAGTACGGAGATGTCATCATCTTTTGAGGTCCCAGGGAATGTAGACTACTCCAAATCCCGCAAGAAGGTGTTGTAGCATACTGCTGAACAATGTTTAGTAACATTTGTGTGTACCTTGCTTTTATGGTAGAGGGTCTGCTTTGGGCTAGTTCACACCTATGCGAATCGAATGCCCGTTTCCCCACATTCAATTCGCACAGCAGGAGAATGTGACTGGCTCTCTATGGAGCCGGTTCACAAATCTCCACAGCTGGTCCGGTGTGGTGTGCCGGAAAAACGTGTGCCTTTTTGGTGCGTTTCAGGTTTGATTTCAGACCAAAATTCGGGCTGAAATCGGACTTGAACCGGTGAACCAGCACGCACCAGACCCCTGCTGTGTGCCGCATGCGGAGACAGTGTGAACCTGGCCTTAAGGGTAGGTATGAGTGAATCGATCTTGGTTTAGTTTGTGAACTGTTTCATGAATCTTGTTTGAAGTTTGACTTTCGGGAACTTTGAGTCAAATCCCTTTGAAATCTATAGATGAGAAACGATAGCCAAACAAAAGGGCATGGGGAACTTTTTTCAGGCCTAAAATTGGCATTTTTACATGTATGCAAAAACTGAAATAATGGCTGTGGTAGCAAAGTTGTTAATGCATTTCCTACCTGCATTACATGTAATCTGTAATAAAAACAACAAACATGCAAACTGTGCATTCATAAAAGTGATATGTGCATCACAAGTGACCCCTATTGAGATGTCACATCAACAAAGTTCATTAGAGTTGTCTCCAAATTGAGTAAATCTTCTGCGAGCTATTAGCAGCTACTTCCATGCACCATCACCCACTATGTGGGTCTGCTTATCAGAGGTTACGGCCTTTAGAATGCAGGCCAAACAATGCATGGTCAATCCTTCTCCACCAGATCCTCCAGTGTTAGATGCACCAGTAATTTTGTCCATAATAACTCACAGCAGCCAGGCCCGCAATCATGCATAAAAAAAAACCTCTATATTACATTAACCAACTTACTGAGGTATATTTTAAAATATTATGCCTTTACACAATACAACTTGTAATCTTCATTAGTATCAAGCATAGACCTGCAGCTGTGGGCTGCAGCCGTGCGTGATGACGTCATTGTCAAGGCTCTGCCCCAACATGTTTCGCTAAATAGCGTCCTCAGGGAAAGTGGACATGGACTTCAAACACATCTTTCTTCATTATATGGAGGATGAAGGTATTAGCAATTTACAGAATAAGGAAAATACTTTATTTTCAGTGTAACTCACAGGAAGGGACAAGGACACTGCACAAATATTTCCTGTACTTGCTGCAATATATTAGCCTTTAGTTTTGGAATTTAGTCGTCCTTGAATTTGTCCCTATCTAAATACCAAGTAGATGTAACTTGTATGACTTTAGTGCTAACTTTTGTCCTGAATGTTGCTTACTTTTGTAACGGCACACACAGTTGGGCCATGTGCATGTGCGCACACCTTAGGATAGAATAGAGCAACCAATTCCTCATTATGACAGACATTAGCCAAAAATAGGCCAGAACCATCAGACGAACATCAACATTTCATCAATCTCATGAGAAAATGTATTAACCTGACAATACTCCGGCTATGACTTTCACAAAACTCCTTAAACCTTTGTCAGCTCCTCCACTGAAAAAAAATGTGTTGCGGAATAATTCCAGTGAAACCATTATTCCCTGTGTTAACATTCTCATGGCATTTCAAATAATTTCTATTTAATAAAAAGTAATTAAATTGTTAATGGAAAAAAGTGTGGGGTAGTAAAGCTGTCTAAAATGAGTAGATCACTACTAGACAGCTCACCTTCTTTACTTGAACTAAATCTGATCTCTACAAATCTGAGCTATACAGTACATATAGCCTTAGCAGACTTCTCATGTGTACATACCAATGCCGGGTGTTGGCACAAACTCATAAAAACATAGTACAAGTAATATTTTTTTATTCTATGTTAAAGTACTAATTTTAACACTCATTTTTTTTCTAAGGGTCAGTTGTATAGAATGAGACAACTGATAAAAGGAGAGTGTAACGGTCACCACCGTTTACGATATCCATTCCATCGCCCCAACCACGACAGCCTAACCGACAGTCCGACAACCCATGTAGACATGATCCATTTCATTCCCCAGAATTAAGACGAGACAAGCTCCGTTCTCTCTGGTTTCAAATGTATGAATCTTTTAATGGTAAACTCAGCTGGTTCTTATACAGTTACAAACATGTCACAGTTAATCACAGGGACAATAAAACTCTCCACCCCCCTAACATCACACAATGAACTTCAATCACATTCTCTTAGTTAATGACATTGAGTTGAGGTAATTATCCCCCAGACATTCTGTCAGGAGCCAACATCAAGTAACACCTCAACAGCCTGTTACACAGAGTCACTGTTGACCGGTAGGGTCAGAATAAGCCAACAACTTGTAATATCTCAAGATATCCTGCAATACATTATTTATCAGTAATGTCCCATCTCATGTAATCTATGATATCATTTCTCAGTCACCCTATGCCCCTATTGGACATAAGGTGACCATAGACATAAGAGTCATTGGTGACACCGGCACAGGAGCACCCCGCATCCCTCAAAAGTCTCTGGGTGTCACAGGCCATTTTGTTACAGACAGTCACTAAACTTATCTCTCCAGAAGCCCCTTTGTTAACCCTTTCTGCCACTGACAGTGCTCTGTGCCCTGATTGGGCAAAGCCTTCATTGCTTTGGCCAATCAGGTCCCAGAATGCACTGTGCGGCACGCAGTGCATTGTGGGGTGTTCGGCGGCCTGAACAAATGGTCAAATGCCCTGCCCAACACTACTGGATAGCTGTTCTTCAATTTCTGTTCTACAGACCGTGGGTACTGGGAAAGAAGATTGGCAGGAACATTTTTGCAACAATGAAATGGGCAGCGTTAGAACATGATTAAGATTCTTACTCAAAAATTCAGCTAGCCTTGATTTGTCTCACTGGTAAATTTTTGCATGTCATAAGTGTTCCTCATCATCGCTCTTGCGATGTGTTATTGAATAGTCCCATTTGTAGGTGACAGGTATGTAAGTGGGTTCATTTCCTTACAGGAACTCAGCGTATCGGTATTTACACTTTTCGTTCCTCTTTATGATGCAAACAACTGGTGGAGTGGACTATTCTCCTCTTGAGATTTGCAGAAATTACCTTGTTCCTCTACTCTTTCCACTGATAGTTCGTGAAGAGTAAAGTGATCGGTTGCTTGAGTTAAACTGCCATTCTCTGACAGTCCACCTGTACTCACATTTTGCTAAATATATAACAAATAAAGGAATGGATCATGTGATTTTGCATCAAATGTGACAGCATACATCTGGGCAAAATTGAAAAAAAAATTAAAATATTTGTTACATCTCTGAAATAGGGGTATCGTATAAAAAGTGTGTGCCACAGCAAAAATAGAGAAAATTATTAAGAACAGGCATATGTATGGTGTAAAGACAATCAACAGCTTTTTGTGCAGACAGTGCTAACCTCACTATAGGGGTTAATTACTAAAGGAAAATCCACTTTGCACTACAAGTGCAAAGTACACTTGAAATTGCACTTGGAAGTGCAGTCGCTGTAGATCCAAAGGGGACATGGCAAGGAAAATAAAAAACTGAATTTTAGCTTGCACATGATTGCAATGCTGTATCTTGGTCTAGACCAACAAGGCCCAGGCCTAGGGCAGCACTTTGCAGGGGGGCAGCATGAAAAGAGTTCCTGCCGGTGCACCGTCATACTCTGCTACGGAAGTGCTGTGGCGAGCAACTGCGCATGCGCGATGCGTTCCAAGGCATTTACGACAGTGCACACCAGCGACACCTCGTTCTGCATCCAGGCTCTTTCCTTAACATCCCCATGGATTGGAGGATGTTAAAAAAAGAGCCAGGAGGCCGAGCGAGCCGCCCGAGCGAAGCGAGGACGTGAGGCCGACTGGCCACTTTCCCCTAAGTCCACGTCGCCCTGAATGACGGCTTCGCTGGTGTGCAGTGTCGTAAATCCATTGGAACGCATCGCAGTTGCCCGCCACAGCACTTCCGTAGCATTCTGTGATGGGGAGCCGAATTTGTCGCGTCACCGGCTTGCGCTACACTTTTAGCGCAGCACCAGTCTTATGAGCACAAATCAGTCTGGCGCCCCCATAAAGCGGCCAAACTTCTGCAGGTATGATAGGGATGGTGCAGACACTGACACTGACATGGTCACCTATACATGGCAGTGGCAGGTAGGTAGTAAGACTCTCCTGTAATCCTTTGCTTGTGTTAGTTGTACATATTAAGGAATCCAAATATTATTTCTGTTGATTGCTAAAGAGAAAAATAAACAGATGGATTTATTTGTTCCTGCCCCCAATCCTTCCTTTGCTCAATGCCTGGACCACATACCCTCCTCACTAAGCTATATGCTTTCTGGCATGGTTAAATCCTCTTTTGCCACGTACACGCAATCGGAAATTCCAACAACAAATATTTGATGTGAGCTTTTAGTATAGGGGGGGGGGGGGTGTCAGCGTGTTTTTATATTTTATTTTTTATTATCTTTTACATTTTCTTATTATTTATGAGTAAGTGAGGGAAAAACTTGTATAGCGCTACACATGCGAACTGAATCGCCTCAAGGCGCTTGGTATCTATTTCCTTTTATTTTTTGCCTTCAGAATAGGTGGGTTTTGAGTTTTTTTCTGAAGGCCTGGTGATTCACTTCTGTTCGGATATTGGTTCGGATGTTTATTGCAATTCTAAAATCAATGGAGAGAAGACAGCAGCTCCTCTCCATTCATAAACTGAAACATTGTAAACACAGTTTAATTATTTTGACAAGATTTATTTTTTATTAATATCAGTGTCAGTTAGTGACACTGACACTAACTGACACTGATAATATCTTGTAAAAAAAAAAAGATTTATTTTTTATTAATATCAGTGTAATGCCGCGTACACACGGTCGTTTTTTGCGATGAAAAAAAACGACGTTTTTTAAAACGTCATTTAAATTGATCGTGTGTGGGCAAAACGTCGTTTTTTGTCTTCAAAAAAACGACCAAAAAAAAATTCCAACATGTTTGAATTTTTTGTGTCGTTTTTCAAAACGTCGTTTTTTGTTTCACAAAAAGTCACCATGTGTAGCAAAAACGTCGTTCAAAACGACGTTTTTCAACCCGCGCATGCCCAGAAGCTAGTTATGAAGCGAGCTTCAATGGAAAAGAGTGGTGAACGTAACCTTGCTTTTTGTGAAAAAACGATGGTGTGTATGCAAAATTGTCTTTGAAAAGTGACGTTTCAAAAACGTCGTTTTTTACTTCACAGAAAACGTCGTTTTTTTTCATCGCAAAAAACGACCGTGTGTACGCGGCATTAGTGTCGGTGTGTTTTAGTTGGGGAAAAAAGGCAAAGTGCACACTATTGTTTTTGGGCTGTACTATGGGTACAAACCACAACTAAGGCCGCGTACACACGATCAGTCCAAACCGATGAGAATGGTCCGATGGACCGTTTTCATCAGGTCACCACTGAAGTGGTCTGATGTGCGTACACACCATCAGTTCAAAAACCGATCGTGTCAGTACGTGGTGACGTAAAAAACACAACGACGTGCTGAAAAAAATGAAGTTCAATGCTTCCAAGCATGCCTCGACTTGATTCTGAGCATGTGCGGGTTTTTGAACCGATGCTTCTGCGTACTAACCATCGGTTTGGACCGATGGTCAGGTGTCCATCGGTCCGATTTTAAAGCAAGTTTTAAAACTTTGGTCCGACGGACGACGGACCGATGGGCCGTACACACGGTCGGTTTGGACTGATGAAACTGGACTTAAGTCCATTTTCATCGGTTTGGACCAATCGTGTGTACGCGGCCTAACATTTACACACGTGGTATCGCTGCGATCGTCAGGAGAATTTATTTTGGGTTGTTCTTTGGTAAAAGGTTATGGTAGTAGCAAGAAATATACAGCTAAAAAAATGTTTTTACAATTTCGGGACAGTTTTCCTTTGATAAAAAATAAAATAAAAATGAGAGGATATCCATTGTCATTTACCACCAAATGAAAGCCCAATTTGTCCTGGAAAAAAACACAGTAAAATCCATCTGGATGCACAAAGTAGTTGTGATGATATGTATGTCAAAGTTGCAAAATTGTTCTTAGGCGCAAAGGGGTTAACAAAATAGTTATTATTTTTCCTGAGATGTTGATATTTAATTTTTCACTTAGATGTTATAAGTTGCACTGAGTAAATACAGCTGGGTAAAACAAAAACGGTGTCTGTCTTCATTAAAGGTTGCAAAGCAACAAAATGTGATTGTTTCAAATTGGGGATTCTTATTTTCTATACCCACTGTACATATCCTAAATATAATGAAAAGCAAACAACAATTCATGTAATATATTCAAATAAATAAAGTGTCCTATACATAAAAGAATAATGGAAAAAAATCTTCAAAAAGTCCACATCCAAAGTGAAAGAAAAGAGCCGAGAATCACATCTCCAATCAAGAAAATAACATACTCAGTGTTGAAACCACCACCAAATCTGCTAAATCACTCACCAGAACTAATGGCTGATCATAAGACCATGAAATGCGCATTTAGCCCTCATTCACATTGGAGTGACTGGGCAGGGCTGACAATTCTGCACCATTGTTGGTGTCCGTTAATGAAATGGTGCCCCCTTACTGATGTCTGTGGGTGTGCCCATCATTGGTGTCAGTGGGAGGAGTAGTGCTCAATTGTTGGGCTAAATGGGAGGTATCGTGTTCTATTGTTTACATCAGTGGGAGGAATTTTGCCCCATTGTTGTCAGTGGACAATATAGTGTCCCATCATTTGGTGTCAGTGGATGTGCCCCATTGTTGGTGTCAATGAAAAGAATTGTACCCCATCGTTGGTGTCAGAGGGCAAAATAGTGCATCATTAATGTCAATGGGAGAAAAAGTGTCCCATCATTGGTGTCAGTAGGGGCAACAACAGTGTCCCATTGTTGGTGTCAGTGGGGGCATGGTGTCCTACCATTGGTGTCAATAGAAGGAATAGTGCCCCACTGTAGTCTGTAGTCTGTAGAGAAAGAGAATATATGTAATATATATAATACTATACACCAGGCATGTCCAAAGTCCGGCCCGGGGGCCAAATGCGGCCCCCCTGTTGATTTAATATGCCCCCCTGGGGATTTGGATATATATATATTGTTTGTGGCCCCCAGGGCCACAAAAGATATATATACTGTATTTATTGGAGCTGCCTTGAAGGGGACAGGGAGGGGGCAGGACGAGCGCCGTCAGATTACATGAAGAGAATATCCTGTTTTCTCAGCAGCGTCTCTATTGGAAGTCCTGTCTCCTGGAATGACATTGGATGACTGTTCTATATATCATAGGAGGAGGGACTTTGTATTAAAGAGGCCACAGTGTAAACAAGAGATTCTCCTGTTTGTAATCTGTCAGCACTTGTCCCGCCCCCGTCCCTCTGCCGTCCGAGGCTGCAGATGGGCATCGTTCAGGCTGCACTGATGGCAATGGTAAGGCTGCATTCATGGAACATGTGAGGCTGCATTTTTGGCACATGTGAGGCTGCATTGGTTGCAGTGGTGAGGCTGCATTTTTGGCACATGTGAGGATGCATTGGTTGCAGTGGTAAGGCTGCATTGATTGCAATGGTAAGGCTGCATTTATGGCACATGTGAGGCTGCATTGGTTGCAATGGTGAGGTTGCAATGGTAAGGCTGCATTGGTTGCAATGGTAAGGCTGCATTCATGGCAATGGTAAGCCTGGTATACCCTGATTAATACGGTATATCCAAATAAAATGCCCAAGCTCATCCTTAGTCCTAAGCAGCACTCTGGGATTCGTTGGGGCCATAAAATAAATAAATACAGTATATCCAAATAACACGCCCAAGCTCATGTCTTCACCACACACAGCCACAAAGGCAAGAGAATTCTTGTTGGGCCGTGTATTAGTGCTCAGACGCACACACTTAGGCTCCTTACACACGGAGCGGTCCGTTTTTCGGTCCGCTCCGTGTGTCCGTCAGCTCAGCGGGGGGTCTCCGGGGCTGTGCAGCGACGGCCCCGTCTCTCCTCCGCTCTCCCCTATGGGGAGTCGAATAGAAACAGACCGTCTGTCCGTTTGCATCCGATCCGATCCACCGGACGGAAGAAAAATAGTGTTCCAGACGGACGCGGATCGTAGGCGGACGTTAGCGGATGCATCATCCGCTAACAGATCCGCTCCCATAGGGACACATTACAAGTCCGTAAACGGACTTGTAATTAGCGGACCGTTCATCCGCTCATGTAAAAGGGGCCTTAGACCGAATTTTATTGGTTCAAAGAATGTCAGGCAAAAATGGTCGGCCCTCGGGCATGTTCACTTCATCAAATCTGGCCCTCTTTGAAAACAGTTTGGACACCCCTGCTATACACACACACACACACACACACACACACACACACACAGTATATTAATTATAATATACACACATAGTTGAAAACCAATGTGTTTTGCCTGCCACAAGGTTTGAAATTCTGTTCTGCCAGTCTTGCGATTCACACACCTCGGCAATCTGTATAGTCAGGAAGATATCGCCTCTATTTCCTGACATATCTGTACAATTTCCTGTGTTATGTGTCTGTAAATTGTATGCGTCAGCATTCTGGTAATGGAAATTGATTGTCTATGAGTAGGCAGGTGACACTGGAAGCTGCCAACACCATTCCTAGGCAGAAACATGAGCCAAGTCAAAACAGAGAACAGCATTGGTTCTCCTTTCAATTTTACCAGTATATAACTAAAATTTAGGAAAGGACAGAACTGCATTTCCTACAGAGGATGTGAAAGTTTTGTTTAAGGGGCCCATTTACAGTTGGGTGTTGCAATAGCGTGTGTGTGAAGGTGCGTTGTGCTGCCGTGCCATTTATTGTGAATTTCATCCCCGATATACTGTAGCAGCCTACACACATACAGTACGATATGCATTTTGGTGCCCAGTCTTGTAAAAAAGGGTCTTGTGCGTTTTGTCCTATGCAGTTGCCTTGCCCGATTGCTCAGAATAAATGTGTTGCCTTAACGCAAGTGTGTTAACATACACATACTGTAATGTTTTCTACTACTTAAAGGAGTTGTAAAGGAAAACATTTTTTTGCCTAAAATTAATGTCTGCAAAGTAGACAGACAGAATAGTGTAATGATTATGTTAAAATACAAGTAAATACCTATTAAATTCCTTCATCTATATCACTGCCCCTTTACAATAGATATCAGCACACAATGTGAGGGCCCGTCCGCACCATTTGCATTGGCCACTCTTCCACTTACAAGTGCCGTCCCAGAGCAAAGACGAGGCAATTTGACTTGTTTGGTATGAAGTTAGTGCACACTCTGTGTGGTGAAAAAAGTGCTGTATGATGTGCCTTTTTTTTTCAGTGCAGCATGTTGTGCCACAAACCACTGTCTCACAACAATGCTGTCGTGAGTAGAACCAAATAAAATATCCAACATTTCAATGAAGTTATTAAAAAATAAATGGGTTCGTTGTTCGTGTAGGTAAAAATTAGTTTCGCTCAGGGCCAGGCCTGAGCTATGAATCTGGGTCAGGGTTCAGTGAATCATCCTAGCAGCCTCTTTGGTATCCCCCCCCCCCATTCTTTGGGACATTGGAGAATGTTCTAGACATAGTGGGTGGAGGTTAGGAGGGGCTGCTGGGAATATTTATGATGGCCTCAGCCAGTCCCCAGGTAAAGGGCTGGCAGGGGGCAGGCAGCCTCATAAATGGGCATGAGTCATTCCCGGGAGGGGCTGTCGGTGTAAGATGGAGATGGAGTGGTGACCCTTGAGGGCGCTCCCTAGTATGGGGGTGACCTCGGGCCTGGGGTTCAGGTGCTGGAAGGTTCCAACCAAAACACATGAAGGAAGTGCTTCCTGGAGGCACTGGAGCAAGGAGAGAGGACAGCAGGTGCAGTTTAGCCCTACTGGGATATCTCCTAAGAGGCAGCCAGTTGGGATGGTGAGTGTCAGTCCGGAGGACTGTGGGCAGAATTCTGCCTGGAGGGCTAGGAGAGGCAGCTGCAGCTAGGTGGATTGGCAGTGCCTGAAGAGGTGGTGCTGGAATCAGAAGCCACAGGAGTGAGGCAAGCGGGACACTGAAATGTTGCTACATATCTAAGGGCCCTTGGGTTCCTGACTATAATGGGCCATTGCTTCATCTGGCTGAGTGACTGTCAGATCTTCACTGTATGTCCGTGTTCCTGCTAGGTTTGGCAAGTGTGTGCTGGCGTGAAGAAGAGAGACTGTATATAGAGCAGTGTTTCTTAATTCCAGTCCTCAAGGAGCTCCAACAGGTCAAGTTTTCAGGACTTCCCTCAGATGAAACATCTGAAATCACCTGTGCAAAAAAATGGAAAACATGACCTGTTGGGGCACCTTGAGGACTGGAGATGAGAAACACAGATATAGAGACTGTGTAGTGGAAGAGTTGTCCCTGAAGTTGTTGTTGAAGTTATCTCCCATCCCTATCTAAGTTATTACCCTCAATAAAAAAAACAGTCATGGACTTTTCTCTGACTCTGGTGTGCCTGTGAAAATTCAGTGTGCCTGGATATGCAGTTTTCTGGGATCCCAGTTTACTTGCAGCTTCTTAAAGGGGTTGTAAAGGTAATTTTTTCCCTTAAATAGCTTCCTTTACCTTAGTGCAGTCCTCCTTCACTTACCTCATCCTTCCATTTTGCTTTTAAGGCTGCATTCACACCTGAGCGGCAAGTAACGCCGCATATGCGGCTTTACTTGCCGCGCTTCGATTCATTTTTTTTTTTTTTACAAAGTCTCCCATTGATGTCTATGGCCGAACGCCAATGTCGCCTGAAAAAAAGGGCCCGGGACTTTTTTTCAGGCAACAGGCGTTCAGCGTTTCAGAGATGTGAACCATCTCTATAGACATGAATGGGTTTTTCCCCTCCAGCGGCACGAGCGTCGGGCGACAGGCGTTTTGTCGCTCAGGTGTGAATGCAGCCTTAATGTCCTTATTTATTCTGAGAAATCCTCACTTCCTGTTCTTCTGTCTGTAACTACACACAGTAATGCAACACTTGAGTGGGGAGCAGGAGTGTCAGGATGCCCACTAGCACACAGCTCCTTTCTCCATCTGCAAAGTAGATAGCGTCCTGACCCTCCTGCTCGCCCCCTCAAGAGGCTTTTATCTACACCAGGGAGAAAGTGTCGCATTACTGTGTGGAGTTACAGACAGAAGAACAGGAAGTGAGGATTTCTCAGAAGAAATAAGGACATTTAGAAGCAAAATGGAAGGATGAGGTAAGTGAAGGAGGACTGCACTAAGGTAAAGGAAGCTATTGAGGGAATTTTTTTTTTTACCTTTACAATTCCTTTAAGGGGTGTGCTACAGAAGATTTACCCCCTTCATGGCCAGGTCATTTTTTGCAATACGGCATTGCATTACTTTAACTGACAATTGAGCGGTCGTGCAACGCTGTACCAATATAAAATGTGTAATCTTTTTCCCCATAAATAGAGCTTGGTGGTATTTGATCAACTCTGTGGTTTTAATTTTTTGCGCTATAAACAAAAAAAAGACAGACAATTTAGAAAATAATATTGTTTTACTTTTCTGCTATAAAACACATCCAATAAATATTTTCTTTTTTTTTTTAATTTGCATTTCTTCATAAATGTAGGCCAATATGTACTATGACACATATTTTTGGTTAAAAAAATCTCCATTTGGTTTCCTGTAAAACCTTCCGGGGCTGAAGTGGTTAATAAATAAAACCCCTTCAAAATGTCATGCTGGCAGCAATGGCACCACATGGAAGAGAAATGTCACAAGGCCTGAGAAAGAAAGGTGAAAGTTACAAGAAGATTAGCAAAGCTTTACTTATCAGTCAGAATACTGTAGCAAAAGTGATCCAAAAATGTAACAAAGATGCAACTGCAACCATCTCACAGAGACATCCAGACCGTCCATGAAGCAGTAATACTATAGGGGCTCAACATTTCAAGTCCTGCGCTACTAGCCAGGCCTCAAGGCGTACTCGCCACCAGTTGCCCCGCCTAACCCCTACAATGTCCCGCCCCCTAATCCCACCCCTAGACACGCCCTCATAAATTATCTCATGAAATTACACTTAAATGTCTTATGCAGAATTAAGTTATAAAAATAAATATTAACAACAACTTCATCCGTGCCCAAAAATGCAGCCTGCCCATGTCTACCAATGCAGCATGTGTACCCAATGCAGCAAAATGTCCCCATTGCAGCCAGAGTCCCCACATTGCAGCAACATCTCCCCACATTGCAGCCAAATGTCCCCACATTGCAGCCAAATGTCCCCACATTGCAGCCAAATGTCCCCACATTGCAGCCAAATGTCCCATGTCCCCACATTGCAGCCAGATGTCCCGACATTGCAGCCGGATGTCCCCACATTGCAGCCAAATGTCTCATGTCCCCACATTGCAGCCAGGTGTCCCCACATTGCAGCCAGATGTCCCCACATTGCAGCCAAATGTCCCATGTCCCCACACTGCAGCCAGATGTCCCCACATTGCAGCCGGGTGTCCCCACATTGCAGCAAAATGTCCCATGTCCCCACATTGCAGCCAAATGTCCCCACATTGCAGCCAGATGTCCCCACATTGCAGCCAGATGTCCCCACATTGCAGCCAAATGTCCCCACATTGCAGCCAAATGTCCCCACATTGTAGCCAAATGTCCCCACATTGTAGCCAGATGTCCCCACATTGCAGCCAGATGTCCCCACATTGCAGCCAAATGTCCCCACATTGCAGCCAAATGTCCCCACATTGCAGCCAAATGTCCCCACATTGCAGCCAGATGTCCCCAAATTGCAGCCAGATGTCCCCACATTGCAGCCAGAGTCCCCACATTGCAGCCAAACATCCCCACATTGCAGCCAAATGTGGGGAGGGGGGCAGAATTGGGGGCATAGGGGGGTGATTGGGGGGGTTATTTAACGTCTAAATCTGCAATTAACCCCACCGCCCCCAATCCAGCACATGTTCCTTCAATCCTCCTCCCAGCAAACTCCCAGTGCCTCCAGAACACACATCACACATCTGTCTTAACATACCGTTTTATTGCGGGCACGGTGCACTCCTTGGATGTGTGGGAGCCTGGGAGGTGGAGAGGGGCGGTCCGAGGCGAAAAGGGGCGGATCGGGGCGGCACTTCTAGGTACATTTCAACTGTACTACTGGCCTATGGGAGGTGGATAGGGGCGGTCCCGGGCGGTGCGCACTCGTGTCCAATCTGCTGCTAGCCTGTGCTAGCCTGTGAAGGGACGACACGGCAGCTTAGTTGAGTTACTGGCCGCAATGTGTGTGTCTGAGTGGCACTCGCACTGCACATAAATCTCCTTGCCAAATGCGAAGGAGGCGAGCATAAATTTTGAGCCCTGTACTATAGGTCAGATTTATTTTATTTTTTTAAATAACAAACATGTCATACTTACCTCCACTGTGCAGTTATTTTTGCACAGAGTGGCCCGAACATCCTCTTCTGGGCTCCCATGGCGGTTCTTTCAGCTCCTCCCCGCATCAGATAATCCCCAAAGGCTCTCTCCCAAAGGGGTTACCTTGCAGGCGCACTGCCGTGTCCAGCATTCTGCGTCCATAGTCGGCGCTGCCCAAGTCATTGGATTTGATTGACAGCAGCGGGAACCAATGGCCAGGGCCGATCCGCCCTATAGGCTCACTATGCAAGCCGCTTAGGGCCCCGCAAAGCTGGGGAGGGCCCCCCAAATTACTAGAGGCCCCGTCTGATGAGAAGTAATTTTCGGCCCCTCACCCCGCTTCTCAATTCGCTGGCTGCATGGGAGAAGAGGTTAGAAGTCAGAACCCACCGCCCCTTACTTTAATGTAAGATGTAATGTCCGACAGCAGAACACCCCCTCCCCCCACTTCTCAACTTTAATCTTTAATGTGACATGTCACTGTCGGCAGAGGCCCCCCCCCCCCCCGATTCTGAGCTTTAATGTGACATGTTATTTTGCTTAGGGTCCCAGGGAGGTCAGGATCGGCACTGCCAATGGCTGTGCTGCAATCAATCTATCCAATGAAGACGCCGGCGTGATCGTGCCCACGAAAATCCAGGACTCAGCTAAGTAAAACGGGGGGGGGGGGGGCAGACACTGCATAGAATGCACTAAGGTGAAAAACACGAAGAATTACAACCACTTTAACACCTCAACAAGAGCGTCTTTTGATGAGAAGGGTTCAAGAAAAGCGCCATGCAAGTTCACTGCAGTTAGCTAAAGAAGTAGAAAACCAAACTGAGGCGAATGTTTCCTGTGACATAATGCGGCGTACACTGCAGAGGAATGGCATGCATGGGTGTTGTCCACAAAGGAAGCCTCTCCTAAAGCCCGCCTAGAATTTGCCCATGCTGAAAAAGAAGACTACTGGGACTCTACTCAGGAGGGATGAGACCAAGATAAATGTTTTTGGAACTGATGGCTTCAAAACTGTATGGCGTCTCAAAGGTGAGGAGTACAAAGAAAAATGCATGGTGCCTACAGACAGTTAAACATGGTGGTGGCAGTGTCCTTCTGTAGGGCTTTATGAGTGCTGCTGGCAAAGCTGCTGTTTGAAATCACGGGGCCCCGTACAGCCTACCTGACAGGGCCCCCCAAATATATCAAAACAATATTTTCGCAAACAAATACACTAAAATCATTATTAGCGGACACAAACCCTTTGCTGTCCGGGCCCCCCTGTTTGCCTGGGCCCCCTACATGAGGGCTAGTGGTCCCCCCTTATTAGCAGCCCTGGCTGTTGGTGTCGGTGAGCTGCATTTCATTGATGGTATCATGAATTCACAGATGTACGGTTCTATATTGTGAGCAAAGATGCTACCATCACTCCGTGCCCTTTTCCAACATGACAATGATCCAAAACACACATCTAAGGCATCTGATCTGATGTTGCTTTTCTGAAGAAGAACAGGGTGAATGTGATTCACTGGCCAAGTATGTCTCCTGATGTGAACCCAATCGGGGAATACTATGGGGAATTCTGAAGAGACAAGTTGAGCATCACTCTCCATCCAGCATCCAGGCTCTAAAATAGGTAGTTCCTAAAGAATAGATAGAAAGATAGATGTTACAATATGTCGCCAACTTGGTCATTCTATGCCTAGGAGACTTGGTGCTGTCCTTACAAATTGTGGAGGTCATAAAAAAATACTAGATGGAGTCGTTTTTGTTGTGGGGTGTATTCATTTTCACTTCAACTAATTTGAGTAAAACTGAAGATTTTGTAATCGAAATGATACGCCCCACACTAAAAAATGCTTACAATGTATTTGAGTAAAAACAGCACATCAGAGGATACTGAAATGTGGCTCATGCAGGAAAGTGTGCTTGTCAGCTCGGCTCACACTGCTAAGTCCCGGGTTCAGCTGTGTCTCTGTGTGTGTGCAAACGCTGATCGTGTAGCCACAGCTGACACGTTTCGTGATTGGTTGTCACGTCTTCAGAGGGCGTGAAGACGTGACAACCAATCACGAAACGTGTCAGGGCGTGGCTACATGATCAGGAGGACTATTGGATGTCCGGTGGAGACCAAGAGGAAAGAGGACACCTGATCTCAGAAGGAGACCTGACCTAACCACTAAGCTTTACAGGCGATATACACCACTAAAGTCTGGTGAGGAGTAGCACTCCTAAGAGAGACGTTCTTGGAGTACAGTGATTTACTCAAGATTACCCCTCACTAAGGACTTAGAAATGATTAAGAGACTTTGTTGATGTTTCTGACAGCACATGCGACATTTATATCAATGCTGCTGATGTTGTTTTTGGACATTACCACCATTGTTTATATTGATATTGATCACAGGAATGACATTATTAATGTGATTTTTACTTGTCAATTATAGCAGATTGTTTTTTTTTGGGGGGTTCACAGGAATCTTAAATTAACCCATACAGCACTGTTAATGTTTCTTATTTTTTAGAGGCATATCCTTTTATATTTATTTTCTGTTATAATAGCTGCTCCTCTGCACAAACTTTTTCACAGCTTATGTTTACACCACCATAGAGCGCTAGGATCAGACCTGCCTAACAAGTGGACACTGATATTCCATTTTATATTATTAACCTTACTTTCATCATGTAATGAGCTAAACAAATGTTCTATAAGACCCCTTTCACACTGGAGCGGTTTGCAGGTGCTATAAATAGTGCCTGCAAACCGACCCTAAACAGATGCTGCTGTGTCTCCAGTGTGAAAGCCAGAGAGCTTTCACACTGGAGCGTTGCGCTAGCAGGATGGGGAAAAAAGTCCTGCTGGCTGCATCTTTGGAGCTGTGTGTATACTGCTCCTTCACTGCTCCCGCCTATTGAAATCAATTAGACAGCGCAGCTTTACCGCCGGCAATCCGCCTCTGCAGAGGCGCATTGAGAGGCAGTTTTAAACCTTTCTCGGCCGCTAGCGGGGGTAAAACCGCCCCACTAACGGCCAAATAGTGCAGTGAAATTAGCGGTAAAAATAGCGGCGCTGTACCGCCACCGCACCTCCCGCCCCAGTGTGAAAGTATAAAAATATAAAAAGTGTAGCGCTGTGAATGAAAAGATGGAATCAATCATTAAAATAAAGTGACATAAGGGAGCTGTGGTGGCTCAACGCGATTGGCACTGCGCTGACAAGCCATTCACCTCTGCAGCCAAGGGTTCGGTTCCCGGTCTCGGCTACATGTGAATTGAGTTTGGTGGTCTCAGCCCGGCTCCCGGTGGGTGTGCTATGCAAGGTACGCCTGTGCTTAGTACGCCCACCCCCCCACAAAAACCACCACACTTGCACGCACACAAAATTGGTTTAATACGCACGCACTTTGGCCATGCGGTCTCCTAAAGAGAGGCGAAGGACCTACGGGGCTGGCTGGGTGGGCTAGGCCCCCTCACTCCCTCATAGGGGGAGTCCCTCTGCCCCGTTGGGGTCCTGTTGGGCCCCAGTTGGGCTCCCAAGTGGAGCAGGTAGGGCGGGGTGAGTGGGAGGCCCCCCTCACACCCGCCATTGCCACCGGGGGCATGGAGAAGGATGGCGATTGCCTCCGGGGGGAGGGTCTGCCTACTCCCAACTCCTGCAGTCCGGCTCCTCTCTCTCGAGTTCACGCACAAAATACACTTTAAAAAAAATAAAAAAAATAAAGTGACATGAATGTAAAGGTATAATAACCTTAATATGTGCATGAAATCATTAGTGAACTCATCATATAAATAAAAGGAGAAGGGATATGTTGAAATATGTCTCCACGTATGTCTTCACATATGTAGAAATAAAGTGAGTGTAACACCAATGCGTTGTGTCCACGCAAAAGAAAATAGCAGCTAGCAGCAAAGTTAGTGCATATAAATCAGTGATAACAAAAGCAACTGTGCAAAATGAAGTAAACAGTCCTCTATATAAATCATCGAGTTATAAAAGTATAAAAAGCTTGTAAGCTTCTGAAACAGTTCGTCTGATAGATATCCAAGTGGAAAGGATCTTGTCCACACTATACCCTGTACTTCCAAATGTTCTCTATACACTTGGTGTGCTATAGAAGATATCACCCGGGAGTGCCTTCACCAATGGGTAGGGGGAGAAATGAATACTCTTACCCTCCAAAGTGGACCCAGCTCACCGTATGGCGGTGGTTCGCTTGTTCTTAAACCACACCAAGGACAATTTGAACTGGATCTATAGGACACCTCCTTTTCTCCGCTGGAAGACGAGCTTCTGTATCAGACCCACTGTTGCACCATCAAATCCGGGATATTGGGCTCAGAGATGTATCAGATTTAAGCCGAACTTGGAAGGTATGTGGGAAATGGATTATTCTGCGATTCCAGGGATATTCCTACTCGTGGAATATTGGGTGATTTTCATTTATGGAAGAAGAAGGGAATGCTTGACAGGGATATGTTCTACTACCGTCACACTCCACATAGTGTAAATCCAAAAAGCTGACAAGCTTTATTCAAATTTGTCAAACAAACAAAAAACTCAAATGCAAAAACGATAAAACTCCAAGAGTATAAAACTTCCATCCAAATTCTATCCAAAAAATTAGAAAACGGAGAGGGGGTATATACTGGGTGGTATAGACAACGAATACTGGCATGCGGAGCCAACGCGTTTCGTCTACACAGACATCAACTAAATGTTGTCAACATTTTGGAAATTGTTCTTGAGATATTGATCAAAACCTTACTTTTCCAGCATTTATGCTGAGCACTGTATATAAGTGAATCTGCACATGAGAGCCGTTCTGTAGCAGTAAATCTGCTATGAGGCAGACTGCAAATGGTTAACCACTTGAGGACCGCGCTACCGTCGGATGACGGCAACAGCGCGGGCCTGAATAGCCAACATGCCGTCATTTGACGGCATGTCTTTCTGGCGTTCCCAGCGCGCGCTGTAGTGCGCGCTGCGGGGAAGCCCTGTGTTGTCCGTGTCCCTTGGACACGGCCAATCACAGATCGCGGCAAACGGCCAATCAGAGCGGCCGTTTGCGATGCGATCTGTGGGCCAATGAGAGATGATCTCTCATAGATCATCTCTCATTGCCGGCTCACACAGAGACAATGTCCTGTCTCTGGAGGGGAGGAGCCCGATCTGTGTTCCTTCTTACATAGGGACACAGATCGGTCACCCCCCCAGTCACCCCCCCCTCCCCCTAGAGTTAGAACACACCTAGGATACACATTTAACCCCTTCCTCACCCCCTAGTGTTAACCCCTTCAATGCCAGTCACATTTATACTGTAATTAGTGCATATTTATAGCACTGATCGCAGTATAAATGTGAATGGCGCCAAAAATGTGTCAAAAGTGTCCGATGTGTCCGCCATAACGTCGCAGTACCAATAAAAATCGCAGATCGCCGCCATTTCTAGTAAAAAAAAAATAATAAAAAATAATAATTCTCTCCCCTATTTTGTAAGCGCTATAACTTTTGCACAAACCAGTCACTTATTGCGATTTTTTTTTTTTTTTTACCAAAAATATGTAGAAGATTATGTATCGCCCTAAACTGAGAAAAAAAAAATGTTTTTATTTTTAATTGGGATATTTATTATAGCAACAAGTAAAAAATATTGTATTTTTCTTCAAAATTGTCGCTCTTTTTTGTTTATAGCGCAAAAAATAAAAATCGCACAGGCGATCAAATACCACCAAAAGAAAGCTCTACTTGTGGGGAAAAAAGGACGTAAATTTTATTTGGGAGCCACATCGCATGACCGCGCAATTGTCAGTTAAAGCGACGCAGTGCCGCAAGCTGAAATTTTACCTGGGCAGGAGGGGGGTGTAAGTGCCCAGTATGCAAGTGGTTAAACAGTGGGATGAGCGTGATTGGTGCATCGGCAGTGTATTACAGCACACATCAGTGGCTGGGCGCTAAGCCTTTAGCACACAAGCTGGTGTAAACAAGTCCTCAGGAATGTTTATGTACATTTTTGATGCATCTTTGGGGCTAAAAGTGTTCCATGTAGCACCAAAAGACGAACCTGCACCTTTTCAAAAATTGCACTGTATCCTGTTGCATTGATATGAATGCAGGGCTGGACTGGGACACAAATTTGGCCCTGGACTTCATCCAGACTGGCCCACTTTGACAGGTCTCTCCCGTGGCGGCCGGACAACTACCACACCCCCCCCTCCCGGCCACCCAAGTCACTAGCCACTAGCCGTTCTACTTTATTAGAGTAGAACGGCTGATACTGGTACTTTTATAGGCAGTACCAGTGGGGAAGCTAGACATTATTTCACTCGGGACAAAGAATCAGTTTGGTGCCCCCCCCTTATGGGACAAGATTAGGCAGAAGTGAGAAACTCCCAGGCCATAGCTGTTGAGTCAGCTGTCTGTCCCCTCCCCCATGCTCCTCTGTTGTCCCCCCTGCTCCTCTGGTCTTCCCCTTGCTTCTCTGTCCCCCCCCAGGTGAGCGCTCCATGGAGGATGAGAGCGCTGCGGGAAGGGAGGAGTGGAGGGGGGTGGCGGTCTGCTGTCACTAAAGCCAGCCCACTGAGCCATCGGCCCACCGGGAAACTCCCTGCAGTCCCAATGGCCAGTCCATCTCTGTATGAATAGGTAACATGGACAATAATGGGATTTCCATTGTTGTGCATTGCAGAATGATGTCTATTGATGCACACAGTGTATGGAGTCTGTGCATGCAAGGGTAGCCCGATAGGACGCTGCAAGAGTGGCACCAACTTATGGTGGCCCACACACGCTTGGATTTTATTTATCCAATTGATGTGCAATTCAACTAAAACAATTAAATCTGCAAACAATCAAATAGCCATAACTTCACTTCCAATCAAATTTGATCAAATTTGCTTAAAATTGAGTCTAACTGAGTCAATTGTTCAGGGCAGAAAATTATCAATCATTTTGCATTGATTGGCAATACTGAGCTACATGGTGGAAACAGACGTGATGGATAATTTATTATCATAAATTACGATCTTGTCCTAACTATTGATTGAAACCTAATTTCACCATGTGTGGCATATTGATTGAGTGTTTTGTTGACTATAGATCAATCGGAAAAGGAATTGATCATTTATCAAAGTGTGTATGGCCATCATTACCCAGGAACATAGTCAAGGGTTAAAAGATGAAGAAGGTACATAGTCAGCAAGTCTAAAGCCTCATACACACGGTACGATTGTTGGCAGGGGATTGTCTGTTGACAGACTGTTGTCCTAAAATCTGACTGTTTGTACGCTCCTGTTTCTGCCAACAAATGTTGGATTACATGCTAGTAAGTTTTCGCTGGACAACGGTCTGTTGTCTGATTTTTGTATCGTCTGTACACAAGTCCGGCACACAAAAGTCAAAAGCACAAACACGCATGCTCGGAATCAATGCTCACCAAACACAAAATTAGCAGAAGGTGCTCAAAGGGTGGCGCTCAAGAGCTGAAGTTTCTCGTAGTACGTCACTATATTTGTGTTTGTGGCACGACAATTTGTGTACCTTTAGTATGCAAGACAAGATCCTGGCTCACGCCCTTTTGACAAAAATCAGATGATCAGTTGGCCAACAATCGTACCGTGTGTATGAGGCTTTAGTTCTAGAGTAGTTTGCCAGTCAGTGAGGAAGGGGAAGTGACGCCTCCTCTTTGCCGCATTTTTTAATCATGTAATTGCTGCACCAACACACTGCAACCGCGTGCATTGCATGCATTTGCGGGGCGTTTGTGTCGCTTCCCCATTTGCTTGTGTAGCCTTACCCCGTAGGAGCTGCTGAGTGACGTGACCCACCTGTCACCCGGCCCAGTCTGGCATTCACTTCCCAATCACCTCGGGGTTGCGGCTACGCTTGGTAGGCTCAGTAGTCAGACTGGGTCTACACTTTCAAGGTGATCCTATGCTGTCCATCCTGCGGGAGGAAGCCACTTGATGAGGGAGGCCAGGGGAGGACATATCCTAGAGAGGACCATGCAAGAGGCTGGTACCTTGGGAGAAGGCCTGGAAACTCCTGGCCTCAGCTGCCTGTCTTTACTGCCAGTGACATTGCAATCCTGGCTGGCTCCACACCCAGCTCTGATTGTTTCCTATCAGTCCTCTCTGGCATGCCTCTCTAGTCCTCCCGATAGAACATCACTCACCAGCCCTCCTGGCTGCAAACCGGTGGTTCCCTCCACAAGACTTGCACGGTGGTACTAGCTCCTGCTGTCCTCTTTGTGCCTCCTGTTCAGATCCTCCATGAGTTCTTGAAGGGATCCGTCCGGCACCCAAGTCCCAGGGCCCAAGGTCACTCCCCCCCAGACTGGGGAGCTCCCTCTAGTACTCCATCCTCAGTTCTTCCACCCGTCAACTCCTCCACACCTGACCCTAGGTATTTCAAGGAGGCCTGCCCCCTGACAATCCTTGTAGGGGATTGGTCAGGGCTCTCTGATACACCCCAAACAGCTCCATCTCTCTTCCCTTCCTCTTCTTCTACAATCTTCTAGAAGCAAGAGGGAGGAAACTGTGGAGTGATGCTGTCTGTGAGTCACAGCTGCTGCTCCAAGCCACTCCCAGCTCACACAGATCAAAACAAAAAGCTAGGCCTACCTAAATTTACCTGCACTGCAAAAATCCTCACCTCTAGCACTTACCTATGTAGAGGGTGCTAAACTTGGATGGATCACATTTGGCGGGCTGTTCATTGAACGTGACCCTAGCATACATTTGATTTATAGATGCAAAGTAAAGAATTGCGTCTGTGGCATGTGAACAACCCACTTCACGGCCCTTTGCACCTTAAAGTTGAGTGGTTTGGGGAATGCTAAAAATGCAGCTGCGAAAAGGGGTATTAACCTTAAGACCAAAAAATGTAATATAGCAGCTCACCAATCCTTAGATGTGGTGGCTGCATTTTTTATTTTATTTTTTGCAACACGCATCTGTATTAGACCCCTTTCACACGGTTGGACCGTTCCGGTCCGCCTGTCAGTTTTGTCGGAAGATTTGAATAGTTGCTTCATGCATCCCTATGGAGCGTCGGATGTTAGCGGAGACATGTCTGCTGACATCCGACCTGATTCGCTAAAATCAGACGGATGTCTGTTTTCATCAGATCTCTCCATAGGAGACAGCGCCGATGCACAAGCCCCTCCCGCTCAGTGAGCATAGATGGACCTGTCATCCGCCAGCTCAGCGGAGATCAGTGGAGAGATCTTAGGCAGAGCTGATGGACTGCTGAAAGCAGATCCGTCCCCGTGTGGAAGGGGCCTTAGAGTGCCCCCATTCTGGATGAAGGATGAAGCGGCTGTTATAGCTGCTAGTGCTAGTTTTTTGGTGCTTTTTTGCATGGTCTGCTATGGGACATGTTCACATCCTTGCTTTTTTATAAGGGTCAGGGACTTTTTTATTTTTTTTAAACGCCAAATGGTGCGTTTTTGGTTTAATAGACTTAAGCCGTGGTTCACACTGATGTAATGTGGGTAATGTACATGATTCCCTGGATCCTATTGCACTGCTTGACAATCGCATGGCATTCATGCAATCTGCTATGGGTGTCAATGTTAGATTAACCCCCTAAACAGATTGCAAAACACAGTGCGATTGCCAGAATTGTGTTGCATGGGCGTAAACACCCATGTGATGCAATTCAGGTGCGGGAAAAAGGTGTCCAGCACCATTTGCAATGCAATGCGATTTGAGCCATACAAATGAGTTGATTTACTAAAACTGAGAGTGCAAGATCTGGTGCAGCTCTGCAAAGAAACCATTGGCTTCCAGGTTTTTTTGTCAAAGTTAAAAAAAAAATTGCAAGACAAAGGCATAATGAGCTACTCCTGGGTTTGTAGGCTGTGATTGGCCGGAGCCACGATGATGTCACTCCCACACATGCCGCCGGTCCCAGCACAGGTCCTGAAGAAACAGCATGAGCAGTAGGGGTGCAACGGATCAAAAAACTCACGGTTCGGATCGTTCCTCGGATCAGGAGTCACGGATCGGATCAGCAAAAAAAAAAATCTCCCCCACTGTAATATCCACATCTCCCCCACTGCAGTGGCGTCACTAGGGTTGGTGTCACCCGGTGCAAAAAAATAAATGGTGTCCCCACCTTAGTACAGACACCCCAGTAGTACACCCCCCTCAGTACAGACACCCCCCCCCCTCAGTGCACCCCCCAGTAGTAAAGACAGTGACCCCCCCAGTAGTACAGGCAGGCAGTGACCCCCCAGTAGTACAGACAGACAGTGACCCCCCCAGTAGTACAGGCAGGCAGTGACCCCCCAGTAGTACAGGCAGG